>CM040624.1:80810001-81238052 GCA_022817965.1 Solanum lycopersicoides
AAGGAGCGTAGAGAAATGTTGGGTCTTTGGTTTGAATCACATGGGTGATTGTGCATCCCAGTCTGTCTCTGAATGACAGCACGAAAACCCGATGACGTGACCGTCCGTACCCACGACGGACCGTCAAAGGTCTCCCAACTCCCCACAACTTGTTCCTCTAAGTGTCCACTGACGGACACATGTGACGACGTCATACACCCATGAACGGCCGTCACGCACACCTCTCGGACGGTCCAGGAGACCCCTGTCACTGAAGGGTCTCAACACTGTCTCCAAGTGTCCACTGACGACCAACCATGGACGGACCTCATAATCACGACGGTGTCCGACAACCTATCACACGGTCAGAGACCCCCTACATTGTCCGAAGGGTCTCAACACGTTTTCTAAGTGTCCACTGACGGACACATGTACGGACCGTCATACCACGACGGTCGTCCTGCACAACCGTCGTCACGGTCAGAGACCCCTGTCCTAAGGGTCTCAACACTTTCTCTAAGTGTCCACTGACGGACACATGTGACGGACCGTCATACCCACGACGGTCCGTCCTGCAACCGTCGTGACGGTCAGAACCCCTGTCCTAAGGGTCTCAATATTTTTCCTAAGTGTCCACTGACGGACACCATGTGACGGACCGTCATACCCACGACGCCCGTCTGTACAACCGTCGTACCATCAGAGACTTCCTTCTGATACTCTATATTGCAAGTATTACATGACGGACCCCAGACGGTCCGTCATACGCACGACGGGCCGTCACCAGGTCCGTCGTGCCTTACTGCTACTTCAGAGCTGTTATCACTGGTTTGAATTTATGTGTATTATTGTCTCATTTTTTTTCTTGTCATGTTTGCTCCTTCTAGTACTAATGATGATTCGTTACAGGTACTACCTCTCATGGCACCTAAAAGATCGCGTTTACGCACGTGGGCGTTCTAAATCTGTCGCCCGTCTGCCCGACTGGTGATAGGCTCTGATGATGAGCATGATCCCGAGTACGTGCCCCCAGGCACTGCTACTACAGCACGAGCTCCACGTGCACCGAGAGCCACGCCCAAGAAGGTGGCGTTCCGGCGTAGTCACTGCCTCCCAGTCTGATGAGGAGCGCACACTGACCGGCACACCTTCTGGGTCAGCTGCCCAAGACGAAGGAGCATCTGCTCCTTAGGAGTTTCGTGGTCAGAGGAAGCCTCCGGGTCCGCAGAAGCCTCTGCCCCGCCACAGCTACACAGTCTGCCTCGGATGATGAGGCTGACAGCACTGACTCCACCCCTGGCTCACCAACTGGAGTCCCTGCCCCGGTTGCCGATCAGCCCAACCAGTGGTGTGTCAACGGGCAATACAAAGTATAGTTAGACGCCAAGGTTCTCAATGACAAAGGCGTCATGACACGGACCCTTACACTGGAGAGGCGGGTCCTTACGGGAAGTCTCCCCACCATGCCAGATATTCACACTCTTTTCACCAGACACCGGCTGGAGTGGACGGCTCGTTCTTTGGGCCGCTACAGTGAGGAGTTAGTCCGAGAGTTCTATGCCTCTTATATGGCCACTCTCCGATCACAGATAGATATGCGGTCTGCCTCCGCCAAACAGGCCTCACTTGAGCACGTTCGAGTACGCGGCATACAGGTCGATATCTCTCTACCAGCCATCCGCCGATATCTGTACGGCGAGGATGTTGACACCACCAGGACACCTCTCACGCCGAGTTCGACTACCGGTGGCAAATTGTTAAAGAGGGCCGGTTCTTACGCGAGCCACCTCTGAGAGAGACCACCAAGAGGTGGATGGCCCAGCACTTGTCTATTGATGTAGAGGCTGCGGATTGGGTGATGAAGCCGAAGGGAGCCATCAGGAAGGCCAACTTGACCTTTACGGCCAAGTTTCTTTGGTTGATAGTCCGCCACTGCCTCTCCCCCACTGCTGCTGATAATATAGTCACAGGGGATCGTGCAGTTTTGATGGCCGCAATGATGGTAGGGTTCGAGGTCGATTTCGCTTGGCTTCTCCAGGCGGTCATGCACGAGAGGGCCTTCAAGGTCACCACGACTTACCCTTTTCCTTGCATGATTTTCTCTTTATGCAGATCCGCAGGTGTGCCCATTTGGCACATTGACCAGCTCAGGACCCCGCAAGGAAATGTTGACATCGGCCTCATCAGGGATGAGGCCAATGAGTTGGCCCCACGCAGAGGGCCCCGCCGGAGGTGGTCCCACTCGGTGAGAACCTGGCCGATACCATAGAGCATGCTCATGCGGCTTCCCAGGCTGCTTCTGCACACACTGACACTACCCCGGTCGAGTCTATCCCGGGTAGTAGCACTGCCCCGAGCTTCCTCTCGCTCGGCTCTTCCGCCACTCTGGTCCCACTTGCTAGGGTCCAGAAACTCGAGGCACAGATGGCTACACTTCTGCATCACATCCAGCCTTGGATGCAGAGGACTATTGTTGAGGCAGAGGAGCGCATGGAGCGCAAGATGGCACAACACACAGTGAGGAAGATCGCAGAGGTACATCAGCGCTTAGACGCTTTTGAGTTGCGAGTGCTAGACCGACCAGCACTTCCGGTGGACATGTCGACCCTTCAGGCTGCGGTTGAGAGTCTGCGGGCTGATCTTGATACGATCTTAGAGGCGAGGGTGCCTGAGTCTGAGGCCCCTTCTGCAGAGCCTGCTGATGACACAGTGATGGCTACTCTTTTTGCCACTTATGATGTTCCACCACCTCCCCCACGAGAGCATGCCAAGAGACGCAGGGGTCGAGAGGAGGATGAGGCTAGGGCGAGGAAGAAGGAGCGCCGTGAGATGGAGGCTGCGAGGAGAGCCTCGATTGCTGACGAGGAGGCCCGTAAGTTGAGGGCTGTAGAGTTAGCTGCCGGGGCGTCTAGCTCCAAGATTGTAGATACTGTGAGAGGCACTACTGATGGTGTTGTTGATGCTGCAGACATTACTGAGGGTGTCCAGACTACGCAGGGAGTGGGTTCCGATGAACCGGACCCACCAGCTTGCTGATCGCCGGCGCTTAGCGCCTCAGGTTTGCTTCACTTACCTTTCGCGTAGTTTAGTTTTTCTATGCATTGGGGACAATTGCATATCTTTTGTTGGGGGTGGGGTAAATGGAAAGTGAGTACTTGGGTGAATTCTGAGTAGCCCAAGTTCACGATCCTCTTTTGGGGTTTTCTTGCCTGTGTTCTTTTTCCCCAAAAGACTGATTACTTTTATTGTTGAACCGGCATGTCATATCTTATGTACATAGTATAAATCTAAAGCATGATGGCTAAAATAAATATGATATCTCGATAATCAAAATGATGCATGACTAGGCATAGTAAGTGATAATTGTGTCGTTTGAAACATGAAATAAAGATACACTACTGCATGATCCTGAATCTAAGACTTGAACTAGGTGTCTAATAATCTGGGAATGCAAGGAATGTCAAGTGAGTGTGAGGTGAATTCGAATGTCCACCATCAATACTGAGCTAGAACTTGTCTGGTTAGTCTTGCTAAAAGTGAGTCAAATCAATAAATTAGGAAAGGATCATAGGCCCTTGTTCGAAATAGTCAACCTTGAGCCTAAAAATAACAGAAAACCAAATGAAGTTAATCCCTTTTTGATCCAAATGAATTGAGCTTAAAATAGATCTTTCTTTTTCACCCCAAATGATCTTCTCTGGGAACAATGTGTTGGCCCTGGTCCCTCCTTGGACATGTGCACCTCAGTTTATGCCAAAAGCATAAGTTGAGGGTGGCTAATGCAGAAAGCAACCTTGTTTTGGCCCTGACCCAACCATGGGTATTGTGAACCTTGACTCATGGCAAAATCATGAGTTGAGGGTGGCTGTTATAAGGAAACCCGGAAAGTGGGGTTGAAAGAATGAAGAGAAAGAAAGAATAAAACAGAAGTGACTAAAAAAAATATATATATGAATAAAAAGCAAAATAAACACAAGAAAAGAGAAAAGTCACTTACATATAAGGATAAGAAAGGGAAAACAGCAAAGTGAAAAGAAAATTGAGTAATAGGGCGAAATAAAATGATAAAAAGGTGGTACGCTTAGCCGATATGTCAAGGAGGGCAACAAGTCACTAAAGTATACCTAAACATACCCTACCTGACCC
Organism: Solanum lycopersicoides; assembly: GCA_022817965.1. NCBI lineage: Eukaryota > Viridiplantae > Streptophyta > Magnoliopsida > Solanales > Solanaceae > Solanum > Solanum lycopersicoides. The sequence goes on from CM040624.1 coordinate 80,814,127, forward strand.
TGAGCCTATGTTACAATCTAAAAAAGTCCTATTGTGATCCTAAGAGTTGTATGGCGAACTTGAAGTAGTGAAAATAAGGGCAAGCCTATGGCAATATGTATAAATGAGTTGTGAATTTGTTCTGAGAGTGAGTGTCGAAAAGTGATCCTTATACTCAAACTAAAATCATTGTGTGAAAAATGAGGATGTTATTTGAAGTGAGGACAGTAGTTGCAACACCAGAAATATTAGCATCTCGGTGAGAAATTGAAGAGGATAGGTGTCATTGCGTAGTGAGTCTGTGTCATGGTCTGATTCTACACAAGTCAATGCCTAATAGTGATACCATGCATGAACATAATGAGAATAATCGAGATTGATAGCCAAATGATTGCGAAAGTTAAAATATGGATACTTTTGTACAAAGATTTTGTAGTGAGTCATAGTGCGTCGCTTGAGGACAAACAACGAATTTAAGTTGAGGGTGTTGATGTACCGTGGTTTCACGGTATTTCTAATGCTTTTTTCTTAAGTTTAATGTGTGTCGAAAGCCTTTTTGTGTTGATTTTTATGTAAGTTTCTCTTTATTTGCAGAAAATCTGTCCAAGGATGAACGCGGAAGTTTTTGAGAAATAAATGCAGAAGAGACCACCTACGGAACTTATGACGGTCCGTCGAGGCTGTGACGGTCCGTAGGTGGCATCGTAGTGAGGAGAGAAGTTGCTGAAGGAAGATGGGGAAGTCTGACCAAGTGTGGGATTACGGAAATCCATGACAGACCGTCATAGACACGACGGTCCATCCTGCTTGTTCGTCGTGATGATCAGAGAAGTAGTCCCAGTACCCAAATTCCAAGAAGTTCAAGTATTTTGGAACGAAGACCCTCGACGGACCGTCGTGCTTGAAACGGTCCGTCATACCTATCCGTCGAGGGGAATGAAGAAAGCAACAGAAGAATGTGTGAAGTATGGGATGACGGAGGCCATGACGGTCCGTCACGTGGTCCGTCGACCCAGACGCGTTTGGACAGATTTTTAGTAAATAGAATCCTTCTTTGATTAGATTTTGTTTTTATTATAAATAGTTTGAAAAACCTCGTTTTTGGGGTTAGACTTTCTGGATAATTTTTAGTTCTCTTATTATTATATTGAACTCTCGATTTTGGGAATTAAGATACTTTTTTGGGAATTGATTGTTGGTGATTTTGTTGATTAATCAAGTTAAATTCTGGAAATTTATTCGTTCTCATAAAAGTAAGTGCATGAATTCTTCCATTAAGAATATGAATTGTGTAATTATGAACATGGGTAACTAAACCTCATAGCTAGGGTTGTGGGAACCATGGGTGAATAACAAGGTAAAAATCTAACTTAAATAACGATTCTAGAGTGGTATCTTGCATGTATTGATAATTCTTTCGTGTAGAAGTCTTTTTAACGGATGGCCAACGTTAGAACTCGCCTTAATGCTACTTGCCGGACCAAGGAGGTAGATAATAGGAAAAGAATTATCAACATAGATTTAGTGTAGACTATCTAATAGGCTAGTATTGGTTGGTACGAGTTAATAACTTAGTCAAATACCGAATACGATGTTTAATATGAGGTAAAGATAAGGGTTAGTATAGCAACACACGTAGCCGGACCAAGGTGCGGAGTGAAATTCTCTAGATGCCGGACCAAGGATTTAGAGATACATAACTTATCACTTTACATGCAAGATATTAGGATAGAATTGTTATAGTTAGATTTACCAAGTTAGGAACCTGTGGGGAACACTTAAGCCCTAGTTACTTTTATAATTTGATCAAACTCCGAAAGTTGAATCTGTTAGTTGTTCATTTTTATTTAGTTAATCATTTTCATTAATTTAGAAATAAAACCCCCCTTTTTGTCTTTTGTTTTCTCGGAAAATAGTTGGCTAAATAATAGTAATAATAGAATATAGTTAAGTCTGAACTATTTTCCTTGTGGGATCGATCCCAACCTCATTTGTTGGGTTCTTTACTTGATACGATCGTTTTACTTCTTATTTAAGAAGTAAATTTGAGCGTATCACACAACAAAAAAAAGTGTTTAAAATATTGAGTTTGGATGGGTTCAGGGGTCCAGATGATAAAAGGGTAAGTAGGAGTGTACAAAAACAATCCTATACAAGTACAAGGGTCCACCAGACCATTTTGCCAAAGTTTAATTCTCATTACCAAACAAAACATCAACTTCATCTTAAGATTACATCTCATGATTTCAAATCATAATTTCATATTGCATGACCAAATGTGCAATTAGTCACATAATCCAATATAAGGAACCGGACACACGAAATACTTTAGTATGTGAAGTATCAATCATCCGACTTGTATTAAACAATACTGAAGAAAATAATAGCGAAGAAAATCTAAATCAGTGAGAGCATGAGATATATTCCAATAATTGGTAAACTTCATGAGCATTGCACTGAAGCTTCAAGGATTATTAGTGCTTCCATGCCATGCATATTCGTTTGATTGGGAACAAGTTATTTAAGATAAGTTATTCTGGGTTAGCTATCTTGGGATAACTTATCTCACCATGTATATGTGATAACTTATTCCATCACTATGATATAATTGGTGGAATAAGTTATCCCTAACATGGCGACCAAACAAGATAAGAACTTTTTATTCTATAACTATTTTATTATACCATCACTATTATTTTTAATCTATCACACCAAACGACTTTAACCATAAGGGGTCATTTGGTGTGATGGATAAGATGATTTAATTCTGGTATAATTTTTTAGTGGCCTTTAATTCATTATTTGGTTGCAAAGGTAGGGATAACTGATCCCATGATTAACAACTCGTCCTGGGATAAGTTATCCCTCACTGGAGGTGGTATAGTAATCTCAGGATAAGTTATCCTGAGATAAGGTGGGTAAATTAACAAAAATATCCCCTTAAACTCTTTTTTATACACCACTTTTACATTCAAACATATTAACATAATTTTTAACAACATTTATAATAACATTCACAACCTTAATTATTCGTTGTTTTTATGATAAATATATTTTTCTATTAAAAATTTATATTCTGTAAATACAATTTTTATTTGTGAATATAGTATAAGTTGAATTTATTTGCGTAATTATTATGTTTATTTATATTTTGATTTCTCTTAAAATGTTCACTCCAATACTAAATTACATATTTTCAATTGAATAGTTTATTACTCAGTTAAAAATTATATTTTATCTATAATTAAAATGTAGATAACTTTTATGATAATTTTATTCTTACTTTAATAAACTTAAAATGAAATATTTAGGCTAAATAAGATGAAAGTCTTATTTTAAAACTAAATAAGATGAAAGTTTTATTTTTAAGCTAAATAAGATGAAATCTTATATTTAAGATAAATAAGATGAACATTTTATTTTTAAGCTAAATAAGATGAAAGTTTAATTTTTAAAACATACGACACAATTATGAAAATGCGCACACAAAAATATTTAAGTTCACTAAGATGAAAATTTTATTTTTAAGAATGAATAACTAAAACTTACAAAGAAAATATATATATAAAAAATTAAATAAGGCACTTTTATAAATAAACAACTTATTCTCAAAAATTATATCATAAATATTAATTTGAATATGAAAAATCAAACAAATAATAAAAATTAATTTCATCATCAACTTATCTAACATAACAAACATAACTAGTATTTACACCAAATGACCCTTTAGTAAAGTATCTTATTTGATCCATAAAATTAGGCAGCACCTTCTCCTATTCCTCTGTTTCTGCAATGCTCTCTCGTTTAATCTCCAAATCCTTACATCTCCGACTGTTCACCCTACTTTCCCCCAAAACCCATGTCTTCAACCCTAAACCCATTTCCCCTAAACCCTCATTTCCACATTTCTTACCCAACAACTCCTGTTTCTTCTCAACAGGTAACAACAATGGTAAAGATTCGGACCATGAGCGAATAGAAAACCAAGTTCTTGATGATGGGTCTTGGCCAAAAGAACAAGGTTATAAACCTTGGAGTTTTGATGTGGATGGGGAAGAAGAACGACTGTTTGATGTTGGAGAAGAGGTTAATGTAGGAACTGAAATGAAGGGTTTTCAAGTTGAGAAAAAGTTTCTTCAATCTGAAGAGAAAGCTCTTAAAGGTATTTCTTTTAAAAAGCTTATTTCAGATTGTTTTACCCCAAAAGTTGCAATTTTTTACTTCCAATTTTTATTTGATCTTAGAACACTGTAAAAGATTTGTGCTATATGGTTTGGTTGTTAAGTCTTATGTTCACTCTCATTTGTTTCATAAAAGGTGCACTATTTGTTGAGTGGTGACTAGCCTAAATTGTCATGCTCCAAACTTGATAGGTCAGCAAGCCTACTTAGATAAGCATGTTATTTTTATGTTTCTTGTTTAGCTTAACCAAGAACATTTCTTGCCCCAAGTTAAAGACTTTAAAAAACATGGTTACTCGTGAAGATAAGTTCAATATCATTCTGCATTATTCCGACGTTCATACTTGAAACAGTACATATTAGGACAAAGTTTAGCTAAAAAGAGGGTAGATTCCAGGGAGTGTAAATGTTATTTTCTCAAACCTTATGGTCTAAGTTAAGATAATACATTCTGCAGTTCTTGTGTAGCCACCAGTGTTTAGGGAGAATTCACCCATTGTGGCCACCTAAGCTTTCTACTAGCAGCAGCAGAGTAAAGGAAAAAAAAAAAGTTTTTTGAGTAAAAGGTTGCAATGTTGAACTCACAATGCTTGACATGACTCAAGTCCCAGTCTTTTCTGCATCAGCCAGGCAATAGCTAAAATGTTTTCTTTTACCTCACTCATTCAAGTTGGTATTCTCCAGTCACATCATTTCACGCTACTCCTTCAGACATGTCCAATTCAGCTTAGTACAAGATGTTGTTTCATTCAGAACCACCTAAAGGTCTTTCGTTGACCAATTTTCCTTTTGGATCTCGTTCAAAATGGAATATTCATCCATCCATTATTCAAAAGAGCCTTCTTTTAATAATATTTAGTGTGGATATTTCTAGACAGCTATTTTGATTGATTCCCAATTTGTAGCCTGTAGGAAAGAATCTTTCATAGTGCATACATGTATGCAGTATTGGAGACCAAGGTGCTTAGTTTCTTCTTATATTTTATTTTGTTTGGGCCATCGTTGCTGAACCCTTACTCTAGGTGTTCGTGTTCAACCTCATAATTGTCTTGTGATAATGAAAAGTGTGAGAATGTGGCAGGTTCTTGTACGGATGAATTGACAATCAAAAAGAGTACAAAGCCCTCAGTAAGTGTGTATTCAGAAGAAGTTTTGGAAATAGTTGAGATAATCAGGGGTGGTGGGCAGAATTTGAGGCAACAGTTAATTTTGGTGGCTTCAAAACTATCATTCAAGTGTGTCGTAGAGATTTTTGACCTTTTGAATGAACAAAGAATATCTGGATTGAAGTTCTTTAATTGGCTTCGGGACTCACATCCTGAATTTCACCGCAGTGCTTATGTCAATAGTCTGATTATATGTAATTGTGGATGGTTAGATGACTATAAAACAATGTTCTCTTTGTTGGAGGAGTTTAAGGCTGAACAAACTTGTTTGACTGACAAGGCTTTTGGGTTCTTAATTGTATTTGGATCTTGTAAGGATTCATTGATGAATTCGACAAAGAAAGTGGTTGATATGCTAAATGAGGTTGGAGGATCCTGCTGTGGTTCTGGTGTTTACGGATTAATCGAGATGTTTTGTTGTTTGGACTTGTTCGAAATGGCAACGTTTGTGATAGAGATCACTGAAAGAACAGCTTCTCGCTACAATATTTTGATCCGTAACAGGTGTCGGGTAGGCCAAATTGAAAAAGCACGAGCAATTATCAAAGAGATGTGTGAATTTGGTTGTTCTCCTAATACCAAGTCGTATAACTACCTGCTTGGCTCATTGTGTAAGAATGATAAGCTGGAAGATGTGCGTATTGTGCTCGAAGAAATGAGAAATAAGGGTCTCAATCCAGATGCGATTACTTTTGAAACTTTAGTATATCATTCATCTAGTCGTGGTCAGGTTGAGTTTGCCTCTGAATTAATGAATTTGATGGTAAATGTGAATGTGGAACCACGTTCTACTACTCATGCTGCGTTTCTTAAAGTTTTGCTTGAAGCAGGAGAGAGTGAGAAAGCATATAAGTATGTGATTGACATGAGCACCAAGTATAACCACTGTGTTAATACACTATACAGCTTGGTTGTGAGGCTTAATCAGAAGAAAGGAGACATTATGGCTGCTCAAAACATTCTCAATGAAATGATTGACAAGGGTCTCAAGCCGGACTTTGGAATTTTCATGAAATTTGTAAAGCAGCTCGGGAAGACTAGAAGGAGAAGTTTAGCTCGAGATCTTAAGATGAAATACTCGGTTTTCTATTGTTGTACAAAAGCTAACAATTCTTTATCCAATTCGTTTGTCCCATGACATGGTTGAATGCATCTCTCTAGCTGGTTTGTCTACGGAATAAAGATTAGGAGTGTTGCATTATTTGATTTTAACCGAAAAGGTGACAGAAATATTTTAGTTGTAAGTTCCTGTTTCACTTTTTGCTCTGCATGTAATGCCCCTCTTATTTTCAACTTCAATCCTATATCTGCTTTCCAGTTTGTCTTCACGGTGTCAACTTCAGCCTCCGTTGCCTCTGGACATTGTCTTGCCTCTCCTCAGCCTCGACCAACATCACCTATGTTACATCTCCCAAGGTTTGATTTTCTCTTTATTGTCAACTTCAGCTCCCTGGATTTTTGGCTAATTGTCAGTTTTTAGTATCTATATTGTGCAATTTTGTTGTTCATGTATTTTTCTTTCACCCTCTTGCCTCTGTGGTTTCTACTTACCATCCTCTTATTTGTTGAATATATATGTGCATTGATATACATCTAAGGCCAAGAAACCTAATTAATCACATAGGGATACAGAGGAAATAAGAACGCAACATATCTAGCAGTACTGCTGGTCGGGTTTTTTTTTTTTTTTTGCAAAGGTGAACTCTTTGTCCCTGTCTTATGTAAAATTTATCTATGTTCTGCCACTTTTTCTTTTTTATCTGGGTTAGGCGGACATGGTTTCCTTATTATGATTTGAGTCGCCTTTGTTTTCAGTTTTATTTATATTTTTGGAGTATCCTGATTATGATTGATTGATTGTCCATGCTCAGATGTAAGGAAATGGTTAAATTTGCCTTATCATTTGCAATTATTTCCAACGTGGAATACTTCTTTTTTTTTTTTTTTCTTCATTGTTTGCGGCAGCGTTGATTCTTAAACTGTGTAGTTTATAATATATTACAACTAATGTGTGCGTGTTTTTTTTTTGTTGTTGTTGTTGGGGGGGGGGGGGGTCAGTGTAGCCTGGTTGGTCTGGCTACCTGAACTGCCACCTTATTTGTGGGGGTTCAATCCCCTCCCCCCATGTATACTAAACAAAATTTGTGAAAAAAAGAAGGAATTGTATGTTTATATAATTCTTTATTGTGGCTGAGTCAATGTATGATATTTATGGAAAATTTGTCATTGACCAAATCTTCTACTCTTTTTGAACAAATAGAATTGGTCAGTGTAGCCCAATTGGTTTGGCCACCTGAATTGCCACCCTGCATTCTTTCCTTTTGGATTCTGGTTCTTCTCAATGATTACAAGCAAATGTAAGTTTCTTTTTCTACATCAGTTCCAGTTTCACATTGCCTCTTGTTTTCACTACTGGATTGAGCAAATCTTGGGGGAATATTTACAAACTGCAGCTGTGGTTGCTGGGAGGCCAGGAAGCCATGGTTAATTGAAAAAATAGAGGTCGCACCTCCTTAGAAAGTGGAGTTCATCTTGAAGATTATGTTCGGCTCCCTGTGGATCACACTATTATATACTTCTGAAAAGCAAAGGTACAGAACAGTCCTTTTGCAGGCTTATCCTCTAATTGTTGTTACGGATAGATACTTTAAATCCTTATTCATACTGTCTCTTTGTGCTATGTTGCTTAGACTATTCAAAAATGTCAACGAGTCCGTGTCAGATTCTTCAAAATTTGTGTATTTTGGAGAATCTGACACAGGTGTGGCATCAAAGGTGAAGAGTGCGCGCAACCTGGTCTTTGCTATGTTTCTTTTACATAGCGGTATAGTGTTTGCTTTCGAAACTGTTAAGCGGATGAATAAGCAAATAATAATCGGCAACTTTGGTCATAAAAAAAAAACAGTTAACTTCGATTCTCCATGCTCTTATTATCTATCTGATACTCCGAGGTTTTCAAAAACTTGACAGCGAAATTGTCCCTGATCCTGTCCCAGGTTTTGCTGGAGTCCTGCTTACACTATTATGGCTGTGACGTGTGTGAATATGTGATGACAAGATCCTTCGAAGCTTCATGATAAGAAAATCCACTGACTATACAATTACAAATTGAAGAGAGAAGTTGTAACGAAATTTAACAGCTCTTTATATCAGAAGTGTAACGTATCAACTCTATCCTTTTGGTATGTGATATATTTGGCTGTAGAAATGACTTCTCGATTTCGTATGCTCTCTTGAAGCTCCAGTCATTTTCTTGATATTTTTGTATTTTTTCAGCAGCTCTCTGTGGGCAAAATATTTGATAATCGATTGCAACCAAAAAAGACTACCATTCTGTTTAACCTTACTTTTGAAGAGAAATAGGTAGATAAGAGGGTGTGCTTGGATGGGTTTACAATCTGGGTTAACCAGCTTCTAAGCTAGAAAGAGCTTTAAAGCACTTGGTTTTTAAGCTAAAATAAGCCATAAGCTGGGGAACCCTACTTGTGGCTTTAAAGCTGTTTTTGTTTGATCAACGATTTTACCTTTTGATCCCATGAATATTTTTTTTCTAATTCTAACAATGCCCTCACTGGATGAACTGACTCTAATACCATGTAAAGATATGATACATAGGTCTAACTTAATTTCAAGATCTAGCTCATGAGGGGAGAATTGTTCAAGTCCATATAAGTAGACTGTCGGTCCATTCCCTAACCAATGTGGGACTTTAAATCTCCAAATAGGCGAGTAGTCTCATCATTAACCGTCATTATTTCTCTTCCCCTTGTATCTATATGTTGGTCTTTTTTTTCACTGTTTGTTTAGCTAAGGATCTTTCGTGAACAACCTCCCTACCTTTGGGTAACATCTGCATACACTCTTACCCTCCCCACTCCAGACCCAACTTGTGAGATTATGCTAGGTTTGTTGTTTTTCTCAATTTTACCATGTAATAGACGAGATGCAAGAGATGAATGTTAGATCCAAGAGATTTCACATGTGTCTTCCCAGGTATGTTGGGGCTTTAAGCGTAATTAAGGCGTAGATCATGATGAAAAAGGACAAATGGAGAAAAAAAAATGCAAATATATATGGTTAGCCAAGACTACTAATTATAATCATGAATAAGAAGTATATGCGGAAAAAAACTGATTTTCTAAACGATAAAATGCAATATCAATTGTTCAGTGTCTCACCTTAAGGAGAGACTCATTGGCAAGTATAAGTCTGTCTAAGCCTTGATGATACTGATCCGCACATTAAGCGAATACAAGTGTTTGCACTCAAACACGTTATGAGCCTTGCTTCAAAGCTTAAGCATGCCTTTAACGACACTGTAGTCCACGTGAATTTTACATTACACAGGTGGAAGTAGAAACTAGTCTCTAAATGAATTAGCAATGTCAGAAGGAGGCTGCAACGAATAGAAATCACCAAGAAGAAATACTAGTATTTTATGGCATCTGGATTACGAATGCAAGAAAGCAAATTTCATTCATGCTGTTTATGATCTCTGGATTGAATGGATCGAAAAGAGCCAACAGAAGGGAGAACATGCTGCATGGCTTAAAATTACTCTCTGTATTAGAGTCTGAAAAAATATCTTCGCGAGTATGTTGTATTTTTAATTAGCTTAATACTCTATCTGTTTCAATTTGTTTGTCTTACTTTTCTTTTTAGTCCGTTTAAAAAAGAATGTCTCTTTCCTTTTTTAATAACTTTTTATTTCAACTTTCCATCTGACATGTTTAAGGTCACAAAATTAAAGGGAGTTTTAGATTAAGAACACAGGATTCAAAAGTGTTACGTATTTTTTAAACGCTGAGTCAAGTCAAAATAGGACAAATAAAGTGAAACCAAGGGGTGGCTAAGAGGTCACAAATAGGAGTATAGGATGTTTACTCTTTTTTCCCGAGTTAATATCTTAAAAGGTCATTGAACTATGAGAAATTATCTAGCAATGTCATTAAACTTTATTTTGTATCAATACACACTCAACTTAAGGTTTTTATCTTTTAAAAAATCAATCAATTACATTTATCAATAAAATAAATTTTGAATGACAAATTAAATTATTTTTAAATCATATAATCATGGACTCTACTCATAATTTTTTTTTAAAGAACTATATATTTTTATACCCATTTTTTTCCCTCTCTCGCTTTATGCCATCAGTTGAATGCATCGCCCAAATTTTCAAACAAATTCGATCTGAAACGACGTCTTGTTCAAAGATAATGAATTACCCAGATTTTTGCTAACTTTCTTGGCATCTTTATTTTCGTACTTTGTTGTTTCTTATATATATATATATATGTAGTGGCTGATCCTAATTACTCATGCAGCTAATTGATGCCAAGCATGAAAAAATGCAGCTGATTGTAGCAGTGTTTTTAAATGCTTCCTTTTTCTATTTAATCCTTGGGAAGGGTGGAAAAGTGCAGTTGACTGTTACATTGATATTCATATTAGACAATATATTGATGCAATGTGTCAGTATGTTGTGTCACTTTTGGTAAATTTCAAAAAAGTAGCTTAATTAACTACGAAATCAAAAGGGCAATAATTTATAAAGCCCGTTTAAAAGGTTACAAGGCTCAAGGGGCAAGTAGCCTTGCCAATTTTTTTTTTTTTTCTCAAAACTTTTTTGTTTTCGATTTTTATATGTATAGTATTCAACAACTATGTATTATTAGACTTATAACAAACAAAAAAATAAAAGCTGTGTGAGCCTTAAAAGGCTCATGGGGATTTGAGCCTCATTTTAGAAAACCTAATTTACAAAGTGTGGCCCTTTTGATTTTGTAATTAATTGAGTTGTCCTTTAGAAAATTTTAAAAATTTTTGTTGCTTTTTGGTTCCGGACTCTACTTTGGTGAGGGTCAAACTTAAGCTCTGCAACTCACTTTCTACTTTAGATTAACAGAGCAGTAGTCGCAAAACGAGTTATGCAACTTACTTTCAACTTTTATTTACTCAGTAATGCTTTTTTTGTCGTTGCTCAGTTATTTGATGAAGTTGATGTAAACTCTGTAGCAGAAGGGCATTTTTCATCTTTATATGTACACACATCCATATTGTTTGCCGTCAATACTATGCCAAAGGACAATCCGTGTAAAAATTGTCACTAGTTGTTCCATAACACTTGGGTTTCACTCCTTACAAGTCTGAAATATTGGTCTTAAATTCATGCATCCTTTTTTCTTCAAGAGTATCAAATGTGTTGCTCCAGAATCAAAATTTGACATCTTGTTCAATGCTGGATGAATAACAGATTATCCGCAATTTGGAGAATATAATCAGTGTAAACAACTAGAGGCCAACTCAAATTTTCGGCCTGCTAACTATTGTCACTCTATTTTGGATGGTTCTTAAGTATTGTTTTGTATCTTATCATATTGTATTATAATTCAAGTAACAATAAAAAAATAATTGTATTTAAACTAATAATACAATACAATACAACGGATAACAATCATCCAAACAAGGGGTAAAAAGAGACTGAAACTGCAAAATACATTCAAAAAATTTACTAGTATAATACAGATGACTCGGATATACTTTTAAGTTATTGAATATTGCAATAATGTATATTACCAATGACTCACCAACTCAAGTAGCTTGTATTGAAGCATTTGCATACGTACACTCGATTTCCTACCTACAACCCTATCAAAAAACCAAATCACCTGTTGAAGGTGATATAAATGGATGAATTAAATGAAAAAAGGACGCGAAAAAAAACATGGAGTACTGGACATCCAGAATCCCCAACTACAAACTATGGCACAAAAACTACCAAGCCTCTGGACAGAACTCTCCCTCATGACGTAGCATCTTTAAATCAGACTTCATCTTTATCCTCTGTTTATGATCTGGTTTTCTTTTTAGTCTTAGATCTCTTCGCGGACAGCACAGATGATGCACTCTTGCCTTCAAGCTTCTTTGTTAGCTTCACAATGCTTGACATTCCTTTTCGTGCTGCTGCCCGATGTTCAGGCCTCCGGCTCATCATCTTGCGGTCAAGGGGCCAGTAGGCATACGGCTCAAGTTTGTCTTTCTTCTTGACATCACCACCTGCCTTCTTGCTTGCATACTCTGTTCCAGTGTAGGCCCATCCTGAATCAGACGTTTTCCTCCGTTTCTGAGTATTCCTTGAGCTCTCTGAAAAGCGACTCCCTGCTTTGCTTCTTACATCTAAATCATCAGAAGCTGGCTTGACTCGTTTTTGCTTCTTATCTCCGTCGTGAATAATCAAACGGCCTTCAGAATCTATTTCTGCTTCATCTTCTGATTCAGACTTCCTCTTGAGATTGCCAGATGCTCTAAGGGCTGACCTGGTCTTCTTCTGGTCAAGTAAGTCAAGCGGCTCATCATCTAATTGATCAAACAGATCTTCCTGCAAACTCTTGGCTGCTTTCCGTGTTTTCTTGGACCTGGAAATATGACATATACCCATTCATCTTACATGTGAAATAGTTTAAAGCTACAAAGCATCATTAATTTCCTTCAAACTAAATTACATTTGACTTCCTACGTACTGTAGAACATTACATCTTAAAACATTCTCACTCACCGTAATAAAGATGCTTTGGAGTCTGATACTAATGTAGCCTTGTTCCTACGACCAGCAGTAGTTTTCGTGTCCATATATTCTGCATCACTATTCTCAGATTCTCCATCATCGAACTCAGAAAATATTTTTGTATGATTCCATCTGCTTAGCCTGTAACAGGATGGAAAAGTTAATACCACAGGTACTAAAATACTACTTGACAAGATACCAAGGCATTGAAATGACTTATTATCCATGCGATACAAAACTACAAAAGACTGAAGACCAAAGAGTCATTGTCCATCTTAACTGGGAATGATCTGAAGACTCATCATTAACACAGAGACGGTCAAAAATAGGCAAATATTTGTTTCATGACAAAAAATTGTAACAACCCAACAAAGGTACATAAAATACTCCAATATGTTTTAGTCGCTTCACCATGGGTTAGGCATCCAATATTTTGTGTTCATCCAACATTTAGGGATGACAATGGGGTGGGTTGAGTTTAACCCGCAAAATTTTTAATCTGCCCCGCTCCGCTCTGCATTCAACCCGCCCCGCACAATTGTTTTAATATTTTTTTCTACAAATTTATAAAAATAAATTTCATTTTTTAATTAAGTTGTATTAATTTAATAGATAATGACGCAAAAAAATATTTTCCAGAGGTCAATTGCGAGCTAAGAATTAGTCTTTGTAGGATACTGATGGAATATGATTTTTGCACAAACTACACTTGTAATCTCATTTTTGTTCTCTTATCATTTACCTCCATCAATTTACGGTTGCTCTTTCATTTGTTATTCATAGCCTTGAATGGTCTTTGATTTCTCTTTAAGATTGGGTAACTTGGCAAAAGCGTCAAGTTAATTCCTAAAATAGTTACTTTCTTCTTTCATGCATGATCATTTTGCTCCGAGTTTTTTTAGAAGTTCATAACATAATAATGACTTAAAAAGTTGTGTTAACATATAATGTAACAAATTGTATTATTTTTTATTGAACCATATTCATTAACTATCTTGAATATTTTAGTAGCTTTAAAGAAATTATATTAATAAATAATGTTCTATCACTCTTATAACATTTAAAAAGTTAAAATTAACTTTGAACCCGCATAAAATCACATATACCCGCAACCCACCCCGCCCCGCATAGTTTAAAAAAAAAAAAAAAACTTCAACCCGTCCCACATAGCCTTAAACCAACCCCGCCCCATTACCATCCCTACCAATATTCTTGTGCATATTGTTCTTAACTTCAGTATGTAGGTATGGAGGAAAGGAAACCAACCTTGATGTCGTTGCTTTTGTCATACGGGATCTGCTTTCCTCAGAATTCGAGGCGAGGCTCCTATCTCTTCGCTCCTTGATCTACATTTTCATCAGAAGAATAATTAACTCATCTGAACATTTAATATCACACTAGCATTTTCACAGGTTTTAGTCCAGCTCATAACTAACCTTTCTTATGTTAGTAAGTAGTTTCATGTGCTCTTCAGGCATCACCTCTTTTACAGAATCCAATCCACACTTCTTGACAAGCATTTCAATAAGCAGTTTAACCTGTAAAACATAACATGCACCCAGCCACCTTTCAATCAACAGCTAATCTTTTCTTAACAGGAAAGAGATTCCAGAAACCAAAATTAGAGAAGACCACTGAAAATGGAGCAATTGCATACAGGAACCAAAACCAACTCAAACCACAGTAGTTTAGAATCTAGGAGAAAAGCAAAAACCTTGGCTTTGAAATGGTTCTTGGTACTATTTTGCCAACCAAGAAGGGCCTCCACCATGTTCCTTAAATGTGCTTGCAATCCATCGGCTGTCGATTTTGTGACCAGTACCTTCAACAGTCCTAAATTAGCCTGCATTCAAGACAAGTTTCAGCTGACATCCATAAGATGGCGGGTGAACATAATTCGAAGAGTGTCTTAATGCAGACAAAAAAACACCTTAATTATTTCTTTGTTCTCTCTCTTAAGGAGAAGAAATGTTGATGGTAGGACACTGTAAGCAGCAGAAACAAGGTCTGAAAATTCATAAGCCAGTCGAGCAAGGCCTTTAACCGCTGCACTGATCATATGAGGTGTTTCCCCGGCAAGACCCCCAGCAATCTGCCAGTGGAACATCAACGACAATGAAGCTTATGTCAAACTGAAAGATCCTACTCCATTACATAAATTCATCAGATTATTACTTGTCATACCATATTAAAAAACTGATGCAGGTGCTCCTTTCTGCCACCTTTGTCTTCATCTGCACAAGCATGGCCAATCTTGACAAGAATCTCGTACGCTCGGTTCCTTGTTTTCTTGTTAGCCTTATATGGAACCATCAAATAACTCAGCACATAAATCAAATAATTATAATGTAAACAATATAGCTGTCCTTCCAGTTATGCAGCCAAGACTAGTTAATGGTGAGAAATTATTACGCTATGAACTTCTAAAAAAACTCCGAAAAAATGATCATGCATGAAAGAAGAAAGTAACTATTTTAGGAACTAACTTGACGCTTTTGCAAGTTACCCGATATTAAAGAGAAATCAAAGACCATTCAAGGCTATGAATAACAAATGAAAGAGCAAATGTAAATTGATGGAGATAAAAGATAAAGAGCACAAAAATGAGATTACAAGTGTAGCTTGTACAATCATATCCCATCAGCATCCTACAAAGACTAATGCTTAGCTAGTGTACTTTAGAATGCCGTTTCACATGTAAATACTAACTAACTAAGAGCACGCGTAGGTATAGGCTAGGTACTCTTAGAAGTTTGACAACATGAATAAAACCTGAAGAAAGGAAAGTAAAATTCATGATGATAACATTGATTATAGCTGGCAACTTGTTGCCATAAAAATTTGCAAAGGGCTGAAAACTGATTTTGATAGAGTAGAAGTTTAAAATATTAAATAAAAGAGAGCACACAATTTCCTATAGAGTCCTCCCATAATATGCCATTATGCAAATAAAAATTCATTGGAAATATCTTTTCATTTAATTAATAGCAGCACTCTTGGTTGAGAAATAGAATGTCAAGATATTGAACTATGCACTTTCTATAGTCAAGGTCCCCACAAAATGATTCATGAAAATTATCTCATGGCACTGTTTATTGCAACACAAGCTTAGAGTTTCCATACATTCCATTTAGCCAGTCACCAAACTGGTTGGTACCACTTCACAACTATGGGAGAAAATCATGGAGGACAAATTGGCAGATTAACAGCTATATAAATTCATATGGAAAAGAAATTTGGGTGAACTCTACAGTGGAACTCCATCACAATTAAGTATACCTCTTTGAGTGCAAGCAAAATTTCAGTCATAAAAGAAGTAATACTGTCACGCCTCCTCTGTTCTGATTCATCCTGTAGAATGCAATAAACCGTTAAAAGACTTCACAAAATTCAGTAAGAATTTGCATAAATCAGAGGCATCTTAGTATCATCCACATGAGGATAATCCTCACCTTTGTAACATGGACAATCAAAAAGTATAGGCAGTCAAGTCTGTGACGCTTGGCTGGAAAATGACATGCAGGTAGTGCTTCAATCATCAAATTAAGCAACTCTTCGGTCTTCGTTGAAATAAATTCATCACAGTCCTGTACACAGAAGTTGCAAAACTTATTAGCCACAAATAAATGTGTCAAAAATATAATTAAGAATCATAAAAGATGTGGTTTAACATTATAGTTCAGATTACTTGCTTCAGAACAAGGACAAGGGCATAAATTAATTTCATGCCAAATTCAAGTATTCAACCTTGGAATTTAATTCACAATTGGGTACCATCAAATGACTGCATTAATATGAAAGGCCTGAATCGCCTTTCCTCCAAATATTCTGAACCATGATAATGATATTTTACAAAGCTTACTCAACTAACAAGTTATCTTGAAATCGTTTCTAATTTTTTGGATATAACCGTCCAGTCCTAGATACGTTAAGAAGAATTCTGAGAAGAAACTACAATGATAACTTCATGATACTTGGGGAAAAAACTTACCTGAAGGATCATGGAGAGAACTTTATATGCCTTCTTCTGGATCAAGCCTTCCTCATCCTGTGCCTCATATTAGTTAATAAACTTTCTACATGAAGAAGATAAAAGTGCAGAAGCAAAGCCACAACTGCTACCAACCTTTAAAGCAGGCTTTAAAGCACCAAACAGCACACCAATTTCTTGAGCGTTTAAACCAGGCAAGAATGAAACAGCCAGGTCAAATAACTGTGCCCTAAATGGTAGAAGCAAGAGATATGGATGTCAATAACACAAAGGAAAAGGGGCTCAACGGCAGAAGGAATGAAACAAATGTGATTTAGTCATCCTACCTCTCTGACAAAGGACTTTTACTGGATGAGTCATCAATCTGCATTGAATGCGATTTTTTGTCCTTCCCTGCCTCCCCAGCTTCTTGGGTCACCTCCAAAAGCCTCTGCATGATTTTCGTAAATAGCACTCTTACCACCCTTCTTTTTCCTTTGGTTTGGTCGAGACTCTTTTCTCTCACTTTGTCAGCAATAGAGGCCAATACACCAATTGTTCTCTGTATTAAATACTCATTATCAAAAAAACTGAGCAAGCAAAATATTTTCAATAGTTTTTTCTAAAAAGCAATTCAAATTTTCAGATATTAATAATTTAGAAAAAATAGAATTGCCAATTTACCAATAATCATTTCTATTCAGGCATCATCCAACAAACCACAGACAGAAAAAAGAAAATGTTTAGCACACAATCATTTGGATTCCAATAACAGACCTTGTCAACAGCTGAAAATAAAATAAAATACTATAAGATAGCATTCCTCCAATCAACAATGCGGCAATACTATCAAGGATCTCCGTCGAAACTTATGCAATGTGACAGATAATTAAAAGTGCAAATTAGAAAAATTTACACGAACAAGGACAAAGGTTAGGCAGAACCTTACAGAGACCCTTCTTAAATCAATAACACCTACTACCTCCATAACAATAATGTGTTGATTTGGAGTGGAAGGATCAAACTGGCCAGTTCGCAGTCTAAACTTGGACACAGATTTAAATACTTTTTGCAAAAGAAAAAAAAAATATGGACAATATAATGTTAATAATTATTTTAGTTGTAAAATAATGTTATGTTAATAATATATCAAGGTAATGTTAAATTTATTAAAATTTTAATATATTCATGCGCCGAGTCTGGGTTTACTTAAAACACAGTATGGTAGGTTGATGCAGCTTCATCACAGTTTCCTTGGCTCAACTTCAGCACTTTTATAGGATATACATAGAACAGTTAAGAGATGTAGACTTTTGGAGCCATCACTTGATAACATCATTGGAGTAGAAAAGAAAAAAAGTGTGTTTCCTTTCATATCAAGTATCATATGGAAAAGCAATAAGCAAATGTCAGAGTTGTCGAAATAGCTGCAGACCCACAAACTATTATTGAAAGACGAAGTTCCAACAAGCTTCTTTTGTTTCTCACATGACACTGAGATAATATGCAGAATATGCATTTTGTTTCTTTTTTTTTTTCCCTTCTCATTGTAGTGTTTCTTTAAAGCAGTTGTGACTGTGATCAAGAATTCATATATCAATTAAAACATCAATAAAAGAATATCATCCATCACTATTAAACAGGGGGTAATAGTATCTCTTCTAAACAAACCTGCAAAAATCCACCAGTATCTTTAGAGGATTTCAAGAAGACATCATAGAGAACAGGTAGCAGTTTCTGAGCAGAAAGGCTCAATGTGTTCAAGTTATTGTCTGCAACTTGCTGGTTGTACCGTGCAATGGCTCGTTCTCTGGGAACGGTTGTTTCAGTATCAGACAGATCAACTGTCCCTTTTAAAATGCTATTGTTCTGCTGAATGAGGATCTGCAAACTGGAGCATATTATCCCACAAACATCAGGCTCTTCATGTAGAGCTTTGCGGAATACCTTCTCCAGATCCTTGAAGCTTTCAGCAGTGTCGACAGGGTAATTGCAAAATGACGGTAACAGTGACCACAATGAGTACACAATTCCATCAATAGTTCTCGCTGAATATATCTTTCCCTCGCGCTCAAGCTGGCAGAAAACATAAGAATGAGCTCACTGTGTAAATAAAAGAAAGTGGGGGGGGGGGGCGAGGAGTGTGATTTAGCAACAAACATACCATTGCAGACCTCTGCTTCATAGCTCCAACCATTGGCAAAATTGAGTTGGTAAAGAAACTTAAATGTGCACCAACAATATTTTGCTTTAGAATTGGGAAAAGCCAGATGTTGGACTCTGACAGATCTTGTGCATCCAGTTTAAGAGGAAGAAGAGTAAGAAAAGATTCAGGTCCCATTGCACCAACAGCTGATCCAACACATTCGTGCAGCTGTTATCAACAAAGCCGTAAATTATCAGCATATTCTATTAGATAAGAAAATGTTATAGCTAAACAGATACTCACAAATCCGATCCCTAAGAACATTAAGGAATTACAGGAAAAAAACAACTCCACAAGGGAAAAGATCCCCTGCTAAGAGACAACCTATATTTCCACGGATAATGGTTAGGGACCATGGTCACAGTCTCTGCCAATATTTTGAAAGCGGGAGGTTATTTGAGTAACTAGCCAAGCAGGCCTCAGACATATTTTCATGGTTCTTTTTTCCGACTGAATCTAATTTTAGGTGAGAAAGAAGATCCACATAAAGCAAGATCATACTTGTGCAAAATTCCACACATATTCCATTACATGACTAATAAGATGCACAAGGTAAACCTTGGAGAATACGAGAACCATTAATGTTTCAAAAACCAGCATTACTTTGAGCAATAAACTGATCATCAAAGAAATAGTTAGCAACAACATATCCAGTGTAACCCCCCAAGTGGGGTTTGGAGAGGGCAGAATGTACACAAACCTTACCAATACCTTTGCGAGGGTTGAGAGGTTGTTTATGATAGACCCTCGGCTCAAACGAGAAGTTTCCGAAGTATACTGAAGTAGGATTGCAAGAAAAAAAGAAAAAAAATGAAGCAACAAATAGTAATACACATTGGAGAATAAGATACATTATACGATTACTAAATATTACTACTAATAAGAATGAGAGGAGAGGAGAGGAGGTTGGCCCCCTGCCTTCCCATATAAAGTGTGACAACACTCTTTTACCTACTAACCTTCTACCACAATCATCAGCCTTCCGGTCATGTTGTTGTGTCTTGTCTTTGTCTAATCACCTCCCCAAATTCTTCTTCGGTCTATCTCTACCTCACCTAAATACCACTACAGTCGACCTCTTACACCTCCTTAGAGGCACATCCAAACACCTCCTTTTCACATGTTTGAATCAGCTTAGCCTCACCTTCTTCATCTTGTCCGCAATGAGGGCCACTCCTACCAACCCTTCAGGGAGGCCCAGTGGTTTGAGCTTGGGACTTCCATGTTGGAGGTCTCAAGTTCAAAATCCCTTGCCAGCGAAAGCAAGGGGTTTGTCTTCTGGGTCGAGCTCGTCACACCAGGCTTGCCTGGTGCGGGTTACCTCTCCTATGTGGTTATCGAGCTATTGCATAGGAGCGGGGGTTTTACCCTGTGCGCACCCAAAGGGTAGCGGTTGCGGGTTTCCCTTGTCATAAAAAAAAAATGAGGGCCACTCCTACCATACCCAATATAACTTTGTTTCTAATCTAATCTCTTTTAGTTTGCCCACACATTGATATGAGCATTTCCATCTCTCCTACATTCATCTTCTAAACTTGCGTCTTCTTGAATGTCCAAACACTTAGCCACATCAACACAGTTGGTCTAACCACTACCCGGTAGAACTTACTTTTAAAGCTTGGTGACACATTCTTATGGCGCAATACCATGGATGCAAGCCTCTATCTACCCTACTCTAATATGATGTGAGACATCATCATTAATCTCCTTGTTTCCTTGGATTATGGTTCTAAGATACTTGAAACTTCCTTTCTTGGGTATAACTTGTGCATCAATCTTCAGTAAACTTGCATTTTCCAGGTACTACACATAGTCCTACTTAATTTAAACCTTTAGACTCTAAGGTTTCTCTCCAAACTTCCAACGTGTCGTTAACTCCACTGTGCATCTCATCAATCAATATTGTATATGAGAATAAATACACCACGACGCCTTCCCTTGAATATGTCGTGTCAATTCATCAATCACCAAGGCACATAGGAATGAACTAAGGGTGATCCCTGTTGCAATCCCATCATGATTGAGAAGGGTATTGAGTCACCTCCATTATTTTAACTCCATCGTACAATCTCTAATTTCCCTAATGTAGAGGTGTCCATGGTTTTTAAAAAAACAATTTACTAAGCAAAATGATTATTAGGTTTCTCTTACTAAAACAAAAAAACTTTTATATAAATCTATAACCATACAGAATAATCGGGTAGTTTTTTTATTTTATAATGTGTGGCTCTTCTTCACCAACACTTCGTCATTATCGTCCTTGATGCACTTCACTTGGCCTAGGTTACATCCCCTCCTCTATCACCTTGGCAAGCTTATACAGCTTTATATACCTGCCTTTGCACTCAGCTCTTCATACATGAACTCAAAAACTGTCATTTAGTTGTTGTGACCGCTAGCTTCACATCCTTCTCCACCATCTAACCTTCTTGGCTACCACTTTTCCTTCGACCCCTCCATTTCACCACTAATCCCTTTTTACTCATTTAGGCTACCCCTCGAGACCCCTCAGTTGCTTATTTAATGCAGTCAACATGTTAGTCAAATCATCCTTACCATAACACTTATATGTTTTGTCAAACATACGATATAAATTTGTTGCATTGAATCACATTATTGGAAATAATGATAAGGACAATTCAAGGAATCGAGTTGGTCCCATCTGGAAATTGATGGTGTTGACAAAAGGCAAAAGATAAGGCACACCCATTAAACGGACCATCCAAAAATTAAGAGTCGTTATAACAAATGTTCAACACAATCATTGATTATATTTGTACAAATTTATGATTTTGGTACAGTATCTCGCACTTGGAAATAAATTGTGGTTTTTTGTACTGTATATCACACTTAAAAAGAAATATATTTCATGACATATTAATCATCAACAAAAGGAGTTTGTTGATCCTTTCTTTGCTAGGTCTCAACTACTCTTTTTAATTCTCAAGTGTCTCTATTCTGTATTTTTCCTAGTCAATTCACTTGTTGGTGCAAAAAGGGATCAGTCCTGTTTTTTATCAAGAGGGTTGTGCCATTTGCCGAATAAAATAGTATATATAAAACATCAGTCCAAGAGGTCTCGGAAGAAGACTAAAATGCTACTCCATCCTTTGTCTCTACATTTTATACTTTCCGGAATTTCCGCACAAACTTTACCAACATCTACTAGAAATTACTCATCAAGTTCTATTTTTAACTCATTTAGTGAATCAAGTTGATCTAGATAGAAATCCATATACTTAAAATTTTCATTCATTTCCTTTCTTTCGCTACAATCTATCAGAAAACCTGCAATGCTCTCACATCATATTCTTGTAGTTCATTTTTAAAAAATTTCTTTCTGATCCTATTCTACATACACAACTTTTGTGTTCATTTGCATCATTTTAAGTATTACGATCATAAAACATTGTTTATCAATTTTTGAGATCTTTTTTGAAACAGGCAACTTTATTATCAATTTTTGAGATCTCCATTCAATGCAAGGACTGAGCAGTAACAGTGCGGTACTATTTTAATTGCAAAGACCAACTTATTCAATAAACTTCACTAAAGTGAAATGCTTCACTTGGTTAGTCATCAAAAGAGCCTGCTCAACTCAAGAAGTCCTACAGAAGAAAGGAATGCAACTAGTCCCTAGGTGTTCTCTATGCAAGTTAATAGGGGAAACAAACAAACACTTTTTCCTACATCGCAAATTCACTACACAGATCTGGGAGTTGTTCCCCACATCAGAGGTTTCAGCTGGACTATGCCAGAACAAACTTCTGACCTGTTTAGTTGCTGGATCAGAAGGGGGTAGCAAGACTAAAAAGAAGTGGTGGAAGCTAGTTTTGAAGATAGATCTAACTCCTTTCACAAAGTAAAATGGAATTGTTTGGTATCACTAATTTTTTGGTGTAAATAGCTCTATATAGAAGATGTAGATCAAATAATAAAATTAATAGGGAGTTTGTAATTTTGGTTAGGGCTGTAAATTATTTAAGGTGGCCAGCATGTCCTTAATAGGGAAGAATACAACTTTACCAATGTTCAAAAAAAAAAAATCTCATTGTCAGTCAGATATCAAATAGGAAAAACGACAAAACTGTTGCCTAAAAGGTTGAATTGTAAATAGCAGCAATATAAGAATAAATAGGTGAGGGAGAAAGAAAAAGAAAAAAGGACTCCCCCAATGACATCAAGGTTAACACGACAAAAGCCATTTCCATTATTAAACAACCCCAAAAGCAAGGCTCACCTGTCTACGGAAAGGGAAGTCTTCATCTGGCAACTTTTCCATATCAACCAAACTCTGTAGTGTTCCCTTCAGAAGGTGAGAAGAATAGCAACCTAAAAAGAAGTCAATGAAAAGTAGCACTTTGCTTGTCATTCCTTGGTTGATGTGTAGGAAGAAAGCAAAACGAGAATTAAATCTAGCTCATTACATCACGAATTCCGTCCAATGATAAGTCACTTACAATTGGCATGATCAGTAGTAGAATACCAAGGAAAGAAGCAACAACAAGTACTCAGTTTTATCAAAGTGGATATCATTTTAGCAAGTCCAAATCCATGAAACCTAATTTGAATTAGTGTAAAAGACTATATACACAAAATAATTTATAGACCATTCAACAACTTGAAACTAAATATTGAGTTTTAGAGCTTAAGATGGCTATATATTTTTTAACAGATAATCACCTAGCTTATCAAACATGGCAATCACCACTTGAAATGACATGTCCCAGACTGCTGCATAGTGATAGGTAAGCAAGCTCTCAATTGTGGCACAGATTTTCTCAATGATAGTTGGTCCAGATTTTTTCATATCAGTATTCGAACTAATTATGTTATCCACACCCTGTTTGATCAAGTTTTCATCAATGCATTCATGTATTAAGCTCTTGAGTGCCTCCAGCGCAGCCCTTATAGCTTCCTCATGTTCAGAACCTAGTACATCTGAAAGGCCATAAAGTAAATAAGTAATAATGAAACAGCAATTATCAAAACCAGAATTGGACAGGAAAAGAATTAAGCTGGTAGGTGAAGTGAAGACTTTATCCCCTTCTTTATTTTGCATGAAACAAATTGAATTCTTAATATTATTTTATTCAGTGTGCAATCTACGCAAGGTAAGAAAATAGGGGAAAAAACACCCACCACTAAGAGAGTTGAACACCACAGGGAGCTTAACCACACATAACTGCCTGTTAATTGAATACACTTTTCTCATCCCAATGCCAAGCAAGCGAGCTGTGAATGTCAAAGTATCAGCAGATGACTCATTTGCAGAAACTGAAGTTGCAAATGAACCCAAGAGGTCCAGAAGCACTTCTGGAGATACTTCTGCTGTTGGATGGATACAAAGAGCATTCAAACCATCTGTAATGCGCCTATTAACAAGAGGCTGATGCAATTCCAGTAAAGATTTGAAGTACTTCAAAGTGCTATTCAAGTACTTTGAAGACATAAAAGGAAGACAAAGTTTCAAAGCATCCAGCACGTGTAGGACTTCTTGTGCTCCTTTGGGTCTTTCAGAGGCATTTACAGTTGTTCCTCCTGCAAGAAGAAGGGACCTTTCAAAGAGATTTGTGATTGCTTCACTAGCAGGTGCCAATAGAGGAGCAAGCACAGATGATGACTGAAAGTTTTGCAGGAGATCACGTAGACAATTATGTGACATCTTCCGCACCTATTCAATTGACCAGCCCAAAACAGAAGAAAAATCACTGACAATGTACTTGATCTTCCTAACTTTTGAGTTGAAACATTATGTAAAGGCAAAAAATAGCAAGAATATTATCCATAATACTATAAGCAAGCAGATACCATTTTTACATCATAGCTTCCATATTCTCAAACCTATAGGGGATTGGCATCCATGTAAATCTATATAATAAAAAAAAAGACTACATTTGTTCTTATCATTGTATTCTCTAATTCCTTTTTATGTTATCACACCAAACACTTGTTGACAAAATAATCTCAAATCTAAAGTCTTGATTTCTCTTTGTAGTAACTACTATGGAATCCAAATAAAAGGATCAGGGTTGCCGGATGTATGCCTGTAACTTCTGAAATACACATTACGTTGACTATTGACCCGGAAGAAGATCGTTCTGATCATAGATAGTCTTTCATGACATAATCAATACAACTGTGCTAACATCATGACAAGATTGTAGATGACTAGATTCTGTAAACATGCATCCTTCTTATTGAATCATTACAAAGGAAGCTGCTAAGCTTGTGCGAGCAGTCTGTAACTTAGTTGAAAAAGCCATTTTGCGCTTTAAATGATTACGTTTACTATGTTCTGCTGCTCTGCCTAAGAAACATGGACTGAATAAGATAAAGACCGAGTCTTTTCATGTAATGAAATTTCCATATTGTTAAAGATGCGCTTGATAGATTAACCAAAAGAAAGGCATGATACTAGAGGGGAACGCATCAAATTTCTTATCAAAGCTATTAAATAAAGAAGAAAAGTAGTGACCTTTTGCCGATCATCTGTTATATACCCAATAAACACACCATAAAGTTGAGCAACATCAGACCAGTTCCCCTTGGCTCCCACAATTAGCAAATGCACAACACACTTCAAGCACGAAACAATCCCTTCGACATCAATAGACTTCAATCCAAGAAGTTGAATCATAACATCAGATAAATATTCATACTTCTTCCTCAACATAGCTTGGTTTATTCTAGGAATAACGAGAGACAAAATCGTGGAAAGAGCATCAATAAGATGGGATGGCGGTCCTTCAGGGGCAGCCGTATATAGTGTTTGGAGTGAGGAACAAGTAGCACCGAAGTAGGCAATTGGCGTAAGAGGAAAACTCTGTTCTCTGAGCTCCTGTGACATTGTACCAATGGCGGTGCAGATGTGGACGTGGTGCTCATTGTTGGAATCGCAAAATTGTGATAATACGGTATTGCAGAAGTCATCTGACGAGTTCGCCGGGAAAGGCTGTTCCATTTCAATCCCCTCCATCACTGTGAGGGAGCTTGAACGGCGGCGGCAAGGAGCTTGAACGGCGGCGGCGAAACCTAAAGCACTAAACCCTCAAAAATATTCAAGCCAAACAAAGCCCTAAACCCTCAAAATTATTGAAGTTATGGAGTATATAAAAATATATGAATTATATACATTATTAGTTACTTAGTTTTAAATAAAATTTTCTTAATAGTTTGTATTTTGTAGGAAAAGAAAAATATGAATGATAAGTTGATAACTGACATTAGCCGCCTGGCCTTATAGGTTTACATATAAGTAAAGTTTTATCTTTTGATAAATAAAAAAAAGTTTTATCTAATTTTAAATTGGTAAATACTAGAGTTGTTATATGATTCAAATAAGAAAAAAAAAATATTTTAATTAATTGTAAAATATTTAAAGCATAGTAAATAATAATTTTATTTATTGAAAAGTGGTAAGAAGATGCATCAATATTTTTAAGAATCTTGATGTTCTAATTTAACTTGATTTACGTGTTTTACAATATATATTGCGATATAATAGTAAATATGTAGTATTTTTAAAATTATTATATGTTATATTAAGAGTTTATTTGGATGGGCTTAAAGGCTGGTCAAACTAACTTAAAAGTTAGTTTTTAACTATTAGAGTGTTTGGCAATTATCAAAATAACTTATTTTAAGTTAAAAATGATTAAGCCAAAAGTTAGGTGAGTGGTGCTTTTTTTCAACTTAAAAGTAATTTTATGTTGACCAAGTATATTAATTTTTGCTCTTAATTCATTATTTTAATTATTATTATTATTATTATTATTATTATTATTATTTATTATTTATCATTATTATTATTATATTTATTATTATTATTATTATATTATTATTATTATTTATTATTATTATTATTTATTGTTATTATATTTATTATTATTATTTTCATTATCTATATCATTATTTTTACTAGGGATAATGCACAAGTACCCCCCTCAACTTATGCCCGAAATTTCAAAGACACACTTATACTATACTAAGGTCTTATTACCCCCTGAACTTATTTTATTAATAATTTTCTATCCCTTTTCAGCCTACGTGACACTATCTTGTGGGCCCAACTATGGTTAACTTTTTTTTTCAAGCTAGTGCCACGTAGGCCTAAAAGGGGTAGAAAATTACTTATAAAATAAGTTCTGGGGGGTAATAGGACCTTAGTATAGTATAAGTGTGTCTCTGAGATTTCGGGCATTGTTTGAGGGGGTACTTGTGCATTTTCCCTTTTTATTATATTTATCATTATTATGATTATTATTATTATTATATTTATCATTATTATTATTATTTATTATTTATTTATTATTATTATTATTATTATATTTGTTATTATTATTATTGTATTTATTATTATTATTATTATTATTTATTATTGTATTTATTATTATTATTATTATTATTTATTATTATTTATTATTATTATTATTGTTATTATTATTAATTATTATTATTATTGTTATTACTATTATTATTATTATTAATATAATTATTAATTTGCGCATACAAAATTAATTTGAATAATAAATTTATATTCCTCTTATAAATTATTTGTGATGATAAAGAAATATGTGAATGATAGGAAATATTATTACTTATGGATTTAAAATATAAATTAATTTTGTTTTAATTTTTTTAAGTATAAAAACCTTACATTAATCAACTTTTTATCATGTAACAGCTTTAAGGGTATTTCAGACATTTTGATTAAAAAAAATGCTTACCATCATTTATTTGTCAAACACATCAACAACTTTTTTTCAATTGCAGCACTTTTATCCAAACACATAACTACTTATTTTAAAAATAAGTTTGAGCACTTTCAAAAGTACTTTTTAAAAGCGGCTTTTTTTAAGCCAATCCAAACGAGCTCTAATTGTAGAAAAAATATTTAGAAAAATACGTAATTTTGTTTTAATAAAAAGTGTACTTAAAAATTTAAAAATTAAAGCCACCTGGCTGCTCATATATTTAATGATCCAGATGAATTTATGTTATATTATTTAGACATCCCTTCTATTTGTCTTCTCGAGCAAAACATTCAAATTAATTTTGATGATTCTTTTCATCTTTTGTGGCTCAGATCAGTTTCAATTGAGATGTCAATTATCACCAACGCCACTACTTACTTAAAGATTGAGAGGTCTCCGTCTCAAAATACAAAAAAGATAGGGTACCTAAATTCAATTAAAAAAAAAAATTGAATTCAACCCAAAAATTTTTTCTGAAGAAAGTAAAATGAAGTTAGAATACCATCTATACTCCCAAATATGATCGATAGTTACATGAACAAGAAAGCAGATGAAAAAGTAAACTAGCATCTCAATTTTGAAGCATGGGGATTAAATTGTTATTGGGAGATGAATTAAAACATGAAAAGTCTATCAAAGAGATAAAAAAAAAAAAAAGAGAGAAAGAACAGTAATCTGATTTTTTGGGATAAATTAAAAGGATAAGTGGGGTTATCTTTATTGAATTTTATAGTTATTCATGACAAATTCATTCGGACTATTAAATGTGCAAGCAGCCAGGTGGCTTTAATCTAGTGCACCATTGAGAATTACCAAATAATTTATTACTGAATTGGATTCTTCCCGTAAAAGATGAATATGAAAACTCACCATTGCACAAACAATTGAGGGATAAAATTTTGCCATTTAATATCACAAGTTAAATTGTGTTGGTATCCATACACAACAACTTACTCTAAAAAGACAAGGTATAGAAAAATAAACTACATTATATATAAGTATAATAATGTGATTATATCTTAAAAGATCACTGAGCTATGAGAAATTACCTAACAAAGTTATTAAACTTTATTTTGTATCAATAAAATCACTCAACTTAAAGACTTTTATTTTTAAAAATCATTCAACTACATTTATAATTAAAATAATATTAACATGACAAATTAAATTATTTTTATGATATTTAATAATAAACTCAAAAAATAAACAAATTTATGTTCTATTTAAGTTATAGGCGAAATGGTCTGATGAACCCTTCTATTTGTATGCGTTTGTATTCTGAACCCTTTTACTTGACTCTTTGTCAAGTGAACCCTTAGACTCAATTAAAATGAAACTTTTGAACCCCTCCAACCATGTGTGTAACTCACTCTCCCTAACATAAATTACATGTCATACCCACATCATATAAGGTAATGCCATGTCATAATTATTTCTTAACATTTTTAAAATTATTAACTAAAAATGTTAGTCAAATAAAAGATAATAATTATAAGATTTCTATTTAAAAATAAAACAAAATAATAATTTCTCTTACTTTTCCTCCACCTCCCTCAACCCACAACCACTAAATAGAAAGAAAAAATAGAAAATCAAACTTAATCTCTCAAATGATGAATCACTTTCCTTCTTCCTTGAACTTCAATTGAAGAGATAATTTGGGCAAGCTAAAAATAGCTACAGAAAGAATAATAGGAAAAAGGTTAAAAATGCCCTTAACGTATTCCAAATGGTTCAAAAATGCCCTCCTTCCACCTTTTGATTTAAAAATGCCCTCAACGTTTTTTTAAGGTTTAAAATTGTCCTTTTTAACAGCCGTCTGACATGGCAAATATGACATGAATTTCTTTACCCATTTCAAAATATATGACCCACTTAGTCTAAAAATCTATTTCAAAAAATTTGACCCGGATCGTTTTTGGGTCTTTTGTTTCCATTAGCTCTAGTTCACTTCTTTCTTGTCCATCAATTCATATGTCCTCCATTCTCCAGTTAACTGCAGGAAGAAAAAGATGGAAGAACTACATCAAAATTTGTCAAGTTGATGTTTTTGCTCATGGCTGCACTACAAACATAAAGGCCGACACAACAAAGTTCAAACATTAAGCAACCACAACATCATGAAAGACAAACAAAAAATTCAGTTGCAAGATTGTATACCTTCTTAATTTCGATGTTCAGCCTATCATCAGTTCCGATTGCAAGAACGGCATCCACAACCTTTGATGACAGAGTTGTAGTAGCACACTTTGCAAGCAGACTTTTCTTCTCTTCCAAACTTTTTTCCTCTGTGCTAACACCCAATTCTTTTACCTTATCTTGCCTACATAATCAATACCAAATTACTCAATAAACATGATGACAAACCATCTGCACCTTACTGTCCAAATATAGCCAAAAGGGGCAAGACAAAAAGGAACAAGCAACCAGGAGGAGCAAAAATGGTTTGTGTAAACGGGTTTGTGCGTGGGTTTGAATTTTTATAGCATAGATGGGTCGGGTCGTTGGACTGAATTTTAAAAAAAAAAGTGGACCAATAAGATAAAACCATTTTTCTAATTTAATTACTCAGCATTTGCCATGTCAGCCGGCTGTTAAAAAAGGGCAATTTTAAACCTTAAAAAAACGTTAAGGGCATTTTTAAACCAAAAGGTGAAAGGAGGACATTTTTGAACCATTTGAAATACGTTAAGGGCATTTTTAACCCTTTCTTCTAATATAAAAAAGCAAGAATGTTTTCACTGATCTCCTTCTTCTAATACTTGTCTTCTTTGATAAATGACTAAGAAGCTCATAAAGTCATAACTCAAACCCAGATCTCAAAACTAATATGAAAAGACAATGTTTTCTTAATGTTGGATCTGGCAGATTTTTGAAGCTCAAAAAAGAAGACCAGTCACAACCCAACCTTTTTAAAAAAAAAAAATCAAGATCAAAAAATAAATAAATCGATAGCAAAGTATCTTTCAATGGCGAAACTTTTTTAAATTCTACAACATAACAGAACAAATTCCACTACAACTATGAACTTGAGCAACATTTGTGACATAATATTTCAGATCAAACACTCTCCAATGATGCGGGTGAAGCAAAGAAAGATTATGCAGTAGATTTTTTTTTTATTGAGGCTTTCCAAGAGTTGCTCCATGCTCATATGCAGGGTCATCCTTTGGTGGAGAGTTTGTATCGCCATCACTTCTCTTCTCATTCTGAGCTTTGTTAAAGATGACAGTGTAACCCTTGCAGAAGCTGGGTCATTGACATCCCACTCTCCAAACTTTAGAAGTGGGTGGCCTTTTTTCTGCCATGAGTTTAAGATTTTGGAGAAAGAGAGGAAAATTTCTTTATTTGTTGGATTGATTCGTTTGTTTATAGAAAGGAAGGAAGAAAGAATTTTTCTCTCTGTATGTAAAGAGTCACAAACTAAATCCAAATCTCAACATAAAAAGAAAAAAGAAATTTATGGACAGAATCACCAGATCTCAAATCGAAGCAAAATCATCACATAACCACCATGGATGAACTATAGTCACCTGAGCAAAATCAGTCTTCTTGTTCAACATCTGATACTTCCATTGATACCGCTAAAACTCACTAAAACACTTAATCATTAACGGAGGTTCAATGGAAAGAATGTGTGAAGATGCAGACGAAAATGACATTGCAAGAGATGCTGAGATCTGCATTATTTTCTCAAAAAAGGGAGAAGAAAGAGGGAGGGATTATGAATTTTTTTTATTATTATTTAATTAATTTTAAAGTAATTTCATTGCTTTCACTCGCTTTTAATAGTGTGAAACCACACACTATATTTGAGTCAGCAAATTAAATGCCACATAAGCTTGGTCAACAGTCAGAGGGTTTAAAAATCTCATTTTAATTGAATTTGAGGGTTCAGTTGACAAAGAGTCAAGTAAAAGGGTTCAAAATACAAACACATACAAGTAGAAGGGTCAATCAGACCATTTCGCCTAAGTTATATATACCCGTGAGTAAGCAAAATTGTAGAATTTTTTTATTTTTATGCCATGTATATTTTTTCTACTTATTTGACATCATTTCCTTTTTGCAAAATAAGTACCTGCGTTTTTCTGGATTAAAGAAGGCTATAGAAGGTCAAAGTTTAATGTGCTTAGTTGAACATTTCTCACCAATATTGGAGATGAAATTAAAGAGAAATAAATCAATTCAATCTGTGCGATTCAGTTTAGAACTGAAGAAAGAAGTTGAAGAAGCGGGAGATTTAACTTACAAGGAAACTATGATTTTATTCTTGAGATAAATCCTATTTATGGGGAAACTGAATACAAATAAAATAGATTTTGTAATGTTACTTATTTGTGGATTTATTATTAAATGACATAAAAATAATTTGATTAATCATATCAAATTTATTTTAATGATAAATATAGTTGATTGATTTTTGAAAATGAAAACCTTAAGTTGAGAGATTCATATTAATACAAAATAAAATCTAATGACTTTAGTAGTTACTAGATAATTTTCTCGAGTTGAGTAACCTTTTAATAATAACAAAAAATTATGATAAAGAATAAGATGATAACTTGGAAGTCATAATAGAATTAAATTAAAAGTCACCTAACACTACAACAAATATGATATATAGCTACGAAATTATTAGTTGCAACATCATATTATTCGCTTTTAGTGATAAAATTTACTTTTCGTGGTTAAATATATGAGACACATACTTTTAGTGACGAAACATAAGAATTCGTAGCAAAGTTTTATCTACTAAAGCTTCCCACCAAAAAATTATTTGGCGCCATTTTGTTAAGTAGTGTTAGTCACGAATTTAAAGTTATCGGTGACACATTATTTTGTCACTAATAGTGTATGTAATTCATGACAAACTACGACATCAAATTCGTCACTAATTATTCGCTTTTAGTGACAAAATTTACTTTTCGTGCTTAAATATATGAGACACATACTTTTAGTGACGAAACATAAAAATTCGTAGAAAATTTTGTCCACTAAAGTTTCCCACCATAAAATTAATTGGTATCATTTGTTAAGTACTGTTCGTCACGAATTTAAACTTATCAGTGACACATTATTTCGTCACTAATAATGTATCTAATTCATGACAAAATATTTTTTGTCTTATAATTTATTAAATTTTGGACACAAAAAAATTTCATCTAAAATAATATAGTGTTACAATATCGACAAATTAGAGTTCGTAGTTAAATATTATAAATTTTAGCTATAAAAATTATTTTTAATTACGACATTTATTTTGTCACTAATAATATAAATAATTGGTGACAAATATTTATTGTCTCTGATCAATCATGATTTAGTGACAACAAAAAAATTATCACAAAATATGTAAGGTGTTAAATATCGACGACTTAAAATTTAAAGTGAATAATTAAACTATTTGCTACGAAAAAATTCATAGCTAAATACAATTTTTTTCTACAGTTATTTATAATTACAAGTGACAACTTACAAAAAGAATAATACAAGTGCTTCATAAGAGTAGACAAAGTCCATTCGTTAGTTGACAAGTGAAAATATTAAAATCAATGAATTTCGGTCGATTTTGTAAAAACGAAAAAAGTTCAATATATCAATTTTCTTAAATTACGCAATTACAAAATGCATCATTTGAAAAATACAATTCGGGTTATAGGTATTGTGAGTGGGCACGGTTCTACCACTAGATCACTAATATTCGTTTGTTTAGCACTTTTATTTTTTATTTGATACGCTTTCGTTGATAAGCACGATAAAAAAATATTTTGTCAAGTCTTTGTGCTAAGTTTTGTGCATGTCTATTGATTTGTGATTGGTAAACTACATAGGTTAAGTCAATTTATTTGCTTTTGTCTATAAATATGTACATATTTAATAGTAATTCCACATACGTACGTAGAGTAATTATACAAAGATAACATCGACTTACAAACTTCGACTTTGAAAATGTGCAATATATTTCATGAATTTCTATTAATTTTTTCCATCAGTGTGAAAATTAAAATAAACTAAAAATAAAAGCACAAATAAAAGAAATGAACTAACAAGGATTTCAAATATATTATGATGAAGTACTATAGTTATTGGTATCGATGTTCAACTTGAACTGACTATTCATTTTTTTAATAAAATCAAAAGTTTAATTTTAAATAATTTTATTATTGTACTGAATAATTTTAAAAAAATTACAAAAATAAATAAATAAAATGATAAAATTTTACTGAATATACTTAAAGATATTTAAAAATACACAGTTTAGTTAAAATATAATCTACATTTGAATGAATTGTGGGTGATAAATTTATGCATTTGTGTATGAGTATAAATAATCATATAATATATCATTTCTACAAAAGTTAAATTTGAAAGAAGTGAATAAAGTATAAAATAAAATAAAAATGAACAACAAGAAAGAGTTGGTCTAATGGTAATCATTCTTCACTTCTAATCTTAAGGTTGTGAGTTTGATTCCCCAAGGCATCATAATGTGCGAGCTATTGGGCCATGGTTATACATTATATATATATAAAACCATTTTTATAAGTAAAAAATTAAGGAATCCCATAGTGAAATATAATAATTACATTCTGTCCCGACTAATTTAGTATTTACTAATAATCCCTTAAAATTGTCATCGCGTGATACATTAGAACATTGTGATACATAGTAAATGATACACAGTAACTTAATAACTGTTAAGATAAAAAGGGAAAAAAACGGAACAATTAAGTTGGTTATTTAAATCAGCTTAAGTTACGGTAACAGCTCATGAAGAAACATTAATTCAGCACGTAATTGAATAACACTTTCAAATTTTGAAAATTCAAGATTATATCATCTAGGTTGAATACAATTTTATGAACATCCAGTGAAAAGTCAAAAAATACAAGTTTGATTGTTGTTATTATGGAGGATACATGATGAATACATCAATTTTGATGAGACATTCAGGAATTTGGGTGAACGAATTGCAGTATGAAAGTTACAAAATCGACGGAATCGTTGTTGGAGATTTAATTTCGTTTTCTAATCTCAAAACAGCAATTGCAGCCGAGTTGGATATCGATGTATCAAGGAAAGATATTGAAATTTGTTACATTGTAGAAGGTAACTCATGTCCGATGAAGGTTAAGAACGATATGAGTGTTAAACTATATTTAGAACTGAAAAAAATGAGCCAGGATTTTCAATGTATCCATTATGTATTGACACAATTGAAAAGATTGGTGGTATTGTACATAATCTTGATGGAACATGTGGAGAAATTACATGTGTAGAAGGCACAACACATGATACAGAGGCTTTGGCAATGGTTGAATCTAGTTTATTTGATTCGTATGAAAATCCAGAATTTGGAGTTGCAAATGTTATAATCAATTCAGATAGTCTAGATGTGAAGACAGGTCAGATATATAAGGATAAAGCAACACTTGTAGATGTGATGACGAAATATAAGATAAAGAACAACTTCAATTGCAAAGTAAAGAGATCTGATCAACAAAGGTATGATAGTGTTTGGAATGTATATATATTTACAGGCTGTTCAAAATTAGTACATGAAACATTACTATTTTCTATGGAAACCTACATGTATCATTAGTTCGTTGATATTTTAAGTTAGATTTGTTTTAATCTATGATTAACTATTTTGTTAAGTTTATTGATACATTGAATTAACTATATTGATACTTTAATATACTACTGCTGATATAGAAAGGACTATATCAATTTAAACAAGCATAGCAAAAAGTTTTGGTACGTGTAATTCATTGTTTGATTCGAAAATGGTAGATACTTTTGTGTAATTCATTGTTTGATTACTTTAAACATTATTGTTGTATATATTATATGATGTAATTGCTTTAAGTATTAATATGCTGAAAAATGTACGCAGCTATGTGTTGGTATGCTTTTCAGACAAATGTGGTTGGACTATGAAGGCGTCCTGCACGAAAAAATCTGATATTTTCATTGTTAGAAGTTTCAATAGTGAACATACGTGTCCGATGAGGGAGAGGGTATTAACCAAGGTCCAAGCAACAGTCGGATTTGTAAGTGGAGTTACTGCTCCAAAATTGGTCAATCATAAACGAATTTATACTCCAAAAGATATAATTGATGATATTAGAGAATTCTATGGGGTTCAAATATCTTACCAGCAAGCATGGCGTGCTAAAGAACGTGCACTCTCCATGATTAGGGGAAAATCATCTGCAGGATATAGACGGTTGCCGCGATACATACACATGTTAAAAACCGTGTATTCAAATTCTTATATAAGAATGCATAAGACTGAGGAGGATGAATTTATGTATATGTTCGTCGCCTTAAGACCATTCATTAGGGGATTTAATTACTGCAGACCAATAGTTGTTGTGGATGGTGCACATATGAGTGGAGCTTACAAAGGGACATTTGTATCAGCAAGCACACTTGATGGCGCAGGTATTTTTTTTATAGTTGTTATGTGTTTGTATATGTTACGTACCAAATGATATAATGTGTGTCTGTAATCAGGTTGCATATTTCCATTGGCATATGGTGTTGTTGACACCGAAAATGATTATTCGTGGACATGATTTTTCGAACAATTCAAAAATGCATTTGGCGAGAGAAAAGATATGTGTGTTGTTTCAGATAGAAATGAGAGTATCCTGAAGAGTGTGAGGATTGTGTTCCCAAATGTACCTCATTATGCATGCATCTGGCATCTTTGGAAGAATGTATGTGGAAACTTCAAAAGGAGCAGAAAGGCCATAAGTGATCTATTCTACTCTATGGCCAAGGCATATAGAAAGGAAGATTTTGATAAGTTGATGGCTAAGGTTGATAGAATTGATCACATGGTTAAGGAGTACCTTGAAGATGCAGGTTATGAAAAGTGGTCAAGAGTTCATGCAACAGTAAACAGAGGTAGAATGATGACTTCGAACATTGCAGAATGTATCAATGGTTGTCTTGTTGAAGCACGCCAATTAACTATATTAGAATTCTTGGAAGAAGTTAGAATTCTTTTTGGTTTTTGGCATTGCAAAAACAGAGAAGTAGCCTCATATACAAAGGACACATTAGGGAGAAAATTTGAGGAATTGTTGATTATAAATGCGGCTAAAAGTTCAAAGATGGAGGTATGTATCATTATATAATAGTTTATATTATATATATCTAATTCATTGTATCATTCTGCAGTTTGAAGATGATATGTTTTTAAAAAATTATATATTTAAATTTTTTAATGTACACAGGTTGTTCCATCGTCTGAATTTATTTTCTCGGTTTATGAAATTGGAAGAAGATAGATTGTTTGTCTTGAGCGGAAAGTATGTTCTTGTGGTAGATTTCAACTAGATGAGATACCTTGTGCACATGCAATCGCTGTATTGAAAGAAAAGAATGTCACAGATATGAATTCATATTGCTCTGATTACTACAAGCCTGATGCATTGGCAAAAACATATGAAATTCCAATGGTACCAATGCCAGATAAGGCAGATTGGTCAGATCCTAATAATGTGGTAGCTGAAACTGTGTATCCACCTAGATACAGAAGATCATCTGGACGACCAAGAAAAAGAAGAAGAAAGAATGCAGATGAAAAGATTTCGGTGAACACAAACTGTTGTGGACAATGTGGACAAGAAGGACACAACAGAAGAACTTGTACTTTCTTCCCAAAAGAGAAGTGAATTAGTCGTAATGTTTCTAAGATATCAATATTGTTTTTGAATAATTTATAACGTAAACATTTTATCATTTTCATTATTCATTTCAGTTGCAATTTAAACACTTTTGATTTTGATAAATAAACTTATAAATAACCTGTGTTAATTAAATTTTAAGTTGCGCTTTTGATTATAAATATTTTGTTATTATTGGTGTTGAAAAATATATTTGTGTCAATATTTATTTTTTTATATAAATTTTATAATTTTTATGTTACACTATGAGATATAAATTCAAGGATTATTTGGTAACATATCGTACATGATACATATGCTTTAGCCAATGTATCATGTACTGTTAATTCAAAAAACAAGTGTGTGTTTGGGTAACGTAGTACACATGTATCATGTGCTTACCCAATGTATCATCTGCATTTAATTAAAAAAATAACACTTATTGAGGTTACTGTGTACTTTACAATGACTATAAATCATGTATCATGTGATTTATATTATTTAACTTGTGTAATGCTTTTTTTTATATGCTTTACTTGAAATATACAGTAAATAACTTTACTTTTACAAACCTATCGCATTTCATACAACTATGATATTCATTATAACTAAGTATCATGTAAAATTTAGTTTTCAAATAAACTATTTATTTATATGTTTAATTAAAAAAACTTTGACTAAACTTTATTAAACCTGTGTGACGCTATAATATGTCTGATATTTATGTTTTCTAGGCAAAAATACTTGTTCCATAATGTAACAAAAAAAAATCTTCATGAAAATTGACAAAATCAATAAAATAACATTAAAAACATCAAAATACTTGTTCAATAACGTATCAAAACAAGAAATATAACATTAAAATATTGTTTAAGCATAGATGCTACACTATGTGAACCAGATCTTTTTCTGGTGGTGGTGTGAATACGCCCTTCGATTTTGGTGGATCATCATTGTCACTAACGTATCCGCACTTAGCCTTCTCGCTGCCATAACTTCACAGCAATGCTCCATATCTTTGACGTAGGTATTCAGGACTAAAATCAGCATATGATATATTGATTTGGTCACTCATATACTCGGCAAATGCAGTAACATATAACCCATAGTCTCTACAAAAAAATACAGAATATAAATTAAAAATTTAATGATACATGATTAAGGAAAAACAAAAAATTATTGATACTTACAGGCTATCACAATTCTGTTTAGCAATGTCTTGTGCAAATTCAATCATGAAAGGAACTTGAGGCTCCAAAAGTGAACCAGTAATGTTGTCCTTGTATGCATGACAATCACCAAATTTTGTGCGCTCAGTTTCTTCAAAGAATCCACTGTCCAGTAGGTAAGAAGAAAGCATTTTAGACAACATTTTTATCTCATGAGGAATTACTTTTTTCCTTGTGCATATTGATGAGTCAAAAACTCTTATCACCCTGTTTTTCAACTCAACAACTGCCAGCACCCAATGGAATTCTTGATCGCAGTTAATTGGGATGTAGACCTCATCTACAAGATGCCATGGTAAAGCAGCTGGGATTCCAAAACCTTTGATGATGTTAATTATTGACCTCTCATATACAGATACAACTGAAGCGCGATCAACATGTTCTTGTGTACTAAGACTATCATTATCATTGTCCATGTAATACCTATCATAACAATTTTTTACATGTGACATGAACAAGTAGTGGGTTGTTGTGTATCTGTATTGATCCATGCTGCAGAGTTTTGATTTTTTACGAAGGTAGTAAAAAATCACATCGATGTGCTATAAACAAAATGAAAACATAATAAGAAATTATATACATCTAAACAATATAAAACAATATAATTATTAAATATTGATCATAAATTTTGCTAATTAAATATTATGATACTTCTATAGAATGTATCATGTTATAATAATATAAGTGTGACTGCTACACATTACATAATTAGTTTAAGATTTTTACCTCATCAGTCCAACATTTGTTTGGCTGAGACATGGCATAGAACCAATTCTTGTTCATTGGAAAAGCAACAACAAAGTCCATCATCGTAAATTCAAAAGAAGAAGATTTTGATCTGTATTTATCGTCTGATGGGTTCCTGCATACATGATACATAAGTTTGAGTATATGTATATGATACATAACAGTGACTTAATTACAATTTTTGTAAACAAAGTATCATGAATTAGTTATATAAAAAATAATTACAAAGTATCATTGCAAAAATAATGTATAAAACTTACTTATTGTTATGATTTTTTAGGAGCCCCCTTGACAACCAATTCATATAATCCTCAATAAGTTTCGGCGAAACTTGATCTGTAATGCCACATTCTTCGAAAGGGAAATGGAGTCGAGCCATATCCTTCAATTTCTCTTTTCCCTTCTCGCTTGACCCAAAAGAAGTACAATATGGAGATTGAATATTTCTCGAAGGCATTCTATTTTTATGCGCAGGAGTGACTGAATCGGTTCTAACTCCAATCTCAGTTATTGGAATGTCAGTGGATAATTGACTGTCGGTCAACAAGTACTGGCTGCTAGTTATATTCTGTGGATTGTAAGAATATAATGGTCTAGCATTAATAGGATCTTTCCCCAAATCTTTGATAAGTGCATCTATTGCTGCTTGAGTTGATGGCGATATTGTTGTTGAAGTGGAAGATTCCTGTATAATATGATGTAATGATTTTTAAAATAAATTTGTGTGTAATGAAATTGTGTGTCCTAAAGCAAAATTGAAAAATCTACCGATGCATCCATTGTTGTTTTATCGGGCAAAACGTGAGGGATGTTGTGTTGAACATTGTCATCAACATCTTGCTCCATGATATGTTCATTTAAATCTTGGTGCGATTGATGTGCGTCACCATCCTGAATATGCAGTTTTTCAATAAAAATTGTTAATATAATTTGTGCTGATACGTAACAGTGATTATACTCACATGATACATAACATTGAGTATATGTGCATGATACATGACATCAACTAAATGAAAAATCATATACAATGTATCATAAACAATACCTTTGGATTATCATTGACTTGTTGTTCACCCTCGTTTACAGAAACACCAACACCATCCTCAGCGACATCCCCCGCATCGTCGATGACTTGATGTTCACCATAATTACCAGAAACACCAACACCATCCTCAGCTACACCACCCATATCAGAAAGATCAATCCGTATTTGCGGAGATGTTTGTTTCTCAGACTGAAATGTGCTTGTATTAGCCTCAACATTGATGTTTTCCTTGCCTCGAGATTGCATCAACTGGGAGTGGTTTTCCTTTATCAGCTTAATCAGTTCCTCAAATTTCTTGTCAACCTATAAATTATAAATACATTTAGGATAAAAATAAATTACATTTGATTAAAAATATCAAAATAATTAACTTACGTAAGTTTTCAAATGTCCTTTCAACTCTTCAATATCTGGAATTACATAGTTGACTTTCTGAGAATCTGCAGAACCATGTACATCAGCAGCCGGGTTCGGAGACACGTCTGGAACAGAACCATGTACATCAGCAGTCGGGTTCGGAGACACGTCTGGAACATAATCATGTACATCATCAGCATTCGAATTGGGAGGCAGATCTGGAATAGAAACATGTACATCATCATCCGGTGTCGGAGACACATTGGATTGATCAGGCTGACTCGGTTCTGAAACCTTTTTTTTTTTATGTATAACCACTTTTTTTCTTCTTTTTGACGGTGGTGGAGGAGATGTATCAGACACTCTAGAAGATCTCCTCAATAACTGTTCGGGAGGTTTGGTGGAGAAATTATCAAAATCATCTTCCTCATTTGGTTGTACTAAGGGTGGTGATGAAGAAGGAGCATGTTCAACTTCAACTAGGTCAAAAGCTTCAATTTCCTCTGCTGTTGGGACAATGTTTGAACATGCATTCTGAATGTATCACAACACATAAAATAATTTAAATGTTAATACAATACAACACATTAAATAATTAAGACAGATCACAATGTATCACAAGACATAAATAAGGATATTAAATAGACAAACTTAAAATAGTTTATTCTAATAGTAAAAATTGTTTCAATTTTACCTCTTGGAAAATGGTAGACATAAGCAATTCAAACTTTGCCTTATCAGACACAACTCTCCAATTGCACATTCTTGGGATGACATTTCGTTCTTTCACAGCAATTTCAGAATTTAACTGGGATGCACATTCGTATATCCATACGTTAAGTGCATACGGCAGCCCATATAATCGATACAATTTTTTGCTAACATCAAATCCTGTCTAAGTGAACCGATGAGTTTTGAGAATGATAGCTGACCCCAAGGATAATCTTGATATCTACCATCTTCAACCATTAGAAATTCACAATGTATATAGCTGTATTATCAAGAGTAGCCAATACGAATGTATGGATAAAGAACAATATAGTAATTTGGAGTGCATCCTGATCGTTCTCCCAATTACCCATCTTAAACCGTTGAACTAATTGATACTTGGTAACACTATTGACTGCACCAGGAAAATACTTTTGGAAAAGCATACAATTAGTTGATTCTGAGTATTGGAAATCATTGGTATTTCCTTTGACTTTGAGTCCAGTTAAAAATGCAAATTCATCTATACTAAATTTTAGGATACACCCGTTTGAAAGTCTAATATGCAACACATTAGGGTTGCTTTGTTCCAACTCTAACAACAACAAGCACTTAGTAATTTGGTCCTGAAAATTACATTTAGTAATATCTAAAAAGGGTCCAAAAATTGTATCCCTAAACAGTTGGATTACATTCTCCCCCATATATTTTTCAAAGTCCTTCAAAAAAGTGTTGTTAAAATTGACAGCAAACCTTATTGGATGTGTTGGAATCTTTTTTATCTTGTACTTGAGTGGCTGCAATTTGAAAAAAACAACAAATTTTAACGATTTTGAATATAAATACTAAATAAAACAACTAATACTAAATAAACAACTAATACCTTACTGATACATGATATCAGTTTTCAAAAATTCATATAGCATAAAAAACATATGATACACATCTAATTCATGTATCAATGCATCCACTAAACACTAAAACACTGAGTCGATATGTATTAAACTTACTGTCTGATACATGATAACTATTTTCAAATACTCATGATACATATAAAATCATCTGACACGCAATTGATTCATGTATCAATGCATCGACTAAACTGTATAACACACTGAGACGATATATATTAAACTTATTGCCTGATACATGATAACAATTTCAAATACTCGTGATACATAGAAAGGCATCTGACACGCAATTGATTCATGTATCAATGCATCGACTAAACACTATAACACACTGAGACGATATATATTAAACTTATTGTCTGATACATGATAACAATTTCAAATACTCGTGATACATGAAAAGGCATCTGACACAATTGATTCATGTATCAATGCATCGACTAAACACTATAACACACTGAGGATATATATTAAGTCATACTTATTGTCTGATACATGATAACAATTTCAAATACTCGTGATACATAGAAAGGCATCTGACACGCAATTAATTCATGTATCATAAAATTGAATAAACACTATAACACACTGTAAGGTTATGTTCAAACATACTATAATTTTAAAAATAATTTTAAAGAAGTATAAAAAAGACATACCCGAAGCAATGCCGGCCTGACAATAATGGTTGCTGATGCTTTTCTCTTTTTTTGGTGTATTTTAGCAACCCTTGATTTAGATGATTCCCACATATCTTTGTTTGAATCCTTCCGAACATTCATAGGATCATGCAAAGATTTTTTCTATTTTCTTTTCAATTTTCATCGTCCGAATCATAAATCCTCCTATTCGTAAAAGGATTCATTAATATGATGTAATAGATCGATGAACAAGAAGAAAATAAGAAGAAAAGAAGAACGGATGATTGAGTAAGAAGAAGAAGAAGAAGAAGAGACGGATGATGGAGAAAGAAGAAGAAGAAGAAGCAGAGAACAATGGTAGTTCAATTTTCAGAAATTTCAGATTTTTGAATTTTGAAATTCAAAATTGCATATTAAAATGTTGTGAAACGTGTTTAATTAAAAGTAATAATTCAAAATTCAAAAAGTGATTCAGAAGATTGAGTGTTTTAGTGGAGAAAAAATAGGCATGATCTTGGGGAAGTGTGTGTCATAGGAGAGAGAAGGCTATGTATCTCTAAACTTCTATTAAAATTAAAAAAAAGGGAATTATGTAATATTTAAAAAAAAGAAGGGAAAATTAGAGAATACTAAACTTATAGTTGTGTATTTAAGTTATTTTTCCTTTTTATAATAATAAATTTTATCATTATACATTTAAGAACAAAATAATTTTTTGTATATAAAATATAGTCATTAGTGACGAAATTAGATTTTGTTCAACTACGAAATACATATAATTTTAAAGACAATTGATTTCGTCACTGATTGAAGTAAAATAATTAGCGACGATATAATTTGGTCGGTAGTAATAACCTTTTTAGTGACAAAGCATACTATTAACTACAAAAAATATACTTTTTATAACAAATAAATTTGTCACAAATGTTTAAACATTTTGGGATAATTTTTCTTTTCGTAGTTAATATAATATTTTTAGTGATGAAGCACTAGATTGTCTTTGTATACTTTTAGACACACCTTTAGTGACGACTGAGTGACGAATTATTTTTTGTCACATAAGATTTTTAGTGACGAAATATGATTTATTAATGACGAAATTATTTATCCCTGATAATCAAATTTATTATACTGTAATGAAACACTGACAATATGATATATATTTTGTACAGTCTTAGTCTTTATTTTTTGTGGTAAAGGAAACAACTCCAACCCAAAGTTCACATGTCAGGACATTAAATAGGGTTTTAGAAATGCAATATCATATTACGATATGCAAATTGTGAGATGAGATCAATGTTTGTGCATATGATTTCACGTTAATTTCGTCTCATGATTTCATAGATGAAATCTCATAATCTCCAAAAATCTCACAGAAAATCATAATTTGAGATATTTGAAATATAAAATTGACCAACAAATTTATATTTTAGTAAAATAATCCCATATTTATATCTACTAACAATTTATTTCATATGTAAATAAAATTTATAATCATATCATTACTTTTTAAAATTTATTAGTTTCATCAATATAAAATTTATTATTACTTTAAATCTATTTTTATTTTATCATTTATATTCACCAAATCTATTATTTTTATCAAATTTATTTATCAACCAAATTTATTACTACTACTTTAATATTTGATAATTTTTTATTTTATTTTTTATCGTTATATTGAGTGAGCAAGACTAACCACAATAACGCTAATTGAAAAATATATTTATTAGCGGCCAAACAACTTTATCATTTATTTCACATACAA
Source organism: Solanum lycopersicoides (assembly GCA_022817965.1). Taxonomy (NCBI): domain Eukaryota; kingdom Viridiplantae; phylum Streptophyta; class Magnoliopsida; order Solanales; family Solanaceae; genus Solanum; species Solanum lycopersicoides. Next base: position 80,859,041 of record CM040624.1, read on the forward strand.
TCATAAATATACTATAAAACCACTTTATCATTACTCGCACCAATCTTATTTGGATTTTTTCAACCTATATATCAACGTTCTTATTAATATTTACGACCAAGTGAATTCCTTTTATTGGTGTGGCAAAATCTAAAACATCAATTATTTTGGACTAGACATAGTAATACTTTATTTGTCCAAATTTATATAACACTTTTAATTTTTTAATATTTGAACTTGGTAAATTTTGATCAATATTATAATTTATTTATTTTTTATCGTTTTAACACAAGAAAGATGCAATTTTATAGTCATTTTTATGTAATTTTTATTTTTTATAAAATAATATGTTTATTTAGTCGAATTTTACTTCAAATTTTATTCAATTTTTTTAATCCCAAAAATATTTGAGAAAAACTTGAGAAGTGGTGTTTGGTCATATAACTTGACAAATATATTTGTCAAGCGTCCCTAGTTTTCAAATACCAGAAAAAGCTAGCATTTGGGGAAGTTCTAATATTTGAAATTTTAAAAAATTCAAAAATTACTTCAAATTTTTATATTTATAAAAAATACTTGTTATGTATTAATTTCAACTAATATTTGTTGCTATCCTTTTCACAAAAATTTAAGTTTTTAATTTGAGTGACAAATTGAGAGAAAGGAACAATTTGTGTTTAATGAGTTATAATTATAACTGAATCAGTAATTAGTTTAAGTATGCGATTAATGTATTATCTTGTCTATATTGCTCTTTTGTTATTATTAATTGTCATCAATATAAAATTATTTTTAACGTAATATATTCATTATAAAATGATAATATAAATTCATGAATATTTTAATCATTTTTAGAACCATTTTCACCCAAATATGAATTACCACATATATTTGAAAATTGAATCAAATGCTATCTAATAAGTGCACGCAAATTAAGAAAAAAAGAAGTAGGTACGCTCCTGTATTATTTGACGAATGTAAATATTTTTTTCACATGTGGTTCGATATGGAACAAATTGACATTTTTAGCTCTTTTCTAAGTTCTTTGTCTAATTTTCTGGTATAATTGTATAATCATTTAAATTATTTACACCGACACCATATCTGTTCTATATCCATAAAATGGTCCCTAATTTTCGTCATCAATTAAATCTCACCTGCCCATCCCATCCCATCCCATCTTACAACATGTTGAAAATGGGACGAAATCTAATACTTTCTCATTTAAAAAGATTGTTCCTATTTACTTTTTAGTCTATTTAAAAAAGAATGTCTTGTTTTCTTTTTGTGTAACGCTTTAATTTTAACTTTTCACGTGACATGTTTAAGATCACAAGATTAAAGGGCATTTTGATACATTTGAAATGACTTTAATTTAAAACCACAAGATTAAAAAAGTCTTATTTCTTTTCTTAAACGCCGTTTCAAGTCAAACTAAACCATTATTTTTGAAACGAAAGTACACATTATTGAAAATAAATTATTTTAAAATTAATTAAATAACTAATTTCAAAATTGCTTAACACTTTCAAGTTTCAACCAAACAATAAAATAATTTTACATTTTATTCTTGAAATTATTATATTTTATAATTGACACCAAATGACTCCTAGCTAAAAATGTCAGAAAAAACAACATTATTGGAGCTATGGATCATAAGCCTTGGCAAAAAAAGAGATAAGTTTGTCTCGTAAAATCAAATAAGAAAAAGGCCAAACTGGAATTTAGACAATTCTTATAACCTTATAATTGCACCATTAATAATACTGGTTTTTAACTTATAAAATACATAGTTAACACATATAAAAGAAAAAGTAACAACCAAATGCATTAAGCTCTCGCTATGCCCTGACTATTATTTCTCCTGGTAATGTTAATTAACCGAATTAATGATCAAGGATGAGTAATTTTGTTTCGAGAATCATCAAGTCGATTGATAAGGTAAAGTGCATTACTAGTAACTCTAGCAACATTAGTAATCTTTCGTTTCACATCAAACCTGATTTTGCCATCAATTTCCTTGAATCCATCAAGACATGTATCTTCATTTGTCAAAGCAGCACTTACCCACGTCTCCAAATTGCTCATTTGCCACTTAAATGCATTTCCCCTGCGTACATGTTTCACTTCTGTCAAACTCTTTCTCAGCTCCTCCATCGAGTCCCCCATCTGTTCGATACAATCACTCAACGCCCCTTTCTCTCTTTTGCTTTCCACTTTCACCCGAGACAGGAACCCCGACGCTTTACGTGCTCGAGAAAGGGTAATTTTCAACGCCGCTTGAGCTAAATCCTGCGGGGTGTTAATGGGTGAGTCCGAGTATGAAGAGAGTGTTCTGATGCAAATTGTGGGATAGCTGGCGTGCACGCAGGAAGAGCGGACAATGTCACTAACAGAAGAAGATGATGTAGTTACTGATGAAATTAGATGGATGAGAAAAAGAGAAAGAAGTAGAGTTTTCATCATTTTTGTGAATGTATGTGTTGATAGGCTGTTGGTAGGAGGCAATGTATTATGATTTATGAGGGGACAAAAAACAGAGAGAGGGGGCAAGGATTAGCTGTGATTTATTTAATTGTAGGGGTTGGTAAATTGATGAGAATGCATTTATTTATACGCCTTTAAATATTAGCTTGGCTTGTTTCCCATCCTCATTTTAGTCCTACACGTATTTAAACCAATATATTTATTATCATGAAATTATCATGTGAGATTTCACTCTTATAATTAGACACTTATGGCAACACATTTACGTTTGAGGTATCACATAGTTGGGACCTTGACAGATAATGAGAAAGAAGTGAATGCACCGCCCCTCTAAGTGTGACAAAACTATTTTTTCCTAAATCAGAAATTTCAAATTCTAGCTATCGTATAAAAAAATTTATGATAAAAGGCGTTACCTTCTAAATGAAAATATTATCTGACATGAATTTAAAATAATCGAACTCTAATGTGAATATAAAAAAAATAAAAGAATACCAGGAAAGCACTAAATTACTGTTCTCTCTTTTTGATTTATCCAGCAGTGGCAGGTTGGCACTTGTCTATTATTGGTTACTATTTATCTCTTAGATGTACCAGCCAATTGGGAAAAAATGGGACAATCGAAAGAAAATAGGAGAGCAATTATTTATAACGTAGGGTCCAAGAGTTCAGTTTATTTAGTACATTATTTTTTATTTTAAGACGAACAATATTTAGTTAGATTTTGACCATTTAACCCCACAACTCACAAGGTGCAATCAATATTTGACATGGCTGAGTGCCAGGTGTCGATTGATCACATGGGCGACAAGTTGCAAATATCTAAACTCTCTATTTTACATACACACACATAGTGCTGTTTAATTTGTAATGATAAGTTTCTAGTATTTCATAAGCTATTCATAGTTTATACTTAGCATGATTGTATAAATATTTATTCATACATCTTAGATCCTTGGTAATATCTATGGCATATCTATATTGATGCTTGTATGTGTTTACCCTTAAAATGATATAGTTGAATTTGTACGCATGTAAAAACTCATGAGTTGAATTGGCCTCATAATAAAAACACTGGTTGAACTTGGACCACCTAGGTCCGTCAAATAGGGGGTTTACAGCGCAAGGCCCATCGCAGGGGAAGAGAGTCCACAACACGGGGTTTATTTCGAACTCTTGCTTACTTCTTCGTGTGTTATAAGTTCATTACATAAAATTTTGGTTTCAGAATCTCGTTTCTCAAAAGGAGCGGCTGTGAAAAATAAAAGATGATTTTTTCTGGAGGTACAAAAATATCTTAGATATTTAGTAGAACTTTCTAGAATTTTGTAGAGTAAACATCTTTGATATTTGTACTTGAGAAAAATCTAGATGTTATAGATAATTACATATTTATAGTAAAGTATAGAAATATCTAGATTTTTGTTACATAATTAGAAGATAAGGATATCTAGATATTTCTTATAGATGTATCTAGAATAGTTTCTAGAAACATATCTATACAAGTATAAATAGGGGTGACATTAAATATTTGTAATAAATCTAAGAACAACCTAAATAAAAGAGTCTTCTTAAACAAGCTAATTCTCCTTACTAACTTTTCTTCTGATCTTAGTTAATGATCTTGGGCTAGTAGAAGATTTTTCATGATTATACTTTGCTTGTGTTATTCTTTACTGTAACGTGGGGTCTGGGGCCCCATTTTCTCTCCCATAAATGTTCCTTTACATGAACAAGTAGTGCACCTGCCTAATGCCACCAATTTCATTTCCAGGCCTATTAATGTTAACAAGTCATTTTAAAATGCTAAATTTGCTCTTCATGTTCACCAAATGATCGAACAGGCTGATTTTGACATGACTCTAATTGATTCTCATTTGAGAATTACTGTCCAACTGATACACAACAACAACTAAATGACCGATGTTAATTACAATGTGCAGAGCACAAAAATGTTCATGAATAGCTGTGCAACACTTATTGGTGCATTACCAGATCCAAATAACAACGACTTCATCTACCATGGAATCCTCTGGGACTATTAGAGCATTATTTCTTTGCTTAATCCGTTGAAGCTTATTGTAATATAGAAGACACATAATTTTTAGGAAAAATTCTCATTGCTATGTGGTTATAAGTCAAGGTAATTGACATTAGAGATGGCAAATATCGCGAAGCTATTCCAATTTTAACCTGCGAACAACTCAATCCGCCCCACATAGCAAAATTTCATGCCTTAGTCTGGACATAATATGTTGTGAATCAAGATAACTCTGTAAGGTTATATGGATTAGACGTGATAAATATGATTGATCCAGTTGATATTATTGGGTCGAGTAAAATGTTGGAGGGTTTTTTACGGGATTCATGCCCAATTAGCTATTGTTAAAAAGGTCTAGCATTAGAAAGAACTGTTATGAAAAGTATGTCGAAGCTTTGGCTTTCAGTTATCTCTCATCTTCTTTTTCTGTTCTAGTATCCATCCCCTCCTAGTTACCTTCTTCTATGTTAATCTATCCGTAATTAGTATGTTATTACTTTGTTGTGTGTATTATACGTTGTTTTTTGTATTCAACGATAAAAATATAAATTAGTGTTTGTATTAGAAATCGAGTTTATTCGATGCATATTTGTTTTGTAGAACCTACTAATTTCCCCACAAAATTCTATCCAAAATAGTGGCCTGGCATTATAAAGACTGACGTTATTGTTGAGATATATACTATTAACCATATGTTTAAATATAGTATTTATTATAGAATAATTATTTATTCAATTTTAATAGATTAGATATTCATTTATAATGTCTGTTTACTAATATAATAAATGATTTAGTGTATAGAGTTTTAGCTTATACACAAAGGATTAAATCATCGATTCTTAAAATTTTGATTTACAATCTAGGATGAAAATTGGACAAGTCATCAGTACGATTGTAGCGGATTATATATAATTTATTTTGATTATAGAAATGAGATAGTTCCAACTTATTGTGCTAGTGTATTTTGTATGTATTGAACGAGGTCGAGTAGAGATAGTTTTTTTTAGACTGACTGACAAAAACATATTTTCTAAACTATTAATCTACTTACATTCTTAATCTTGATATAACTATTATGATTTGTATATATTAATTATCGTTTTTATTTATTAAAATGTGAGATTTTGAGATGGGTCAATGGTAGATTGGATGATAATAATATATATTGGTGAAATAATAGGCTAGTTGATGGAATCCATGTCTCGTTATAGAGATTGATTGATATACATGCTCTAAAGGAAATTAATCATTGAATTAGATCCGTCAATAATTTAATTTATTGATTAGTATTTATAATCTTAACATAGAAAATTACTTAATTTAATGAAAATTTTTGAAATAAAACTAGACAAATACAATTATGAATTTTTAGTAGAATGATATGTAATTTACTATAGCAAAAATAAATTCAAATTAATTCAGCCTCAATAATTAAGTTTGTGGTCTCTAGTGCCCATATTTAATTAGAATCCAAAATCTTTATTTCTAAGAAAAAAGGAAAAGGCAGGCGTGAGTTTTCTGGAAAAAAAGAAAACAAGTGTGAGAAAAAAGTGTCTTTTGATTTTCCATTTTGAACTGAGAAGAAATTTCTAAGTAGGGAATAACCTAGAAAAAGTTTGAAGATTTCTATTTATACTTGTCCACCAAGTATGAAGAGAGTTCAAATGTAAATTTGAGATCATGTAGAAGATTGCAACGTTGATGTCTATCTCGTGGAGCTTGAAGGTTTGTTCTAATGTGGATTCACTTGAAGGTATCTGCTTACGCTTTAAGAGATAATTCTTCAATTCAATTTCAGCAAGTTTATGTGTACTAGCATAATTATGTGTTCTATCATAAACCCCTTTAGGAAAATTTACGCGGTTAAACAAATTTATACTATTTAATTATTCATCATAACTATAGTTTGCTATAATTACCACTTGCGACTAACATTATATATTAATTACGTGGGCTGACTTCGAGTTTGTATAATTAGTCATGTTTGTATATGTATAATTCGCCAGTATATACAAATAAATATGTATAATATACAATTTTTTAACCTATATACATATACAATTCATCTCTCTCCCACTCTCTGTCCTCTCTCGCTCGCCTCTCTCCTCCCTCTCTCAATCTCGCTCGCCTCTCTTCTCCCTCTCCCAGTCTCGCTTGCCATTTATACAAATGTATACGTATAATATACAATTATATACAATTCACCTCTCTCCCACTCTCTGCCCTCTCACAATCTCTCTTGCCATATATACAAATACATATGTATAATATATAATTATCTAACCAATATACATATACAATTACCTTTCTCCCACTCTTTTCCCCTTCTCTCTCACCTCTCTCCTCTCTCTCCCAGTCTCGCTCGCTTCTCTTCTCCATATAACATGTAGCTACAAATTATAATTATCAAACTATAGTTATGAAGAGTAATTAATTATTTTTAAGTAGCTATATGTTAAAATTTTTTAAAACTGTATTGGTTATCTATTATTCATGTAAGAAGTAAAATTCTGAGTATGTTAGCGCTGTGCATATAGTTTTTCAACATAGTTACCAAAAGGTTTTTGGGTCTGGATTGAAAGGTTTATCAATTTAATAATGGTTATAATTTAGCAACTTATTTTGATTTTCAAAAAACAAAATATGTCTGGAGCTTTGTTTTTTCAAAAAAGAATTGAACCCACCCCGGGTCCTAATCTGCCTAAGCTTAAAATAACCCCGACCCACACCCTAGTTGACATAGGATTAAGTGTATTGTTTTTTTTCCTAATTTTGTGAATGTTATAAGCATATATAAGGGATCGGATTAGGGTGAGAGAGGATATTGAATTAGATGGTGGGAATAGTGAATGAAGATCCAAATTGGTATAACATGTACCACAAAATGCATTCGGGTGATCCAGTGGTTTAGATGATGGGAACAGTGAATGAAGATCCAAGTTGGTATAGTATGTACCACAAAATGCGTTCGGGGTGATCCAGTGGTTTGAGCTCTAAATTTTCATGTTAAAGGTTTTAAGTTCGAAATTCCTTATCAGCGAAAGCAAGAGATTTGTCTTCTGGATCGAGCTCGTCACACCAGTCTTGTCTGATGCGGATTTCCTTTCCTATGTGGTTTGCGAGATACTACATAAGAGCGATGATTTAGCCAACTACAACCACATGTTTGAATGTAAGGCGTATATGTCTACAGATGGAGCAGATAGTGTCGCCAAAGGATCTCAATTCTGCGCCATATATCAAATCCTATTAGCTACAACAAAAAGGAAGTTGCCTTCTGCTGCTCTCGTTTCTCTATCAACTCTTTTCACTAATTTAGTGCCTTATATATATAAAAGTTTATTCCCTTAAGATTTGGCCAATCTTATATTTAGTGAGCTTTATACAATTTTTTGTCATTCACGTTATTTTTGTCTTTTTTTTTCCACACATCATTTAGATTCTTGATGACTCATACTATGCCGTTCATGGTTAGTTGTCATATTTTCTTTTTTTTTAGTCAAGCGGGAATAATTTTGAATGACATTTTATAATTTTTTTTTATCATAGTAATATGTAAAATTGAGATTTCATAGTATTTTTCGTATGGTACTAAAATATTTTAATTTTTTATTCAAAATTAACTTTAAATTTGTTGAATTAATTGACTTTCAAAAAATATAACATGATAATTAAAAGTGGACGGTGGAAATATATAATTGTAAACTGTATAAGCTTCTATCTTGGGAATTGAACATAACTTCGAGAGAATCAAATAGAAGGTAGTAGGACTGTTCATTTAGGCCAGATGGAAAATATCAATGAGTTCTGGATAAACTTATGATTTTTGAGTCTATCGTTTATTTTTAGGAAAAATAGTTTGAAATATATTTGAACTTTAATTGAAATTATTGTAATAATTTTAAATTTTGAGTAGGATTTATAATTTATGTACTATTTAATAGTGTATTTTAAAAGTATATACGTGTTCACGTGAACATGTTAATATTTATAATAATGCAATATTTATAATATTCATGTCGACACATATATACCTTTAAAATATACTACTCCCTCGGTCCACAATTTTTTGACAGGTATACTAAAAATAGATATCTAAGATTAATTGTCAATTTAAATAATTAAAAAATAATCAGTCATTTTTTTCAATTCTATCCTTAATACACTCCATTAAGTTCGATTGAAAAATTATGTAGACTTTAGATATTCTTGTTGTAATAGGTTATATCAGTTAAATTACACCTTATATTAAATTTTTCTTAAGGAGAGTGCATGACTTTACCCTAACAAACAATTGTTAACGAAGTGAGTATTAAATAGTGTAGGAGTAAAATGTTCTTCTCAAAGTTTAGGATTGTCATAACAAAATTCGGTCAAAGTTCGAATTTATTTCTGACCTTCTTCCTTTTGTTTTATGAGAAACTTTATTTTGTATATTATACCATTAATATTAATCATGCTAAAGTTTTTTTAAGAAAAATTGTGCATTAAAGCAAACTATTATATTAAAATAAATATAATAGCTATAATTTCATTTAGTTTCAATTCGCAGTAAATTTTTTGTCATTCGCCTCTCTCCCGGAATCTCGCTCGCCACTCTCTGGCTCGCCTCTCTCACTATGTACAAACACAAATGTATAAATTGTGTTTGTATTTTTATAAAGTGTGAGAGAGAGTTGTATATTACAAAAACAAATATATATTTCTTCATCCTATACACTTTAATTTGTACAAATATAATTCTTTCTCTGCGCAATTGATCTCTTTTGTCTTTCTTTCTTCTCTTTTATACAAATATAAATTATAAAAAAATACAATGTATAATTTATGTATGTATAAAACGAGAGAGAGAATTTGGTATAAAAATATAAATATTTTAACTCGATTCAAATGTTTATAAATTCAAATTTTATGCAAATATATAAACATAATCATTGGTACATTTACATAGTAGTTACATATAAACAATTATCTAACCGATACACATGTACAATCGTTGTGATTTTATACAAATAAAATATATGTGATTTATACAAATCAGATGCTCCACGTAAATAGCAAAATTGTAATAGCGCTAATATAATAATTTTCTCATATTTTTAATCGTACAAGTTGATTTATGAGATAGTTAAAAAGAAGTTTAGTTACGTAATGCACAAACTAAAGTTTTTTCGTCTTGTATACATAAGATGATACGTAACTTAGAATAGATCACATCAAACGATATGCACCACAACTCAAAAGTCAGTGGTGAGAAATGTTTGAGTATCTAATTTGGCTTCTTTAATTGGATATTCGCATATCTACGCTTGGATTTATTTAACTACTCCATTTCTTTAATATTTTCTAAAAACTATTGTTACCATACCATCATTACTAATATTGAAATAACCAACATATATAGTACTGTTTGTTGTAATATAAATCTATGTAGGCGACGACAATATTTGATTGAAATCGAATAAAACTTAATTACAACATTTTATTGTATTTATTTAGGTATACATTTATATAATGGCGTAGTAAAAAATTTCGTGAAAAATATCTAAATTTAGTAATTATAAAAATAAATTAACTCTATAGGAATATGATGTTGCTCTCTACATAGTTATGCATCCACTTGCCCCTTGAAAGTATATTTATCCCTCCAGAAATACCACGATAGTCATTAAATCTAATATCGTTATAGATCTTAAAGACATTTTCAAAGAGTGTTAATTATCTTAAAAATTATATTTAGAGTAATTAAATTATTGTCGCTAAATATTAATTTCGATGTAGTGATATATATCTATGCTGATCTCATTTGTATCCAACTATTTTAAAGTATTCATTTTTGACAGCAGTTCCTATCACACTACAAAAAGAAGATCCAAAAATCATTAATTTCCATGGCTGCCATTTATGAATATAATTTTCATCATTTTTCAAATTTATTATAACACCTCGAATAGCCACAAAAGATATTAGTAAATGAAAGCAGACAGAGACGGGGTGGATCCATCTCATACCAAAGGGTTCATCCCAATTCCTTTCGATAAAAAATTATACATTATTTATATATGATTAAAATAATTTTATGTATATATTAATAAATGTCAAATTTCCTTTGATTATTCGTGTGTTTATTCTATAATATTGGACTCCTTATTAAGAATACTGGCTCCGCGCTAGTTACTCTTTTGCAGTGCACCCTATCCACTATTTGTACTTCAATCATTATATGGTTCATTTTCAATAGTTAAAACTGCATTTGTTTAAAAAAAGAATAAGAGCCCGTTTGGATAGGCTTAAAAAAAGTAATTTTTAAAAAGTATTTTTGAAAGTGCTGAAAGTTAGTTTTAAAATAAGTAGTTATGTGTTTGGATAAAAGTGCTGAAGTTAAAAAAAAAAGTTGTTGATGTGTTTGGCAAATAAGTGCTGCTAAACACTTTTTTTAATCAAAATGTCTGAAATACCCTTAAAAGCTGTTAACATGATAAAAGTTGATTAATTTAATAATAATAATAATAATAATAATATATAATATATAATAATAATAATAAATAATAATAATAATAATAATAAATAATAATAACAATAATAATAATAAAATAATATGAAAAGAATAATAATAATAATATATAATATATAATATATAATAATAATAATATATAATATATAATATATAATAATAATAATATATAATAATAATAAAGAATAATAAAATACATAATAATATATAATATATAATAATAATAGTATATAATAATAATAAAGAATAATAAAATAAATAATAATAATAATAATAATAATAAAATAATAAAATATTAATAATAATATATAATAATAATAATAATAATAATAATAATAATATATAATATAATAATAAAAAATAAAAAATAATAATAATAATAATTAAATATAAATAATAATAATAATAATAAATAATAATGATATAACAATATGAAAATAATAATAATAATAATAATAATAAATAATAAAATAAAATAATAATAATAATATATAAAATATTATTAATAATAATAAATAATAATAATAATAATAATCTATAATAAAAATAAATAATAATAATAATAAAATAATATGAAAATAATAATAATAATAATAATAATATTTAATAATATATAATATATAATAATAATAATAAGGAATAATAAAATAAAAATAATAATAATAATAATATATAATAATAATAATATATAATAATAATAATAATAATAATAATAATATATAATAATAATAATAAAGAGTAATAAAATAAATAATAATAATAATAATAAAAATAATAATAAAATATTAATAATACTAATAATTATTATAATAATAATAACGGAAAAGGCTCAAAAATGCCCCTGAACTATTGGATAGCTCACATATACCCTTGAACTATTTTTTGACTCAAAAATATCCTTCCTTTAAAGTATTGGGTCACATATACCCTTACTATTAACAGAGGTGTGTTAAGTGCCATGTGGACACCACGTGGACGCCACATGGATGCCACATGACATCTAACCTCCACATAGATTAAGAAGATCCTAATACTAATTTTGCCCTTATTTTCTTAGGAAATACCACTTAATCCTGCTTTTCTTTCTCAGTTCAATATGAAAGTTCAACATGTCCTGCTGTAAATGCATTCATTGATGGTGTTATTTGGCCTAGTGACTTGCAAATCAGCAAGAAAACAAGCATATGTGCTTGAATATTGATGATGCCTAAAGCATCTTGAATGAGAAAAGTATCTCCAGACATTGTTCCAATGATAGTGAAACAGACCTCAAGTTTTTTTCCTGTTGACATGAGTATCTTTTAGTAGTCTCTAGTAGTCTCTATGTACTCTGTGCATTCATATTTTTTTTAGTTTACTCAAAAGTCTCAATTATTTTGCACAGGTGTATAGATTTTCTTTGCGCTTTCTGATTATTTCGAGATTGACCAATTGATGGTATTTTTATTTGGAGAAAGGTGCATGTGGTTGCTGCCACAACCAAAGAAGCCAATTCAATTTTTAGATAGTAACATTGTCTTGCTTTAACAAACACTCAACTCTCATGTCTATCATTGTAGATTGAGCTTTGAAAAACACTCAACTTTTAAAAAAATATTCAATTTTTTTTTTGGTCTTCACCCTTCAATTAGATATTATTACATTCTGATAAGAAACAAAAGTTAAATGCTTTCAAACTAATGAGTGCAAGCATTTCTAACAACTTGCCTGCACATTAGTCTCATCAGTAAGCCCCAAGAGTTTGGTCAAACCTTCTTGAAAACACATATTCACAGGTACATACTTCAATATTCCATTTCATTCATATAAGATGCAATAACAGTAAAGTCCATATACTACTCTACATAATGCATAATGCATCACTAAGTTCCTGTTGGCAAAGTCATTGAGATAATACTCTGCTATCTCTTCAATTTCGTTGCCGGATAACTTGGACATTATGAGTCCCTCAGCAATCCAGAGTCGAATCAATTTCCAAGCGGGGATATCGAATCCTTGAGGAAAGGCACCAAAATACAAGAAGCAAGCCTTTTTTTCTTGAGGCAAATGATTTTAACTCAATCTCACAACATTCAAGTTTGTCTTCTTGTATAAGATGCTTCCCCACATTTTCCCTAACTACTTTTCAATCAATTTCGCTCGTACGACCTCTTAAAGCTCCTGCAATTACCACAATTGTAAGTGGTACTCCACTACATTTTGCTACAATGGCTTCTCCATCTTCTACTAACTCAACAGGACAACGACTAACGCCAAAAGCTCTCTTTTCTAGCAGCTGGAAACTTTCATCTCCATCCAAAAATTTATACATAATTCAAACTCCATAAGTACTACAACTTCATTACAAAATACAAATTCATTAATACATAAACTTGTAATTCAAACTCCACAAGTACTAAATCAACAAACATTCAATTCATACATTGAGTCCTAAAGTGTTTGATCCTTACATACATTCACTTCATGATCCTTACAACAAATAAATCACATGAAATGAAAATGATAGTTTTTAATTTTTTGATCTTCTTCTCCAAAAGCATAACTTTTCCAGCTTCTTGGCTGAAATAAATTTCATTTCTTCAAACAAAATTTTCAGATTGTCCCTTTCAGTCCATTATAACAGTTACCGCTCTTGGAATCACTGTTGTTGTTCTCTACCTCTTCTTCTGTCCTGAAGCTCCAAAATAAACTATCCCCGACGTCGCCATTAAGAATTTCAACTTAACTTCGTCGTCGTCTTCGATATCGCCGAAACTCGACGTTACTGTTCAAGCTGAAAATCCTAACAATAAGATCGAAATTTACTACCGGAAAGGAAGCTCCGTCACCGTATTCTGCTCCGATGTCCGCCTCTCTAGGCGAATTATCGGCGTTTTATCAGCCAACGAATAACGTGACGATTTTCCAGATGCCATTTAAAGGATCAAACGTCTTGCTTGGTAACATCCGTCCAAAGTTGTTATGGCGAAATCAACTTTGAAATCCCAGGACGTCCATGAGAGGATCTGTGAAACCCTAGAGAAATTATGTTACAGAGAAATGGGGGAAAATGTATTTTATCATTTTAGAGAAATGAAAAAAATGGATTAAATGGTATTTCCTAAGAAAATAAGGGCAAAATTAGTATTAGGATCTTCTTAATTTATGTGGAGGTTAGATGTCATGTGGCATTCATGTAGCATCTATGTGGCGTCCACGTGACACTTAACACACATCTGTAAATAGTAAGGGTATATGTGACCCAATACTTTAACGGAAGAATATTTTTGAGCCAAAAAATAGTTCAAGGGTATATGTGAGCTATTTCCAAATAGTTCAGAGGCATTTTTGAGCCTTTTCCGTAATAATAATGATAATAAATAATAATAATAATAATAATAATAATAATAATAATAACAATATTAATAATAATAATAATAAAAATAAAAATAAAAGAAATAAGAAAAGATAAAATATTTGGTCAACTTAAAAGAGCTTTTAAGCTAAAAAAAAAAGAAGCACTCTTTCCCCAACTTTTAACTTTTGGCTTAAAATAAGTTTTTTTAACTTAAAATAAGTCACTTTGAGAATTGCCAAACACTTAAAAAGATCAAAAATCAGCTTTTAAGTCAGTTTGACCAGCTTTTAAGCTAATCCAAACAAGCTCTAATTCTCTTTCCTTTTAGTCTGTTTTAAAAAAAAGTTTTTTTTTCTTCCAGTTTTTCACATGTTTAAGGTCATAAGATTAAAAAATAATTTTATACATTTGACATAACTTTGATTTAGAATTACAAGATTTAAAAGTTTTTATTTTATTTTCTTAAAGTTCTAATATATATCAAATCAAACTAGACCATACTTTTTAAAAACAAATAGCGAACTATAGCATAAAGATGAAGTTGCCAATTTTGATTCAAACAATTTACAACAACAACTAACCAAAATTCCTGACAAGATATCACCTGTTTTAACACGTCATTCGTTCTGTGTTTTAACATTAATAAATCTAGAAAACAAACTCAATTCGAATTACCAACTAATATTTCCATAAAATAAAGAAGAATGAATATAGAAAAATCGCCCAAAATGCAGTTTTTCATCATCAAGACTTTGATATTAATACTACCAAACATCGAAAAAGGCTACAATAATATTTATAACTTTTCATTCGGATGAATTTCAGTACCGTTATTACTGTACCTATTAGCTATGTTTTTTCAACTACCAAAACACTAACAGAGACAACTATTTTTTGTGCTGTCCCACAATCTAACTATGCTGCCGTTAATTACCTTCATATCCTGGTAACAATACCATCCCCTTTCCCCATTTCTCAATTTCAACAATTTCTCCCAATTCTCAAACCACTCTAAGCCGTGCTGGTCTTCCTCTTCTCCTTCCTCATCATCGCCGTTACATTCATCTCCATATTCATCATCTTGCTTAAAATACACCGTGACTTTCCCTTTTGTTCCTTCCTCTTTGACCAAAAAAGCATCATCCAACAACATCGTAGCACTAGCCGGCGTTGAAGAAGTTCTCTCTTTTAATAGTAGCATTAATTCTACCTGCGATGAAGCTACTTTTACCAATGTTGGTTCTGGTGTGGGCAACGTTGAAGGAGATGATTTGATCTTCCAGAAGGTAACCGCGGCGGTAACAATGGCAGCAATCCAGGTCCAAACAACATCGAAGCTCCAGTAATTGAAAGCGAGAGCTTCAAGCGGAGATTCGAGTATTCCATTCATGTTTAATTTGTGACAATTTTTTAAAAATGCGTCTCTGTCTTTCCATTTCTCAAATGAAATGTATATAAAGGAGTGAATGATAAATGTGAGCCGTAGGATAAGAGAATTGAGAGAAGCATCTGAGATTAGATGCTGGGAATCGTGACCCCAGATGCTAAGGTACATCCATTATATTCCAATATCATATACTCCGTTCCATTTTATATGATTTTTTTTTTCTCTGTTTTAAAAAATGATGTATTTATATATTAAATAACAATTCAAGTTTGGCATATACAAATATCTATGACTTATTCATATTATAATTTTTTTTTTTAATTTTTTTTATTTCTTAAATTTTATATTAAATCAAACTAATTCGTATAAAAGAGACCGCGTATTAGTCTAATACTATACAACATCATATTTGGTAACACGTGCAAGGGCAACAACTTTCAGTTAATGAAAAAGAAGTTTACTTCTCCTCTAATCACTTTTATTGTTTACTATATCAAAAAGAAAATTTTCCTTTTAGCATGATACATATATTTAACCCTAAATTTAGCTTCAAATCTTAACTTTGACTTCAAACTTTTATAGTGTACAAACACACTTTAATTATTCTATCTTTTAATAATTAAACACGCGATTTTTGAAGCTAAAGAGCGTGAAATGCAAACACTCCCACGTGTAGTAGTGAGCCACTCAATGACTGCCAACTAATTAAATATTTTACATGTCTTTTTTTAAAATATTTTACACGTCATTTTAGAACTAAAAAACTTAAAATTAATTTAATTAATATACAAGGGTTAAAACATTTCATCATCTCATTTCACCCGATTGTGAATCAAATCATCTCAAAGATGAAAACCCTAGGTTATCAGGGGAACCAAAATCTGGGAATCAGAGGGGAAAATCATTCAAGATTGCTACTGAAGTTGATGTTCATTTGTTCATCTTCCTCGATTTAGTTCAGGTATGCCTCGATTTTGTCCTTTTGAAAGTTTATCTTTGATACAAAGTATAATCTTGTAAAATCGTTATTTTCTTACACATTTATACATATGGGTCATATTATAGCTATTTTTCACCATGGAGGTCACTTTTATAAAGGTCAATATGTGTCGAAATTGAGAAACATTATATTTAGCATACATAAGGACCATTTCTCTTTGACCGAATTGAAATCGTATGCAAAAGACATAAAGTATTATGAAGTTGATGCTTTTTTTTTTTACTGAAGACCCTATTATCCATAATTTTGTCAAGATAGAAAGTGACAGCCAACTATATAACTTTGTTAAATATTTGTGGAGTGAATCATCTTTTAAGTTGTTTTTGAAGCATGTGACTGATAAAGAAGGGGTGTCCACTGCTACAACTACTTTGGGACCATTTTCTGTTGAAAAAAATAATCAAGAATTGGAAAATTGCTCTAGAGTTTCACACACTGAGCCTGATAAAAATGGGGTAGGTAAAGTTGAACAGCCATTAGAGGAAGGAAATGGTGATTCTCTTGACTTTGAAGAGGATGACTTAGATGATGTTCCAGATCAGGATGATAGTGCAATTGATGAAGAACGAAAAGCTTTTAGAGAAAAACTTAGGGAAGACAAAAAAATAAAATAAAATGAAGCTGCAAAGCAAAAAAAGAGAACAAAAAAAATCCTCAAAAGATCAAGGTGTTGAGCTTGGAGAAGTTGGCATAGATAAGAGATTTGAAAATATCTTTACCAATAAGACAACAAAATATAATGGAAAATTGGGAGGTGATGAAGTGTTTATTGATTCATCAGATGAACCAAGTGAATAGTGATGAGGAGCTAGATGTTTTAGCACAATCAAGTGTTGATTTACCTTCAAGAAGAAAAAACAAACTGAGGTTTGATTCTTCTGATTCCAATTCTTTCTTTGAGTTGGGTATGATATTTGATAGTACAACTCAATTTAGAAAGGCTATTGATTATGCTGTTCAACATAAGGTTCAGTTAAGGCTTAAACCCAATGAACCTCATAGAGTTAGGGTAAAATGTGAAGGAAAGTGTAAATGGTAAATATATGCAAGCTTGGATAAAGATTCTGGAAATTCTTTTGTAAAGAAATACTATCTTGCTCATAGATGTATTTCAAAGAATAGGAATAAATTGTGCACAACCAAATATGTGAAAATGAAGATGAGGGATAAAATAATATCTCAGTCTAACATGAGAGTTCATAAGCTTCAAGAGACACAAAGAAAAGAATGAGGCTTAAAAGTGGGAAGATCAATATGTTACAGGGCAAAAATAAATGTTATTGCCAAGTTCTTGGGTGATTGGAAGCTTAAGTTTTCAAGTTGTTAGACTATGCTGATATGATTAAGAGTACAAATCCTGAGAGTTCTTGTTGGGTTAGAACTGATAATGAAACAGTCACTGACTTACACTTGTTCAAATATTTTTATGTTTGCTTTGATGCATTGAAAAATGGATGGCTGGAAGGTTGTAGGAAGATTATAGGATTGAATGGATGCTTTTTAAAAGGTACTTGTAGAGGAGAATTATTAGTGGCTGTTGTAAAAAATGAAAACAATAAAATGTATCCAATAGCTTGGGTAATGGTTGATTAAGAAACTAAACACTTTTGGAGTTGGTTCTTAAGCTATCTCATTGAAAACTTGCAACTTGGTGATGGAAGTGGCATAACAGTCATGTCTGACATGCAAAACATATTTATTCTGCCTTTGTTTATTTATTTATTGCGACTTACTGCCTTGTATATATAGACTTGCAACTTGGTAATGAAAGTGGCATAACATGAGCATTATTTTTTTCCCAGTGACATTGTATATATAGAATAAACATACTGTTAAACTTGTTTGTAGGGGTTATACTTAATTGTGCAACAATTAGTTTTGTGTGTGTTTATGTTTCCTGGCATTTGGTTGTCAAGATTAAAACATGATTTTTGTGTGTATTTGTGATTTGTTATGACCTATTTTTGTACGAAAATAAATGGCATTGATACTATAAAACAGAGTTGTAAGCTTTCAACATGATTTATCTACTAGATATATACAATTGTACTACAACAATTGTTGTTTGCATATACCTGTTGTTAGCGTGTGAAGTAAGTGAAGTTAGCTACTGTTTTTGTTTATTTCTCTTAGTTACTGCAAATGCATGTGGATGTTGTTAGTGTGTGAAGTTAGTGATGTTTTTAGTGTGTGTGATAAATAAAGTGTGCCTTAAAATTATTGATTTAATATTTCTTAGGGTCTTGAGGTAGCAGTGGAAGTTTTACTTACTAATGTTGAAAGAAGAATGTGTGCAAGACATATTTGGGTAAACTGGCAAATTTTTTTTAGAGAGGTGAGGAAAGGAGAAAAGCATTTTGGAGGTGCTCCAAAGCTAGTTTTGAGGTTAAATTGAGAGATGAATTTGAATATATGGGAAAATTGAGTCATAAAATATGTGAGACATTGTTTGGATATAACAAAGAATACTGGTGTAGAGCTTTATTTAGTGAATGATCAAAGTGAGATGTGGTGGAAAATAATATGTGTGAAACATTTAATTCATGGATGTTGGTCCTAGACATAATCTGTGATTAGTATGCTTGAAGATATTAGACATAAAATGATGGATAGACATGGAGATATGACTAAGTTTGCAGATACTTGAACCAGTGACATTTCACCTATGGCAAGAATGATTTTAGAAGAAAACAAAGAGATTGGCAAGACACTAAGGGTGAATTGAAATCATGCCATTGAATTTGAAATCCAAGAAGGAGAGTATAGACACATAATTGACATGACTAGAAAAACATGTAGTTATAGGCTGTGGCAGCTGAGGGGCATGCCTTGCCAGCATGCAGTTTGTGACTTATATCACATTGGGCAAAAACCAGAACATTAAGTGGAACATTGGTGAAACAAAAAGATACATTTCTAAGTGTATATAAGTACTTTTTACAACCCAACACCAATATGGTAATGTGGTCTGGCACTAATAACCCACCAGTTGAGCCTCCTAAAGTGAAGCGAATGCCTGGAAGCATATAGATGTAGAAGAAAATATAAAGATGAACCAAGAAAAAGGAAATGTGGGAAAACATTAAAGAATGGAGTGAAGATATCATGTCCAAATGCCATCAAGTTAGGCATACCAAAAGAACTTGTAAATCAGTGGTAAGTATTTTTGTCTTTCTTTTAAATTTAAATCAGTTTTATACTTCTAATTTTGTGTCTTTACAGCCCTCAGAATAGCCTGCAAGGCCCTTTCAACAACCACCAGTGAGGCAACCTTCACAACCATCAGTGAGGCAGCCTAGCACTGAAAATGCCTTTTCTTTATGTGCAGATACTTCAAAGGTTAAAGGAAGGAAAAAGAAGCAGCCAATTGCAAGGGCAACATCTTCTTCAACTACATGGACATCAACTTCTTCAGTTGGAAGGCCACCAACTTCTTTAGTTGGAATGCCACCAGCTCTTTCAATTGGAAGAAAAAGAATAAGAGATGTGGGATTAAGTGTTTACACAGATATACAAACTGGAATACACGTGATTAACGTATGTATATTGCCTTCTTTAATTGATTTTATTACACCTTTATTTAGGTATACTAAATAATGACCTATGAATTATGCAGCTAGGAAAATCAAGTGAAAGTGTTATCTCAAGTGGAACATGGGTAGCATTTAAATATGTATCACAATCAAATGTTGATCTTGGATTCAATCCACTTGGTTTAAAATGGAAAGGAAAAGACGCAATGACTGAAAATCAACTTTAATAATTGTCAAAGACAAATGTGCAAAGCAAATCCAAGGGGAAGTGGGTTCTATAAGAGTTCAAAGTCTTAGTGATGTGTATAAATTTTGATCTAGGAGGTCTTTGTTTTTATTAATTTTGATAACTTTTTGTAAAGGCAAACTCCAATTACTGATCATTTTGATGTATTTTGGGTTATTTTGATGTATGTTTACATAGACAAATCTTTGAAGGTTATTTAGTTGTTCTAGTTTACTAGATGTTAAGTTGTGTTTTGTGAAGTCTTTTGGTGTTTGTTATGATTGATATTAGGCTGCCTTGATGTTAGGTGTTTACTATGTATGAAAGTGTGTGAATCATGCTAGTACGAAAGCGTGTGAATCATGCTAGTCGATTGAAGTAATGTCTTTGTAAGTTGTAAAAGTGATGAATATTGAAGCCAATGTTGAGAGACAAACTGTCAACTCTAAAATAGTGTCAATCCATTACTTTGATTGCTTACAATAGATATTGACAGCCACTAACCCATAAAGAAAGCTACATTACGAACAAAATGACTCTGGCATAACTTTTTTAACCAATCTACATAACATTTACTACATAAAGAACTCTCTATAAATTCAAGATAGTATCACAATGATAATCAAAACACGATATTTCCTCCTAATCTTTTGCTTTTCTTCATCATGTTTTTATCTTCTTTTGTAATCGCGAAATAGTAATTCTAGCGTGTTCAGTATAATCAAGTTCACACCACCTAAAAAACTTGCATTCAACTTGTTTAAGAAGAACAAATGATCACTATCAAAATTTAATCTTGAGAACTAAAATTTAAACCAAAAAAAGTTGTTTTAAATGGAACTATACCCGACCATCTTCACATTCAAGAAACCAACAACCTGAATTGTTTGCAAACCAAGAAATCTTCATGATAGCTCTTTTTCCACAATAACAAAAAAAATTAGAAGCCATTTGCACTAAATATGAGCACAAATCGCTCTAAAGAGAGTAAAAAATCTTGGTTTGAAAGAGAAGAAAGAGAAATGAGATTTTGATTTGGAAATATAAAGATATATATAAAAGGGATTCATTAAGGGTCAAGTTGTCCTTTCAACATTTTTTTACCGTTGTGGGCCTAAAAAATTAGTCCTAACTCGTGCAGAAAATGTGCATAACACACGTTTTGCCATGTAGGATTCGCGTTTTCTTTATTAAAAGGTAGGATAGTTAAATTGCCTATTTGTGCACTATGAAAGTTTGAGGTCAAAGTTAAAATTTGAAGCCAAGTTTAGAATCCAATATATGTATTATGCATTTTTCTTTTGTGATCTCTTCACTTTAGTTTATATACGTTAATGTTGATACATTATTCTAGAAAAAATGTAAATAGTGTAACGCCCGGGGAGCACCCCCTAGACGGTACCGGCGTACTCGACCTCGAAGAGGTCTTGTACAATCATCTTAGCATAATCGTCATCGCATAATGAACTTGAAATAATGCGGATGTCGCGCCCCATTTTTAAAAAAAATAGGTTTTATCACGACCTAACAACTCTTTTAGAATTTTGGAGTTTGAGGAGTCACCACCTAACGAATTAAGGCGCGTTAGGGCACCTATCTAACCTAACTAAGTCTAGCTAAGGTCAACGCGCCAGAGATCAGGGTAAGGGTTCAAATTACCTCGAGGTGAAGGTGTTAGGCATCCCTCAAGGTCCACAAATGTGGGTCCCGGCCGTATCTCATGCAATTTATGTGGGGGGTTACAAGTAGCAATTAAGGTCACTTCATTTATTAATATGCTAGCTAGGTGATGCCATAACATTTAAACAAAAGACATTTTATTATTTTAATTAACTTAAACATGCAAGGCTATGTGATAGCAATAAATAAGCAATTAAGCTCATTTTTATTTAATTTAGCATACGAGACTATGTGATATAACAAGTTGAACAAAAGCTCATATTATTTTGATTAATATTTAAACATGCGAGTCTAAGTGATAACAATAAATAAAATATATATACTAAGCAATTAAATAAGAGATAAGCAAGAAGATAGAAAAGGGACAGATAAATAAGCAAATAATTTTATTGTTTTATTTTAAGCTACCCCAAATAAATTATTAAACAATTAAGATTACTTCGATTATTTATTATTTGAGTATACAATCTATGTGATAAACAAATATTGCAAATATTAAGCAATTGATAAAGAGATAAACAAGAAGACATAATATGCACAAATAGATATAGAAGATAGTTCGATTTAATTTAATATGCTACACCAAACAAGAAAAAGATGTGCGAGAATAAAGTTCTGAAAAATTGAGCAAGTTTGAATAGAATTTTTATTAAAAAAAATGTTTGTTTCTTTATAGGGATGATGCCACGATATTGTTAATCGCGCTCCTCCACCATAGAAACAATTTTGATTTGAGGTCGGTCTTAGAAAAAATAATAATAGTTTATATTTTGAAAATGATTTTAAAAAATTTAGTTTTCATATAGGCACATAAATATTTACATATAAACATAATCCCTTTTAAAATCATGGGTAAGTGGTACTCCCAGAGACGCGTCGGCTTAATTTAAAAGTTGAAATTAGACCTCGTAATTCCCTTAGCTTTCCCGCTAACTATAGGTTAAGAGATAGTGCTTATTGTATAGTTTTGAAAGCATGTCATGCCAACCCAAAGTTTGAAAAAAAAGGTTGAATAATGACTTTAACAAAAATAAATAAATAAAAGATCATGTTATAAAATTTTATTTAAAAGCTGACAAAACATTAATGCAGATAATAACTTAGTAATGAAGCAATAGGAGATTGTTAATGCAGAAAACTTATTTCAAGTTGTGCATAATTTATTTATGAGCAATATTTAATTAGTAGCATATGCAAGAACTGATTAATAAGTGGCAAAAAAAAAATTAATTTGCAAATATTTATTTAACATTTGGAGCAACATGTAAAAAAGACTGCAACTATTTCAGTTTGTCAAATTAGAGCTTCTTTAAACAATACCATAAATTATCATGGACTAAAAATCATGTTCAGTCAATTTAAGTGGTTGAAAAAAAATACTTAATTCCTATAGACATGAATTCTAATCAATTAGCGGTGTTGAAAAGTTTCTATCATATTAAAGTTAATAAAACTTGATTAACTAACTAAAGGTTTAAAAATTACTAAATAAAATCATTACGCGTGCCTCAAATTAATATTATTCAGAAAAACTGATGACTAGTTTATTATTAATCAATTAACAAAATTATCATAGAAGACAAGATTTTAAGAGTTTAAGATTATGTCAAATTTAGCACATATTCACGGTAAGTTAATTAATGTGCTCAAGTTATGAACATGGTTTTTCAATAATTATGAGCATAATAATTTTATTAGCACCTCAAGATTAAATAGAATTTGATTAATGAACTAACAAGCTTGAGTTATTGAAACATGCAAGAATTATCAAAAAAAAAAAATTACCTTGACTTTATTAGCATGATATTCACCTTTATTATTTAAATCCTATAGGTTTCTAAATGAGTTTGCAAATAAACGACAATTAGCATGTAATTCCCCTCCCCTTAGACGATCCCTAAATATTTAATATATGTATACTAGAGTTAGAGAGCTTTAGAGTTAGTGTAATACAAAATATTGCAAATCTAAGAAATAATAATAATATATACAACATTAGCATAAACTTCAATAATAAACTTGTCTAGAAATATCTTCTAAGCAAATCTTCACATCTTGAACCTTCAAGTTCAAAATCCTGTTAAAGTAAAATGAGGATACGGGCAAGTAATGACATATAAAAGATGATAGATAGAGTAACACTAATCACATAATAGACATATAATACCAATAATGTAAAAATAAAAAATAAAAATTAAACTAATAGAAGGAACTAACCGATTATGCAGAATTATATATCAACAATGAAGGATTCTAGTAAGGTTTCCAATTCACGACAGCAACACAGCAAGAAAGGATGATCCAAAGCCTAACTGGACAGATCTGTTGAGATCTGTCGTCCACTGATCAGAGCATTTTGGAATGGTTTGAAGTTCTTTGTCGGAACACTGGCGGAGTCGCTTGGTTGTCGAGCTCCTGCTGTTGTTGCTGGTTTGAGCTGCTGGTTGCTGTGTTGTTTTCACAGCTGTTGCTGCTCCTGTTCCTGCAAAATAAAAAGGGAAAAAGGGAGGAGAAGAGAGGAGAAGACTTACCGGAGTTCCTCCTTCTCTGTGCAGCTTCTGGCCGTCCTCGTCGGTGGAGCTGCGCTGGTTGAAGTTGCTGCTCCGCTGGCTGATGTTGCTGGCTGCTTCACGCGTTGCTGTCCAGCTGCTGCCTGGCAGCTCGCCTAAGTGCTACCTGCGATGGAGAAAAGAAGGCGGAGAAGAAAGGAAAAGATGAGAGAGGAAGCGGAGAGAGGGGGAGGAGAAGAGAGAGGCGGATGGAGTAGGGAAAGGGGGAGGAGAGCGGGGCGTCGGAGATGACAAAGAGGTGGGGAAGGGGAAGAGAGAATGGAGGCGGCTCTGCCAGGGAGAAGGGAGGGAGAAGAGAGGGCGGCGGCTGCTTGAGAGAGGAGACTTCGCCGGAAAGAATGGGGGAGAGAGAGAGAGAGGGGCGGCTGGAGAGAGGGAGAGGAAGAGGATGGAATGAAAAATATTCTAGGTTTATGTCTTTTAGGTAGAAAAGTTAGATTAAATCTGGACCATTGACTTAATAAGAGATAAAGGGCTAGGATTCGATCTAGATTTAATTTTAAGGATGGATGGATGAGATTAAAAGCTGAAAAAATTGAATGGGATCTGAAATGGCCAAAATTATAATAGAATTTGGCTAGAATTTAAATGAAAGGGTGGTTATAATTGAAATAAGATTTGAATTGAAGTAGCTAGAATTGGAAGAAATTAGAATAAGTTAGGCTAGAATTTAAATAATTTTAGGAAAATTTAGAAATGCTATCCAATTAAAATAACACAAATTTTATGATATATTTTATATAATCAAAATCACTTAAATTTTTGAAACATTTGAAATAAAAATGACTATTTAGAAATTTATTAACAATTTTAAATAATATTTATAATAATTTTATAAAGTAAACATACTAAAATATCTAATTTTTTATGCAAAATCGACTAAAATTCTAAACTTTAAGTAAATTTTAAAATACGTATTTAATCGAATCGCATTCCTAAAAATGGTTGAAGGTCGGTCAAAATTGGGTGTCAACAGCTGCCCCTTGATTGCTTGGGAATGAAGAATGAATTGTCGAGCAACCAACGTTGACTTAGTAGCCAATTTTGTCCGACCGACGACAGATGTCAATTGGATCAATTGAAACGATATAGAGTTGAAAAAGGGTATGACCGAGACTTTGGTATTAAGCCGCCTACATATCTCTAGTTATACGAGAATCAGGTCGTGTGTAGTTCTAGATTCAAGAGCAAATGAAACTCTTAAAAGTTGAAAGAGCGCTAAGGTATTTGGAAGGCACGATATCGACTTGAATGGATAAGATTAGAGTAGCGAGAAGAGAGAGGTGGAGAAGCGAGAAAGTCATGATAGAGAGACGAGAAGAGAGATCGATCACACCTGCGAAATAAAAAACTAAGCATCCTTTGTAAGGCGGACGAGCCTAAGTGTCCTAAAAGGCGGACACGCCTAAATGTCGTTTTAAGGTCGACGAGCCTAAATGTCATTTTAAGGCGGACGGGCCTAAATATCC
This sequence comes from Solanum lycopersicoides, assembly GCA_022817965.1. NCBI lineage: Eukaryota > Viridiplantae > Streptophyta > Magnoliopsida > Solanales > Solanaceae > Solanum > Solanum lycopersicoides. The sequence goes on from CM040624.1 coordinate 80,885,264, forward strand.
TATAAGATGGACGAGCCTAAATATCGTTTTAAGGCGGACGGGCCTGAATGTCCTATAAGGCGGACGAGCCTAAATATTGCATTGTAAGGCGGACGAGCCTGAATATCGCATTGTAAGGTGGACGAGCCTATAAGGTGGACAAGCCTAAATATCCTATAAGGCGGACGAGCCTAGATGTCACATTGTAAGGCGAACGAGCCTAGATGTCCTATCGTAAGGCGGACGAGCCTAAATGTCCTATAAGGTGGACAAGCTTAAATGTCGGTTTGAGGCAGACGAGCCTTAAATGTCGTTTTGAGGCAGACGAGCCTTAATGTCGCATTGTAAGGCGGACGAGCCTAAATGTAGAAACAGTAGGTCACAACAGCGGGTTGGATTCAATAATATCTTCATATTAGCCCGAACGGTAGCTGAGTAGTGAAACAATAATGCGAGTAGCCAAGAGTTTGTCGGAGCCTTCGTTGTAAGCAAGGGAACAACTGTTCAGAGGGCGACATTGTATGTAATCTGCGCATCTGTAACTTGTAATATGACTTAAATAGAGTGATTAGAGCAGATGTATCAAAATAAGCAGTAATGTAAACATGATGCAATTTCCCATATCGACCATGAATGCTTGCCTTAAGACTATGAAAAATGACGTCTTAGGCTATGATGTCTAGGGCCATGTTACGCAAATGTATCCTCAGATCATGAAAATGTTGTCGTGGGCCATGAAAATGATGCCCTTAGACTATGACACCTTTGGATCATGATAGACAGAAATTAAATCCTTAGGCCATGATATGATGTCTGCAGGCCATGAGGATGATGCCTTTAGACTATGATGCCTTAGGAACATGATAAGCATAAAATAAGTCCTCAGGCCATGACATGAAGTCCGCAGGCCATGAAAGATGATGCCTTTGAAGGATGACGCCTTCGGAATATAAGTAATGAGTAAAGAGAGCGTATCTGTTTTTGTTGATACTTGTGACTTGATTTGATTCGGGCACATGCAAACTTCGAGCACGATGCGATCTCAGGATTATGCAAACTTCGGGCACAATGCAGTCTCGGGCACAATGCAACGATGCATTTCTTCGGGCACATGCATTATTAGGGCACATGCAATGATGCGTTTCTTCGGGCACAATGTAATATCGGGCACATGCAATGATGCATTTCTTCGGGCACATGCAATATCGAGCACATGCAATGATGCATTTCTTCGGGTACATGCAATATCGAGCACATGCAATAATGCAATATCAGGCAGAATGCAGTTTGACAGCACAATAGTTGATTGAGGGTATGTAGTAGCTTGGACATCCGCCTTGTTGGAAGGGTTGAGTGTCGTTTGTCGGGCTCAAGAGTAGTATGTTGATTTGTTGAAATTGCCTTTATATATGTACCTGTATTTTTTGCATTCAAAGAAAAATAGTTAGTTTAAAGGGGGGAGGTTGATCTGTATCCATGATTTGACACATCGTGCTCCTTTGATGTCTGATAGAATGTTCTTCGGAGTGTTGTCAAAAATTTTGAGATCCCCTCAAAATTTCTGCCCCAGTGTAGAACTTCTGTTATTCTGATCTGTTGTATTTGTAGCTTGACTGTTAATTTTTTTTTTTTTTGAGATCCTCTTGAAAGATTCTGTCTCAGCCTTGATTTGTAGCAATTTTGAGGTCCCGAATAAATGCTTTTGATGGAATTTTTGAGTTTACTCAAAAATTTTGCCCCAGTATGGAGATGTGCAAGGAGAAATCTTGATGGAATTTTTGAGACTCTCTCAACAATTCTGCCCCAGTTATCAATAGAAGGGGAAAATGATTTTTTTTATTATGATAAGACCGAACCCCCATAGGAGCGCCTACGTATCCCTCTTAAACGGGAATCAGGTCTGACGTTGTTCCAAATTACAAAGAGCATGAGCGAGATATTAAGAGAACATTCTTGAGCAGCAATTGGATGGTAGATTTCGACCAATTTTATTCGCCCATATGTTATCATGGGTGTCTAAATGTGAAAAACATGAACTTAAATGGCGCAAGCCTTATTCGGAGACTAGTTCAAATAAACTTTGGTACGTTCACATTTGAACTTTCTTTGTTGCGAAGTCCTCCAAGTATATGACTTTAGCATCAATCAATTGTTGAATCTTGTCTTTCAAATCACGACATTCTTCTATGGTATGTCCTTCCATTCCTGAATGATAAGCGCAAACTTTAGAGGATTCAATCCATGATGCACGCGTATTCATCCTTATTTCATTGATAGGAGCGATGTGACCATCAACCCTCAACTTTTCGTAAAGTTGGCCTATAGGCTCAGTTAGAGGAGTATAAGTTTTGCCAAGTCTCTCCTCAACCTTGAAGAGGTTTTTGCGAATATGCGGTCGAGTGACGACTTTGGCATTGTGGCCAGGATATGTTGGCTGTTGATATGGCCGAGGAGGCCTTTGGTAAGGAGACATTTGATATGGAAGGATTGAAAGTGGCATGAGAGGTGCATGATGCCAAGGAACTTGGTGCAGAGGTGTTTCGTATCGAGGAGCTTGCATAGTAGTATGATGCGAGTGTGGAGTAAGATGTTGAGGTTTAGGAGCATATACATGGTGTTGTGAAGGATATGGGTGATTTGATGGATGTTCTTTGGAGGCATTTGAATGGAGCTTGGTTGATTTTGAGAAGCGGAGTAATTTGGAGGAGGATTATTTTGGAGAGTGGCTTGACTTGCAAAATGTGACATATCCATGTTTGTCTCCAAAGTAGGGTTGGCGGAGAGTAACAATTTGGCCGACTCGCGCATATCCAACACTTCTTCTTCTAACTTCTTTATTTTCTGCTCAAGGCTTGACACTAACTCATCTGAAAGATATTTCTTTTCAACAGTCTTGCATATGGCCTTGTCATTAGTCACTTTCCTCTTTCCTTTGCGATTCTCAGTTGGGAGAGAAGGAAGAGAGCCCTTTAATCGCGTGTGGTAAACCATGGTCTACAGATCAACCATTGGGGAAGGGTAAAACAAAAAATAAAAACAAAACAAAACCCAAGTTAGAGCAAGTATAAGTTGTTATATCAAGTACATTATTTAAGATAAATACCCTAAATGCAAAGGAGACTCGTTGAGCCAGAGGTAGGCCTAAGCGACACATAAATGATGCACAATAGTTAATTCAAGCCTTATTTGCCAATTGAAGTTTAGATTAGAAGAAACAAAATAACTTTTATTTATTATAAAATTCGAACAATACATCATAATTGAAAAACAAAACTGAAATAAACTAAGGGAAAAGGGATAACATGGGGGAAATCATCCTAGATTCTGAAATCTTGGAGGTATCGACTCCAAGAGCTTGGCGTCAATTGACCTCTTGTAATGGGAGGGACTTCTTGTCTCATGTTCAACACACTCCGTGCCCATATGTTTTCCCTTTCATCGGCAAGCCCATGGTATCCTTCTCTACTTGATATTGGGACTTCAGACTCTATCAAGATCCATATGCGGTATTCATATGTGCATAAAGCCTGTCGTGCACCCATAGGAATGGTCAACACACGCTCCCATCATCGAAGTATGTTGTGGACTTGTGGTTTATCTAGTCCAGACTCATACTTGAATTGCTCCATGTCAGATCGAAGTGGTATGACTTGAGTTTGCCCAAATTGGCGAAGTACTCGAAGAGGTGCATATGGTTGGACACCTTTTAAGCCAATAAGCTCAATGAAGTATCGGTCGTCCCCTCTTACTATGACATTAGGCATGGACAACCAATGGAGCTTCCATTGAATTCGGTGGCTCTCAAGCTCTGTCTGAAATATCTGCCAGTCCACAAATCCTACAGGTGCGGCGAAACGTGCCAACCTTCTTGGATGGTTATCAATCTTGTTGCCTTGACCAAGATAGGTGTCTACCACGTCAGACCGCTTATGGAAGTGATCGATGGCCCATAGTTGAAGTAGAAGGTTGCATCCCTCGAAGAACATTCTTCCATCGACACATGCTGACAGACTCCTCATTATCTCTGCCAGGATCATGGGCACTATAGTTTTCCTAGGCTCACCTCCTCTTTGAGCTAGGTCTCGAACCACATACCTTAAACATGTATCGATTCTTCCCCTTGATGTAGGAAAAACCAAGGATCCTAATAAGGCAATGGCGAAGGCATCTAAGCGATATTTTTCCCATTTTTCAAAGGAGCACTCAAATTCATAGCTAAAAGTGTAATAGCTATCATCTCGACCAAATTGTGAGTATAGGAAATCTATATGAGTCCATCCGAGGTTTAAAGAAGTCCATGTTGGATTATACTTCATCCCCATACTTCTTAGAAATTTCTTTGATGATGGTTTATAAGGTACCATCATTTCACACTCATGGTATGGTAGGTCGATGAAACCGCTAATTTCTTCGATTGTTGGTGTCAAATTGCAATCTGTGAATTTGAAAACCATCCTCACGGGGTCCCAAAACTCTAGTAGCGCCCTAGTCAGATGAGAATTTGGTGTGACAAAGATAAGAAATGTGAGGCCACCCAACAATTGATGAATCTCCCTTTCTCGTTCTCTCTCTATGTCCATCCACCAGCTCTTAAGTCTCTGATTCACCTCTATGACCATTTGAGGGTTTGGGGGTTCATACTCATCCATGACTCTGCAAACAAAACAATAAACAACTTCTAAACTCCATTTTAGCAAAATTGGCTTGATTTAATTATTATGATCACATTGACACATAAAGTATGCAATTTGTCTAAAGGGTGTTGGGGCCCTTTAGACGATAGGGTGGCTACCTAATTATGTGGATCAACACCAGGGTCAAACCACCTAGGGTTTATGCAGCATGTTTGACCTAACTAGGATTCTAAGAGTTGGCTTGACACGGACTTGAAAGGGATTCTATGCGAGAGGCTCGTGGTTTCGCGGTAGTAAAACTATCCGTTACGTCCACGCATATGCCGACTCTCTATAATGGGTATTTGAATAGAATTGGAGTAGTTGTGAGAGGTGCAAAGGCACAACATCACAGTAAAAATTTTAAAAATGGAAGAGGGTCCCAATTGGGGGAAGTATGAACGGAATGCTAGTTATCAAAGCAATAAACACTTAGCAGTTAGATTGGAAAGCGGTAACATATATATAGGCAGTTTATAAAGCGATAAATAAATAAATAAATAAATAAATAAATAAGCATAAATATGTAAAGGAAAACAAACATATACACATATTAAAAATCATGCAAATAAGAAAAGAGGGTAAAACATATAAGGAAACAAATAAGGGGAAAGGGTAAGGTGAAACATGGTAAAAAATAAATAAGGAAGAGGGAAGGGGTGAGACATGGAAAGAAGACAATAAATAAGGCAACAAAATAAGCTAAACATGGTAAGCACCTAACAAATAATGAAATAACCAAAATAAAGTAAACCCCACATAAACAAGCATGAAACACGTAATGGTAAGAACCTAATATCCCCAGCGGAGTCGCCATTCTGTCGCGCCCCATTTTTCAAAAAAATAGGTTTTATTACGACCTAACAACTATTTTGGAATTTTGGAGTTTGAGGAGTCGCCACCTAACGATTTAAGGCGCGTTAGGGCACCTATCTAACCTAACTAAGTCTAGCTAAGGTCAACGAGCCAGAGATCAGGGTAAGGGTTCAAATTACCTCGAGGGGAAGGTGTTAGGCATCCCTCAAGGTCCACAAATATGGGTCTCGGCCGTATCTCATGCAATTTATGTGGGGGATTACAAGTAGCAATTAAGGTCACTTCATTTATTAATATGATAGCTAGGTGATGACATAACATTTAAACAAAAGACATTTTATTATTTTAATTAACTTAAACATGCAAAGCTATGTGATAGCAATAAATAAGCAATTAAGCTCATTTTTATTTAATTTAGCATACGAGACTATGTGATATAACAAGTTGAACAAAAGCTCATATTATTTTGATTAATATTTAAACATGCGAGTCTAAGTGATAACAATAAATAAAATATATATACTAAGCAATTAAATAAGAGATAAGCAAGAAGATAGAAAAGGGACAGATAAATAAGCAAATAATTTTATTGTTTTATTTTAAGCTACCCCAAATAAATTATTAAACAATTAAGATTACTTCGATTATTTATTATTTGAGCATACAATCTATGTGATAAACAAATATTGCAAATATTAAGCAATTGATAAAGAGATAAACAAGAAGACATAATATGCACAAATAGATATAGAAAATAGTTCGATTTAATTTAATATGCTACACCAAACAAGAAAAAGATGTGCGAGAATAAAGTTCTGAAAAATTGAGCAAGTTTGAATAGAATTTTTATTAAAAAAAATGTTTGTTTCTTTATAGGGATGATGCCACGATATTGTTAATCGCGCTCCTCCACCATAGAAACAATTTTGATTTGAGGTCGGTCTTAGAAAAAATAATAATAGTTTATATTTTGAAGATGATTTAAAAAGATTTAGTTTTCATATAGGCACATAAATATTTACATATAAACATAATCCCTTTTAAAAATCATGGGTAAGTGGTACTCCCAGAGAAGCGTCGGCTTAATTTAAAAGTTGAAATTAGACCTCGTAATTCTCTTAGCTTTCCCGCTAACTATAGGTTAGGAGATAGTGCTTATTGTATAGTTTTGAAAGCATGTCATGCCAACCCAAAGTTTGAAAAAAAAGGTTGAATAATGACTTTAACAAAAATAAATAAATAAAAGATCATGTTATAAAATTTTATTTAAAAGCTGACAAAACATTAATGCAGATAATAACTTAGTAATGAAGCAATAGGAGATTGTTAATGCAGAAAACTTATTTCAAGTTGTGCATAATTTATTTATGAGCAATATTTAATTAGTAGCATATGCAAGAACTGATTAATAAGTGGCAAAAAAAAAATTAATTTGCAAATATTTATTTAACATTTGGAGCAACATGTAAAAAAGACTGCAACTATTTCAGTTTGTCAAATTAGAACTTCTTTAAACAATGCCATAAATTATCATGGACTAAAAATCATGTTCAGTCAATTTAAGTGGTTGAAAAAAAATACTTAATTCCTATAGACATGAATTCTAATCATTTAGCGGTGTTGAAAAGTTTCTAACATATTAAAGTTAATAAAACTTGATTAACTAACTAAAGGTTTAAAAATTACTAAATAAAATCATTACGCGTGCCTCAAATTAATATTATTCAGAAAAACTGATGACTAGTTTATTATTAATCAATTAACAAAATTATCATAGAAGACAAGATTTTAAGAGTTTAAGATTATGTCAAATTTAGCACATATTCACGGTAAGTTAATTAATGTGCTCAAGTTATGAACATGGTTTTTCAATAATTATGAGCATAATAATTTTATTAGCACCTCAAGATTAAATAGAATTTGATTAATGAACTAACAAGCTTGAGTTATTGAAACATGCAAGAATTATCAAAAAAAAAAAATTACCTTGACTTTATTAGCATGATATTCACCTTTATTATTTAAATCCTATAGGTTTCTAAATGAGTTTGCAAATAAACGACAATTAGCATGTAATCCCCCTCCCCTTAGACGATCCCTAAATATTTAATATATGTATACTAGAGTTAGAGAGCTTTAGAGTTAGTGTAATACAAAATATTGCAAATCTAATAAATAATAATAATATATACAACATTAGCATAAACTTCAATAATAAACTTGTCTAGAAATATCTTCTAAGCAAATCTTCACATCTTGAACCTTCAAGTTCAAAATCCTGTTAAAGTAAAATGAGGATACGGGCAAGTAATGACATATAAAAGATGATAGATAGAGTAACACTAATCACATAATAGACATATAATACCAATAATGTAAAAATAAAAAATAAAAATTAAACTAATAGAAGGAACTAACCGGTTATGCAGAATTATATATCAACAATGAAGGATTCTAGTAAGGTTTCCAATTTACGACAGCAACACAGCAAGAAAGGATGATCCAAAGCCTAACTGGACAGATCTGTTGAGATCTGTCGTCCACTGATCAGAGCATTTTGGAATGGTTTGAAGTTCTTTGTCGGAACACTGGCGGAGTCGCTTGGTTGTCGAGCTCCTGCTGTTGTTGCCGGTTTGAGCTGCTGGTTGCTGTGTTGTTTTCACAGCTGTTGCTGCTCCTGTTCCTGCAAAATAAAAAGGGAAAAAGGGAGGAGAAGAGAGGAGAAGACTTACCGGAGTTCCTCCTTCTCTGTGCAGCTTCTGGCCGTCCTCGTCGGTGGAGCTGCGCTGGTTGAAGTTGCTGCTCCGCTGGCTGGTGTTGCTGGCTGCTTCACGCGTTGCTGTCCAGCTGCTGCCTGGCAGCTCGCCTATGTGCTACCTGCGATGGAGAAAAGAAGGCGGAGAAGAAAGGAAGAGATGAGAGAGTAAGCGGAGAGAGGGGGAAGAGAAAAGAGAGGCGGATGGAGTAGGGAAAGGGGGAGGAGAGCGGGGCGTCGGAGAAGAGAAAGAGGTGGGGAAGGGGAAGAGAGAATGGAGGCGGCTCTGCCAGGGAGAAGGGAGGGAGAAGAGAGGGCTGCTGCTGCTTGAGAGAGGAGACTTCGCCGGAAAGAATGGGGGAGAGAGAGAGAGAGGGGCGGCTGGAGAGAGGGAGAGGAAGAGGATGGAATGAAAAATGTTCTAGATTTATGTCTTTTAGGTAGAAAAGTTAGATTAAATCTGGACCATTGACTTAATAAGAGATAAAGGGCTAGGATTCGATCTAGATTTAATTTTAAGGATGGATGGATGAGATTAAAAGCTGAAAAAATTGAATGGGATCTGAAATGGCCAAAATTGTAATAGAAATTGCTAGAATTTAAATGAAAGGGTGGTTATAATTGAAATAAGATTTGAATTGAAGTAGCTAGAATTGGTAAAGAGTTAGAATAAGTTAGGCTAGAATTTAAATAATTTTAGGAAAATTTAGAAATGCTATCCAATTAAAATAACACAAATTTTATGATATATTTTATATAATCAAAATCACTTAAATTTTTGAAACATTTGAAATAAAAATGACTATATAGAAATTTATTAACAATTTTAAATAATATTTATAATAATTTTATAAAGTAAACATACTAAAATATCTAATTTTTTATGCAAAATCGACTAAAATTCTAAACTTTAAGTAAATTTTAAAATACGTATTTAATCGAATAGCATTCCTAAAAATGGTTGAAGTTCGGTCAAAATTGGGTGTCAACAGCGGAAAATTTAAAACTTTTACATAGTGAAGTATACTTAGACTTGTCACATATCATATATGGAGTTTACATAGACTCCTCGCTTAGTATAAGCAATTCATGATTATAATCTAAGATTGTCTCACCACACCATCTATTTATAAAATTTCAACAAAAGTCTACAAATACGGTGCTTATCCCTTTAGACACAATAGTCTTTAGAACAAATGTACATAAGAGAAGATTACTAATTCTATTACATCGATAGAGAAAACATAAAGTGTCCACTAGTGCATATGTCCTCGAATCTTTGAGGATCTACCACATGTCTTGGAGAATAGAAGTCCAAGCTTTCTTCGAAAACGGAGGAGCAACCAACTAGCCGGAACCTATACTCATAATATAAGACAGAGAAAAGGGGTTAGTACAATGTATCATATTCATCTCTATCCAATTCATCCAATAACATTCATGAAATTAGATCATAGGGTGCACATGGGTTCTTTGGAGATTTTCACAATAGAAATCATCAATTAATCCCAATATATTCATAACACAATGCACATAACATAAAGAAAATGATTTTGGATTGAACCCTTGGCTAGATCACAAGCCCTAGTTTTTGGTCACAAAATAGAATTCGAAATTAGAAGTTTTGAAGAGTTTCATGGAGAAACTAATCTATGAATCAATATCCTCATACCTTATTTGGTGATTGCCCACGAATTTGGAGTGAAGAGTTGGAGGATTGAATCTTGTTCTTCAAGCTTCAATTCCTCTTCAATGGAAGTTGAGTAGAGAGAGAATTTAGAGAGAAGTGAGAGTGATTTGGAGAATTGATTTGGGTGGGTAAAAATGACTTAAAACTAATCCTAGATCAATATATAGTCAGTCACCCATTAAATTACCCAAAATACTACTCACTTAATTGAGTCTTTTTGTGAAGTCAAATTGACTTAAAAACGACGCGAACGAATGTGGGAAGCGGTTGCGCGTCGCGGAGGCACTTTCCAAATTTTTTTTTCTGAAATACGGGTTGAGGAAGTGAGCCTCGTGAAGGCCCAGCGTCGCGAGGCACTCTTTTCCTACCAAGTGCTGTCTGCGCGATGCGTTATTGCCCTCATATCTTGGCTGCACGCAGGCTGCTTTGGCAGCTTGCTTGCCAATGTTTGGCTTCTCCTCAAGGACCCTTTGGGTGGTCCTTGGAGAGTCGTGGCTGGACGTTTGGACCCTATAAATATTATTTTACCTATTAAAAGTCTTTTTACAAGTTTTAGACTTCATATGACACTCCCAAACTTTCACAAAACATAGGATCGTCTACTTGTTCAATTTTGCTATTTTCTGGACATCTTTGTCTTTCTTTGACGTTTTGTTTCTAACACTTCCTAATTAGGTTGAATACATTAGTTTAGGCTTAGAAACATTGATTTAGGGCTTAGTTCATCATGTGAGGCTCTAGACTATGTCATGGACTTCCGGAGTGTTACAAATAGATAAAATGATTTATAATCTTACGATTGATAAATATTTTTTTTATTTTAAAAAAATAATCTAGTTTGATTTGATAAAAGTAAAAAAAAAAAAAGAAGTTTTTTCAATTTTGTAGTTCTAAATTAAAGTTGTGCCAAATATATTAAAATGACCTTTAGTCATATTGTCCTAAGGATGGCACCAGAAAAACTAGAACTAGAATGTTGCCATAAATTAGGAAATGAATTATTCCTTTTTAGTCAATTCTAAATTATCACTCAGATTTAGGATATTGTTTTTAAATATCATTTTTGTTTTATTTTAGAATTAAAATATCACTCAACTTTAACTATTTTCCTCATAATATACTTAGCATTTCAAAAACCTCATTTATCACTTAGTTGCATGCCATTTAACTAAATTAATAATCTTATTATTTTTTAAAAAAATATATTAGTTTATTAAGAAGAATTTTTCATACTGAAGAATCTTTTATCATAATTAATCTTTTTATTTTTTACACTATAAAAACAACTTTTAAAATCCTAATTACTATAATATCAACAAATTTGAATACTTATAAACACATATTTTTAAAAATATTGATTTAAATATCAATAATGCCAAGTTATATTAAACAATCAAGTATTGTATAATGAATTATTAATGAGCATGTTAATCTTGTAATGTGTGATTATTGAATTAAAATAGGCAATTCAATTAGTTTATTTGCTTAATAATATTTGACCACTATTGATTTGACACATCTCTTAAGAAACAATAAATGATAGAAGTAATATTACTATATTATTATTTGACTTTATTAAATTTAATACTCTGAGAAATGTGTTAGACGATAAATTATAGTATTTAATAACAAGAGTAAAAAGACATAAAGAGTAAATTATCTTTTGATTTTTTAAAACTGTGCAAGTATTGCTGGACACTATTTTTAGTACGGGAAAAGGGCCTAAAATACCCTCAAACTTTTGGAAATGGTATAAAATTCTTCATCCGCCTATTGACCTCCGAATACCCCGACATCCACCTATTGACTTCCAAATACCCTTACATCTGTCTTTGGGTGCAATATTGACCACTTTCATAATAGATAATCATTTAAGATAATTTTTTTAAATACGTGGCAAGCATGTATTGGTTAAAATTTAATTACTTAAATTAATATTCAAACTCACCCATTAATAATACCCGACCCAAATTGACGATACTCGACTTAAGTTAATTATACCCGATCCAAATTAACTATACCTGTCTCAAATTATATTTACCCCACCAATTAAAATAAATACACTTTTCATTCTCAACATTTTACTTCCTCTTCCAAACTTACTTCCCCAATATATTCACTTAGAATCTCAAAAAACTCTACCTAAATAAACTCATGTATCACCATAAAAAAATCATAAGTGTTTTGGTAATTTTATATGGTGATACATGTGTATATTTAGGTAGTATTTTTCGAGATTGTAGACGAATGAATTGGGAAAGAAGGTTGGAAGATGAAGGAAAATGTTGGGAATGAAAGTACTATTTGTTTTAATCAATGTGGTAAATTTAATTTGAAACGGGGGTAATTAATAAATTTGAATTGGGTGTAGTTAGTTTGGGTCGGGCATAATTAACAATGAGTGAGTTTGTAAACTAATTTAAGTAATTAAGTTGCATTCAATAGATGGTCGCCACAAATTTTAAAAAAATACTTAAAATGATAGTCCATTATAAAAGTGGTCAATATTGGACCCAAAGATGAATGACAAAGATATTTTGGAGCCAATGAGGTATAGGTATCTGGAAGTCAATAGATGGATGAAGGATAGTTTTATACCATTTTCAATAATTTAAGAGTGTTTTAGGCCCTTTTCTATTTTTAGTATAGCAGACAATTATCCAATAATTTGTCACGTCCAGAGCCTACACCCTGGACGTGGACGACATCCAACGATCATTGCTGGCCTTGAGGGAACCCTTGCCTGACATACTTAACTCAACGGAACACTATACTCATCTCAGATAAAGAATTAAAAACATTCTCATCAAATAACTTAAATAATTGTATTGGCCAAAATGACACTAAGTCTGAACGCTTGAACATATGAAATATAAGATAAGTTAGACTCTAAACTGAACTAACTAACTGTTTATGAAGCCTCTAATAACTGATGGATGTTGGGACAGACCCCAATGACTAAGCTAGAAAAACAAATAAATGGATGCCATCCGGAATACAAGGAGGCTCACCAAGTGACTGCAGAGTGCTCAACTGAATCAACGGTGCGCTGCATGCTGATCCTGGTTACCTGCGTCTGCATCATAAATGCAGGCCAACTGACATCATAACATTGAATGTATGAGTATGCGAGTTGGAATGCTAAACAACAACTTAATCTTGAGAGGAATAAGATGAACTTACCTTGCTCTGCCCAACTCAAGAGTATACTTAACTCAAAATATTTATATATAAAGCAATTTAAGACACATGCGATATATATAAAGCTTGTAAAATAATAAAACAATTTAGTTCGTTAAAAAAATGCAATAACGAACTCAACTTTACTTATATATGAAAGTAATATAACTTTTGTGGGAGATTCTCTAACCGACAACCATCACTTTGAGCCTAAGTGATGATACAACGTTTTACCTCACGTTGTCCAAGGACCATCCTATACCTTGCCATCGGTATAAGACCTTACTTAACTTAGTAGATCCACTAGCTCAACTTCCGTGATCATCTAAAAAGTATGACTCCTCAATTTCCATGATGGCTTCATGGTTTACATGGAGACTTGAGTTAATATGAACTCTCATCCCCACATCGGTGCTCAATACTACTCCCAAAATATACTTTAGTTCATACTTTTAATAAACTTCCTTCCTTTGTGTTGAAATAATTTACTGAACCCTTTAGCTTTAAAAAACTCCTTTTTGGAATCAAAGTTCCTCTCTTTATTCAAAACTCTTTTGGAACTCTTAGTTCCCTTTTAACTTAAATGAGAAAATATTTATAAACCTTTAGGGAATACTTAGTTCCCTTATAGCTTTTGAGAAATGAACTCAACTCTTACTCTTTGCTTAACTTGAAACTTAACTCTTTAGGGAATACTTAGTTCCCTTATAACTTTTGAGAATTTAACTCAACTCTTTACTCTTTGCTCAACTTGTAACTTGAGCCTTAAAACAAAGTTTAAAGGTTTGTTTAAGACTCTTTGAAAACTTTAAGAACTTAATTTGACTTGCTTCTTAACTTTTAAATTTGACTCTTAACTTCTTTGACCTTGATCTTAACTTCCCTTGAATTGGATTATGGATTCTAGGATCATGATATCCTGTTTATGGATGATTTCATGATGTTTAGATGTACTTTAGAGTGTTGAAATCAACTAGGAATGATAGGTATATTACTTAGGAACTAGTACGAAAAGATAGAAAAAGAACGAAGTTTCCAGGAGGTCTTGGCGCTTTGAGAGGCGCAGAGCGCCAGAGCGTGACAGACAGAGGCTGTCCTCAGGCGCTCTGGCTGGCGCGGCGCGCCAGGGCCTGACGGCTTGACAGCTTGACAGACAGAGGCTGTCCTCAGGCACTCTGGCTGGAGCGGCGCGCCAGGGCCTGACAGACAAAGTCTGTCCTGAGGGGCTCTGGTAGGCACGACGCCATAGGGCCTGTCAGATGGGTTTTCCGACTTTTCTTCTTTGATTTTCAACTCTAAACCTCCCAAACTTCCATGGATCTTTCCCCAAACACTTAGAATCATTATTATACTAAATACCCAATAGTTTAGACTCGTAAAACAGGCCGGAAACATGAATCAAATCTACTAGAGATCAACTACAATTCAACCAACAAGAATTTCACAATTTTGCACCAAGAACTTTTATGTTCATCATTCAAATAACTCTAACTTGCTGAATTGAATCAAATTCACCCAACACAGAATGATCTCACATACCTCGATAGGGATCACCCCCGACAAAATTCACGCAAAGATCTTGGCGTTCTTGGACAATTCTTGCTCTTCCTCTTCTTTTCTCTTTTCTCCCAGGCCCTAAGCGTTCTTAATTTTTTTAAAACTGATTTGGGACTTGGTTTTACTCCTAATAAAACCTTATAACGAATCAGGAAATACTAGGGTGAAAAGACAACTTTACTCTTACTAAAATCCGGATTGGACTTTCCTCAGTCCAACAAGCTAACTTCCGAAAGACATATCTCCCTCATACGACATCAGATTTGCGCAAACTCGGCGGCGTTGGAAAGATCTTCCCAAGGGCTTTCCAACCATATAAAAAACTCATCCAAAAATCCTCCTGAGCTGGAAGTTATGACTGTTTGAAAATGACCAAAACTCACTTTTGAAAGCTGAAATTTTTCCAGATTTCCCTACTTATTCCCAAAATTGATTATTCTTGATTTCTTAGTTGTTTCAAGTTACGAGATGTTACATAATTTAAGAGTATTTTAGGCCCTTTTCTATTTTTAGTATAGCAGACAATTATTGTTGGATAAAGGAGAAATAAATTAGCGTAATCTGAATAGAAATATATTGGTCTCTCATAGATCTGAGTGAATCAGATGCTTTCAGATTCATTAAGTGATTTTTAAAAAAAAAATAAAAGTCCTTAATGATCCAATGTCTGAACCGTTCAGATTCAGACCTATATTAAGTGCAAACAAATGAAGCCTAAGACCCACTGTCATTTTCATCAAACTACGAGCATCATTGTTATACAATATTTAATTATTATTATATAATGTATATTTAATGTATTCATATAGTATAAATAGTACAATTCAATTTATATATGATGTATAAATTTGTATAAGAAATGTTTATATATTTATCACTGTGTTATACAATATTTATACATTGTTATATAATATATAAGTAATGTATATATTGTATAAATAATTTATAATCGGTGTGTATATGATATATAATTGTGCATAATAATGTAGATACACCTATTATACACATTAATATTATTAAAACATCGGTCAATTACCCGTACATATCCATTTAACACAATAATCACCACATGCTTAGAAAGATCCAAAGAAACCACAAAAAAAGCAAAAAGAATATCAAAAGAAGCAAAACTTGCCTCAAAATAAAAATGACTCAAAGACCAAAGTGTGCCATATAACAATAAGGGTGAGTGTATTACATTGGAGAATTACTTACTCTTGCTTCTAACCTGTTCTTTTTAGTTGATATAGCTTCTTTCATAGCTCAAATGAGATTATCACGATGATATTGATTTTGTACTACTCGAACCTCGAGGACAAGGTTTTTATTGGGGCCGTAGGTATTGTTTTGAATGAGCCTTAACTAGAATTGACAAAACAGTTCAACACGAAATTAAGTGATTATATAATATGTGTGGGATTCAAGTGGATAAATAGGGGACTTTTGAGAGCAAAATAGATTTATGCAAATTATTGAGTAAAGACTAAAGAACCTGCTTTCTCTCATCTTCTTTCTACCGAACTTAACATTTTCATTCTTATTTTTATCCTTTAGTTACTTGTAATTTCAATATTTATATAGTAAGTTCATATTTTACGTATTATAATTATAAAGTTGTAATCGTGTTTCAAATTTTTATGATAGTCAAACCAGTTATTTAAACATGCTTGATTTGAAAAATATTATTCTGTGATAAAAATCTTAATATACCCGATATTCACAAAAGCTAGTTGTTCAAAATAGCTTTTTCCATGTGTCAAACGCTCTCAATCCAATCAATTTAATGACTCTCAAGGCTAATTACATTTGTTGCTCCATCTTAATAATCTAGATTTTAGTCAAAATCAAAGTCTACCTAAAAGTTCTATTACTGGCCAACGTAAGTCAACTAAAATAAGTTACATGAGTGAATTACCCATGGACTACCCTCCCTATTCACTTTTGTTTATCCATCATTTCAAAAATATATATTAAGCAATTAAAGATAACATCTTTTTTCATATTTTGTATTTAATATTAATAATTTTTTTTTATAATTATTTTTTTAGACCTAATATTAAATAATTAATAGGAATATTGTGATAAAATAATTATGTCAATCATTATTTTCTTAATAAACATGTCAAATTCAAATATGATAATTAAAAGTGAATTGACGGAGTAGAAAATTCAAATATTATTGGAATTTCAAATTAAACAATGTACTTTTCCTGCTTTGATTTCTATTTATTTTATTTTTTTGATTATCTAGAACAAAGTGTGTTTAACTATAAAAAAGTTCTCATCATTTAGATAGACTATAAAATAAAGTGATTGAAAACAAAAAGACTCTGTATAAACAAAATTCAATCTTAACATAATAATTTACCAAGTCAAATCATAATTAAGGTATAATTTGACAACTTACGACTGAATTCAAACTTGGAACACTTGAAAATGCATGATTTTAATTTTAAAAAATCTAAAAGGAAAATTATGCGAAGACTCTAAGGTAATTACTCATCAAAAAGGATGAAATCCCATAGCATAGAACTCCCAAAACTTGAAAAAGAAATGTGATTCTAGAAAAAATTGTTACCTTAAATTCTATGGTATATCGCAATTGCAACCCTAACACCTTATCGCATTGGCTATGCATACTTTCTTTCTCTATTGCAATCCAAAAGTGTGATGGCACTGACCAATTTTTGGTGGTTTTCTAAGGAACTATCATGAATAGATATTGCCATCATGTTTAAGTGGTCACACTTATTCTAATCGCGATCAAGGTATAAACCTAAACCATCGTGATTGAGCATGATGCACAAGATACTAACAAAAATGTATGTATCATCAATTTGGTTCAAACTAGTTCCGATTTCACCATAAGCCCTCCGATTTAACCCAAACAATCCCAACAAATCCCAAATAATAAAAATAACTTGTACAAAGTATCAAAATATATATTGGAGAGTAAATTGTCAAAAATGGAGGGGTTGAATTGTTACATAAAGCATTCTAGGTAAATTGAGATCAAAGGATTAGATAATGATTATGACATTTCTTATTAATTAGCACAAATATTAGCGTCAAGAAATAAATATTTTCATTATTACTTTGCCTACAAAATCAAATGTTTTATTTTATATTTTTTTATCAAGATAATTAAGATATGAAGATAATATATGTTAACGTAGGTAGTATTTCAATCATTCGAAAGAGGCACGATAGTTGTTCCAATACTCCTTTTTAAAATTTCTTTAAATCAATCCTCATTTTGTTTCTATTATTATACCTTACTTTTATGAGCAAAATTTTTTCAATAAATAATTTAAATTACTTTTAGTTAACGTATAGCTTTTCTTTATTTGATAACACAATATTGATTTATATTTGAGTATAATTTGAGCAGTATAGACTTTTGAAAAAAGTTGTTAGCTCGCATGATTAATAGACAGTTAAAGTTGATATAATTCTCAAAGAATTAAAATTTGGAGTCACTGCTTTGCAAAGAATGGCCATAGAAATTGACATTTAAGATTGAAAATATTACTCAAAAATGTTGAAGGTAAAAATTGCTAGTAAAACAAAGATTATATAATAATTAAGCTACTTTTAAAGAGAATTATCTAAATGAAAGTGCACTTTCGTCATTTTTTTCTAAAATAAAATTTAATCATAGCGTGACAAAAAACAAAACTGAAATACCAACTTTGTACCCATCAAATGGTAAGGAAATTGATCTGAGGCCTAATTCAACCCTCAAAGCTACAAGGGGAGGATAGGATTGTTCAAATTCATAAAAGGAAATTACTCATTTTTTTTTCGTCGATATAAGACTTTTCATTAATTGGGATGGATCCTTTGATACTGATACCGTGTAAAAAAATATAAATTTTAGATCTAACTCATACCCCCAAAAGTTATTTTATGAAGAAAAGATATTGTTCAACTCTATATAAGGAGATCACATTTCTCTTTTTCGTCCAATGTTCTGCAACGCAAATTAGCCAAAAATTGACCAAACCAATCCATTCACATTGAGTGTTTGTGGTGGTTAGCTATACTCATATTACATATATACTTAAAGTAGAGTAATATCAATTCCTTCAAATTTCGGTTTCGTCTCTGATCAAGTACGTAGTTCACTATAATAATAAAGAATATTTATTATTAGTGGTAATAATAATAGTAAATTATAGGAAAAATAAATATAAAAATTATTGTCAAAAGTATGAATCATCATCAGCATTAGCTCAATCTAAGAGCCCACATCTGAATTCATCTGTTTCTCCCACTAATTCTGCCACTTCCAACACTACCAATTCTCTTAAAGCCCTTTTCTCCAATCATCACCACATGGCTCACAGTGTTCTAATTCCTAACAGTCAAGATCTTGTAAGAAATGTTTGTCTTGACAGGGAACCTACTTCATATGAGGAGGCTGCTGTTGATCCTGCATGGCAGATGACTATGATACAAGAGTTTGATGCCTTACACTCTAATCATACTTGGGATTTAGTTCCCCTTCCTAATGGAAAGAAAGCTATAGGATGTAAATGGGTATACAAAGTCAAACATAAAGCTGATGGTAGCATTGAAAGACTTAAAGCTAGACTTGTTGTCAAAGGCTATACACAACAGGCAGGTATTGATTATAATGAAACTTTCTCCCCAGTGGTAAAAATGACTACAGTCAGGGCTTTATTGATTACTGCAGTCAAGCAGGGGTGGTCTATGTATCAGTTGGACATTAATAATGCTTTTCTTCATGGAGATTTGAATGAGGAAGTGTACATGGATATACCACCTGGACTGGAAACTCAGTCTCCTAATTTGGTGTGTAAGTTGAATAAGTCTCTTTATGGTCTTAAACAGGCTAGTAGGCAATGGTATGCTAAGCTTACTGAAGCATTATATTCTAGAGGATATACACATTCCATGTATGACTATTCTCTCTTCTACAAAAAGAAGGAAGGTTCAACAGTCTTTGTAGCAGTATATGTTGATGATATAGTTCTTACAGGCACTGATGTCACTGAAATAACAGACTTAAAGACTTATTTACATAACAGATTCAAGATTAAAGACTTGGGGCTCTTACACTATTTTCTGGGAATGGAAGTTCTTTACACAGCACATGGAGTTATTGTTTCACAAAGAAAGTTTGTACTTGACATGCTAAGAGAATATGACTGTTTACACCTAAATCCTTTCTATTCTCTTAGCATGTCAAGTACAAACTTTCTTTGTGAAACAATAACTCCATGTGCTGTGTAAAGAACTTCCATTCCCAGAAAATAGTGTAAGAGCCCCAAGTCTTTAATCTTGAATCTGTTATGTAAATAAGTCTTTAAGTCTGTTATTTCAGTGACATCGGTGCCTGTAAGAACTATATCATCAACATATACTGCTACAAAGACTGTTGAACCTTCCTTCTTTTTGTAGAAGAGAGAATAGTCATACATGGAATGTGTATATCCTCTAGAATATAATGCTTCAGTAAGCTTAGCATACCATTGCCTACTAGCCTGTTTAAGACCATAAAGAGACTTATTCAACTTACACACCAAATTAGGAGACTGAGTTTTCAGTCCAGATGGTATATCCATGTACACTTCCTCATTCAAATCCCCATGAAGAAAAGCATTATTAATGTCCAGCTGATACATATACCACCCCTGCTTGACTGCAGTAATCAATAAAGCCCTGACTGTAGTCATTTTTACCACTGGGGAGAAAGTTTCATTATAATCAATACCTGCCTGTTGTGTATAGCCTTTGACAACAAGTCTAGCTTTAAGTCTTTCAATGCTACCATCAGCTTTATGTTTGACTTTGTATACCCATTTACATCCTATAGCTTTCTTTCCATTAGGAAGGGGAACTAAAGCCCAAGTATGATTAGAGTGTAAGGCATCAAACTCTTGTATCATAGCCATCTGCCATGCAGGATCAACAGCAGCCTCCTCATATGAAGTAGGTTCCCTGTCAAGACAAACATTTCTTACAAGATCTTGACTGTTAGGAATTAGAACACTGTGAGCCATGTGGTGATGATTGGAGAAAAGGGCTTTAAGAGAATTGGTAGTTTTGGAAGTGGCAGAATTAGTGGGAGAAACAGATGAATTCAGATGTGGGATGGAACAAACATAATCATTCGTGTATTTAGGAGGTCTGGAACACCTAGTGGATCTTCTAGGTGCCTGGTCTTGGATAACAAGAGGTGTACTAACATGTATAGAAGGTGAAAGGATTGGAACTATGGGATTAGGTGAATGATCAGATGTAACATTTGAACTATCAGATGCAGTTTCAACATGTGGTGTGCCATGCATATCAGTATTATCTAAGATGTCAATAAAATAAGGAGATTGTAAACAAGGAATTGAATTAGAATTAGAAGTATCATGGAAAGGAAAAATATTCTCATGAAAGATAACATCTCTAGAAACATATATTCTTTTTGTAGACATATTTAGAACCTTGTATCCTTTTGTCTCATAAGGGTATCCAACAAAAATATGGGGAGTAGTTCTTGGTTTAAATTTATCTCTATGAGGTATGGGTACTGTGGGATAGCAAAGGCAGCCAAAACTCCTCATGTGAGAATAAGTAGGTTTCTTTTTGTATAGGATTTCATAAGGACATAGATTGTTTAACACAACTGAAGGAATTCTGTTGATAACATATGTTGCACATAAGAGACATTCCCCCCAATACTGAATAGGAAGTTTGGATTGAAAAAGTAATGCTCTAGCTGTTTCAAGCAAATGTTTATGTTTTCTCTCCACCACTCCATTTTGTTGTGGCGTGTAAGGGCAAGTCTTTTGATGGAGAATTCCTTTTGTCTGGGAAAAATTATTTGTTTCTGAGTTCACAAATTCCAGGCCATTATCTGTTCTTACTGCCTTAACAGTGGTTTTAAATTGATTTTCTATCATAACAATGAAGGTTTTTAAAGACTGTAATGCATTACTCTTAGAACTGAGTAACTGAGTCCATGTGGATCTACTAAAATCATCTACAATGGTGATGAAATATTTGAAGTAATTGTATGTGGCTGAGTGATATGGTCCCCACAAATCAACATGGAGTAGTTCAAAAATATGTGAAGTAAATGTGATTTTGGGTTTGAAGGGTAATCTTTCCTGCCTTGCCATGGGACAAATGGAACACATAACGGGTTGTTTGGAGGAAAAAGTTTCAGGAATGTTAGAAATACCCTTCATCTTGACAAAAGGAACATGTCCTAATCGGTTATGCCATACAATATCCATATTGTTCCTAGTACATGTATGAGAATTAAAAACACATGAAGTAGTATTGGATGAATGATTGATAGCTAAAGAAGATTTATTGTTATTAACAGAAGCAATACATTGTTTATTAGAAGAAGAGTTGTTGACATTACAATGTGGAAAATTACTACTACATGAAGATGAAGTAAAAGGTTTCTTCAAGCAACTTGGACATAAGAAGTAGAGACCATCATCAGCATTACCAAGCACCAGAGGCCTCTTCATTGAAGGGGCCTGCATGAGACAGAGAGTTTTGTTAAAACTGATGGTGCACTTTGAATGTGTGGCTAGAGTGTGAATTGAGATCAAATTATACTTAAATGATGGCACAAATAAGACCTTATGTAGGCTGATCATAGGTCCTAATGTTACATTACCAATCTGGCTCACCTTAACCTTATAACCATTGGGTAAAGCAATTAACATTGGGTAGAGTAGCAAAGTAATGTTATGTAAAATGGATCGATCAAAAGTCATGTGATGTGATGAATTAGTGGGAGAAACAGATGAATTCAGATGTGGGATGGAACAAACATAATCATTCATGTATTTAGGAGGTCTGGAACACCTAGTGGATCTTCTAGGTGCCTGGTCTTGGATAACAAGAGGTGTACTAACATGTATAGAAGGTGAAAGGATTGGAACTATGGGATTAGGTGAATGATCAGATGTAACATTTGAACTATCAGATGCAGTTTCAACATGTGGTTTGCCATGCATATCAGTATTATCTAAGATGTCAATAAAATAAGGAGATTGTAAACAAGGAATTGAATTAGAATTAGAAGTATCATGGAAAGGAAAAATATTCTCATGAAAGATAACATCTCTAGAAACGTATATTCTTTTTGTAGACATATTTAGAACCTTGTATCCTTTTGTCTCATAAGGGTATCCAACAAAAATATGGGGAGTAGTTCTTGGTTCAAATTTATCTCTATGAGGTATGGGTACTGTGGGATAGCAAAGGCAGCCAAAACTCCTCATGTGAGAATAAGTAGGTTTCTTTTTGTATAGGATTTCATAAGGACATAGATTGTTTAACACCACTGAAGGAATTCTGTTGATAACATATGTTGCACATAAGAGACATTCCCCCCAATACTGAATAGGAAGTTTGGATTGAAAAAGTAATGCTCTAGCTGTTTCAAGCAAATGTTTATGTTTTCTCTCCACCACTCCATTTTGTTGTGGCGTGTAAGGGCAAGTCTTTTGATGGAGAATTCCTTTTGTCTGGAAAAAATTATTTGTTTCTGAGTTCACAAATTCCAGGCCATTATCTGTTCTTACTGCCTTAACAGTGGTTTTAAATTGATTTTCTATCATAACAATGAAGGTTTTTAAAGACTGTAATGCATTACTCTTAGAACTGAGTAACTGAGTCCATGTGGATCTACTAAAATCATCTACAATGGTGATGAAATATTTGAAGTAATTGTATGTGGCTGAGTGATATGGTCCCCACAAATCAACATGGAGTAGTTCAAAAATATGTGAAGTAAATGTGGTTTTGGGTTTGAAGGGTAATCTTTCCTGCCTTGCCATGGGACAAATGGAACACATAACGGGTTGTTTGGAGGAAAAAGTTTCAGGAATGTTAGAAATACCCTTCATCTTGACAAAAGGAACATGTCCTAATCGGTTATGCCATACAATATCCATATTGTTCCTAGTACATGTATGAGAATTAAAAACACATGAAGTAGTATTGGATGAATGATTGATAGCTAAAGAAGATTTATTGTTATTAACAGAAGCAATACATTGTTTATTAGAAGAAGAGTTGTTGACATTACAATGTGGAAAATTACTACTACATGAAGATGAAGTAAAAGGTTTCTTCAAGCAACTTGGACATAAGAAGTAGAGACCATCATCAGCATTACCAAGCACCAGAGGCCTCTTCATTGAAGGGGCCTGCATGAGACAGAGAGTTTTGTTAAAACTGATGGTGCACTTTGAATGTGTGGCTAGAGTGTGAATTGAGATCAAATTATACTTAAATGATGGCACAAATAAGACCTTATGTAGGCTGATCATAGGTCCTAATGTTACATTACCAATCTGGCTCACCTTAACCTTATAACCATTGGGTAAAGCAATTAACATTGGGTAGGGTAGCAAAGTAATGTTATGTAAAATGGATCGATCAAAAGTCATGTGATGTGAGGCTCCAGAATCCAAAATCCATGAGTTAGATTTGTTTATGAAACATTTGCATGACAGTTTACTAAAATCAATAGAAGAAGTGCATATTGTGATACCTGCAAAGTCATTTGAACCATTAACAAGAGCTGAGTTTTTAGTAGATCCTTCAGTCTCATGCTCCCTGTGAAACTGTTGAAGCATATTCTGCAATTGCCCATATTGATCTTTAGTGAGACTTACATTATACAATTCTTCATGTTGATCCACTGATTTCTCTTTCTCAGAAGCTGAATCATGTGTGCAATGAGCTGTCGCTACTGGTCTATTTCCAAATCCTTTGTTGTATCTATTAGTCTGAGGCTTGGGTCGAAAATTAGTAGGTTTTGGAGCATTTGGAGCAGGATTATTGTTTTGATTTGGAGGTGGATTATTATTTTGATTTGACCTGGATGAAGGACCAGATGGATACCCATAGAGCTGATAACACTTTTCCATGAGGTGCCCAGTCCTTCTGCAATAGGTGCAGAATCTGTCTTTGTATGGAATTTGAGAACCAGTTCGTGATGAAAAATTTGTTCTATAGGATTGAGAGGCCTTACCAGAACCAATATGTAAAGCAGTAGACTCCATATTGAAGTGATTCGAGGGCTTGATTTCTCTCTGATGTTCATCCTGAACAAGTAACGAGAAATCCTGTGCCATATTTGGGAGTGGATTCATCATAAGTATACTTCCACGAATTACAGTATAGATCTCATTTAGGCCCATAAGAAATTGAATCAAACGCCTGTCCTGTTCAGCTTTATGAGCAAGAACTTTGGCTCCACAGTTACAAACACAATTACATTGAGTTGTGACATTCAAAGTACTTAGTTCTTCCCACAATTTCTTCAACTTGGTATAATATCCTGTGATATCAAGAGATCCTTGAGACAGATCATTGATTTCTCTTTGAATTTGGTACAATTTCGCACCATTCGATTGTTCATATCGATCTTCTAGTTCTCTCCATAGCTCAGCAGAACTCATAATAAACTCAACACTATCAGCAATTTCCTTTGACAACGAATTCAAAATCCAAGACGTAACAATGTCGTCGCATCGTTCCCACTGTCGATAGGAAGGATGATCTGCTTGAGGACGTGGATAATCTCCATTAATGAAGCATAATTTGTTCTTAACTGACAAAGATCGCAACACACTGCGTCTCCATGACCTATATCCAATTCCGGTGAACTGCACCGGCACAAGCATAGCTCCAGGATTGTCAGATGGATGCATATTGAGAGGACTATTAGAGTCAATTGTGATATTAGTAAAACCACTAGTAGAACCACCAGTAGGACCTCCAGATGGATCGGAACTAGCAGCAACTTCCATGGATCCAAAAACAGAGATAACAGAAAATCACGCAACAAACATATAACAATCAAAGAAGTATAAATCGAGAACCTCAGATTCGAGATTGCTCTGATACCATGTCAAAAGTATGAATCATCATCAGCATTAGCTCAATCTAAGAGCAACAATGGAAGCTTCCAGCAGATGTAAATTGAGAGATGAAATGAATTTGTGAAAATGAAGCTTAATCTTCTTCTATTGATCTATGTAGTATTTATATACAATCAATCAGAAAAGCATTTAATCTAACTGCACTACATAAGAAGAAATTGAACTAACTCTAACAGATTTAACAAACTACCTAACTAACTGCATAGCTAATTTTATGAAAGTTTATAATATAATATTTAATAATTATATTAACGCTCTATAGCTACAGTTTTGTTATTCGCGTTCCATAGTCAAATTATGTTTGCTATGGAGCATCTAATTTGTATAAATCGCGATAATTTTATGAAAATTGTATTTGTATATGTATATGTTTTCTGTGTTAGGCTAGAGTAGCGAGCGAAATTGATAGAGAGAGAAGAAAGACGAGCAAGAGAAGATAGAGAGTGAAGAGAGGGTAATTATATATGTATATCAGTTAGATGATGTAGAAAAATATTGTTATTTCAAAAGAATTTTTAAAATGATCATGACAAGAGTTTTTTCCTATCTTGACAACACATACATTATGTGTCATTTTACATGAGAATATATGCCGCTTGTCAACTTGCCAACAACTTTTTCCCTATTTAAATACATCTCCTCACCTTTGCAATTTAATATAGCAGAAAAATAATTTTGCTTAGTTCCTCACTCTCTCGTTTCCTTTTTTTTAATTGGGTCTATTTTAATTAGTCAATGTTTATTTTATTTCTCCCTATTAATAATATAAATTGCTGATGTTAATTAATTTGTTAATTCTTGTTACCTCTACTTAAGATAGGAAAGTGCTTGTTTAATCCTGGGGAAACATTTGATACCGTTGAAGAAGTTTCTTAGATTGTTGAGGAAATATTAAAAATTCCACATTAATAATAATAAATAACTTTATTATTTAACAAAATAGTAGTCCTGAAAATAAGATAAATCTTACTACGATGATAAATAATAATATTAGTGCATAAAAGGAATTGTAAGCAAACTTTTTTATTTCAAAAATTATTTTATTAAATGTATTTATAAAGCCAAATAATTAAATTGTTGTGATATTGTTTCTTAGAAAGTTGACAAAATTGAAAGACAAGTGTTCTTACACTTGGCCTTTTGCATGAAAAGAAATTAACAAGTGTCTAAGACACTTGTCATGTGTTTGAGTTTCTTCCTAGCCTATAAATAGGCATTTGCAATTGTGAATTGAAATGGCAGCAAGATACTCCCTCACGTTTTTGATCCTCTTTCTCTCTTTACATTTTCTCATTTTAAAAATTCTTTTGAAATAAAAATATTTTGCTTACAATATCCCTCTTATTTCAAAAGATTTTTATAAAATCATAATTTGCTGAATTTTTATGACAAAATGCAATAGATTTGGTGTCTTTCAGACTATGAACCAAACTTTGATTGATAAACTTTAATTTACAGAATTACTGGTGAAATATAATACTTCTATGAATTAAATAATTCTAGTTGTAAATCATAGACTTTACCAATCACATTTTGACCGCTGTAATTTTGTTGTTCAACGCGGTTTTGCGCCTATAGGCAATGCGCGTGCCTGGTATTCATGAGAGCTCTAGAGACTAGCCAAAGTCTCATCGGAGCGGCCACACTCCAACTCTCATATAGGTGAATTGTACA
The DNA here is from genome assembly GCA_022817965.1 of Solanum lycopersicoides. Lineage (NCBI taxonomy): Eukaryota > Viridiplantae > Streptophyta > Magnoliopsida > Solanales > Solanaceae > Solanum > Solanum lycopersicoides. Next base: position 80,912,528 of record CM040624.1, read on the forward strand.
TATAGGAAAGTGCTTATTTAATCCTGGAGAAATATTTCACACCGTTGAAATAGTTTTTTAAGACAGTATCCAGCATGACTCAAGTATTTATCGATTTTATCCACTAATATTATTATCTATCATCGTAGTAAGATTTATCTTATTTTCAGGACTACTATTTTGTTAAGTCTTAAAGTGATTTATTATTATTATTGTGAAATTTTTAATATTTCCCCAACAATCTAAGAAACTATGACATATAATATGTGTTCTGAAATTACTGATGGTATTGAGGATACTGATGTTGCTGCTACCCTGACTGATACTGTTCAAGTCATTCTGTCGGAATCTTACAGTAAAGAAATTACAGGTATGTAAATAGACATGGTTACAAGTCCAATGCTAATAATAAAATCTTCATGAAAAATACACCTCAATGCAAAAGAATGTTGGAAAGAAATGACAATTCTGCTAAGCTAAAAATAACTTTGGCTGAAACGGATGATCTGATTATTGCGGTCATTTCAGAAATGAATATTGTGGCCAATGTGAGAAATTGGGTGATAGACACGGGTGCTACTAGACACATTTGTATAAACAAAAATGATTTCGTGTCATACACCCAAGTTGAAAAAGGAGAAGAAATTATTTATTTTGGTGACTCAAGGACAACTAAAGTTCTTGAAAAAGGAAAAGTTTTTATCAAACTCACATATGGTAAAACTTTGGCATTGAGTAATGTATTGCATGTTCCTAATATCCAAATTAATTTAATTTCTGTGGGATTATTAGGAAAATGTGGAATGAAGATTTCTTTTGAAAATAATAAGGTCATATTGACTAAAAATAATATTTTTGTGGACAATGAATTTTATAACTATTGTTTATTTTTGTTTAATAATTGTGATGAAGATTATGTTAAGATATATCTGCTTCTGCTTACATGACTGGGCCAATTTCTTTATGGCATGCTACTTTATAACATGTTAATTTTTCATATATAAAACATCTCTTGTTTTAATACCTGAATTAGATTTAAATAATTGTGATAAATGTAAAATATGTGTTGAAGCTAAAATTACTAAAAAGTCATGTTTTTCAGTAAATAGAGAAACTGAATTATATCTTTGATTCACTCTTATTTAGGTGATTTGAAACAAACTATGGCTAGAGGTTGTAAAAGATATTATGTGACTTTTATTGATGATTTTTTTCAGATTTACTAAATTGTATTTGCTTAGAAATAAAAATGATGCATTTGATATTTTTATTGCTTATAAGTTTGAAATTGAAAATTAACTTGGTAGAAAAATTAAAAGAATTTGATCTGATGGAGGTGGAGAATTTGTATCTTTAAATGCTTTATGTGAAAAAGAAGGAATTATTTATGAAGTAACGCCATATTCACCTGGGTCTAATTGAGTAGCTGAAAGGAAAAATAGAACTTTGAAAGAAATGATGAATTCCATGTTAATTAGTTCTAATGCTTCTGATAATTTATGGGGTGAAGCAATATTATCTGCATGTCACTTACATAATAGAATTTCTCATAAATAACTAGTAGAACTCCTTATGAATTGTGGACAGGTTATAGACCTAACTTGAAATATTTAAAAGTGTAGGGGTGTCTTGCTAAGGTCTTGTTGCCTGAACCTAAGAAGAGAAAAATTGGTTCTAAAACTGTTGATTGCATGCTTATTGGATATACTGAACATAGTGTTGCTTATAGATTTCTTGTTTTGAAAAGTGATGTGCTTGATTGCAATACTATTCTTTAGACAAAGAATGCTGATTTTTTAAACATATTTTTCCATTTTGTGATAAAATTTCTCATGCACCGGTTGAAAGAAATAATGAGAATGTCTCTAATATTGAGGAACTACAAAGGAGCAAACGGCCAAGAAAAAAGTATTTTTCTTATGGTAATGATTTTCAAACTTTTCTTGTTGATAATGAATCATTAAATTATTTTAAAGCTATATCTTCTTCAGATGCTAAATTTTGAAAAGAGGCAATAAAAATTAAAAATGATTCTATTATGAAAAATAAAACATGGATTTTAACTGATTTACCTCATGGTGCAAAACCTATTGGCTTTCAAAAATGAAACTTAATCTGATGGATCTATAGATAAATACAAAGCTCGGCTAGTACCAAAAACATTTTTTCAAAAAAAAAATATTAATTATTTTGATACATCTGCACCAGTGACAACAATTTCTTCTATTCGAATGTTAATTGCCTTAGCATCAGTTCACAAGCTTTTTATTCCTGGACAAGAAAATAAAATTTGTCAACTTATGAAATCTCTTTATGGCCTAAAATAAGCTCCTAAATAGTGTCATGAAAAAATTAGATCAAGTCATATTGAAAGACATTTTTTTCTGTTTGAAGTGGATAAATGTATTTATGCTAAAATGGTAGACAATGATTATGTGATAATATGCTTACATATTGATGATATGCTTATATTTGGTACAAATTTAAATATTGTGAATAGTACCAAAATAGTTTTGTCTACTAATTTTGATATGAAAAATCTGGATGAAGTAAATATGATTTTGCAAATTAAGGTAATAAGGAGTGAAGATGATATAATGTTGTCACAAGAACATTATGTGGGAAAACTTCTTAAAAAGTTTGAATGTTTTGAGGTGACACCTGTAGTCACTCCTTATGATGCCAACTCTTAATTGAAAAAGAATTATGATGACCCAGTTGCTCAGTCTAAATGTGCTCAAATTATTGGAAGTCCATTGCATTTGATGAATTTACTAGGTCTGATATTGGCTATGTTGTGTGTAGATTGAGTAGGTATACTCATAATCCCAGTAATGAGCATTGGTTTGCGTTGAATAGAATGATAAAATATTTTAGAGGAACCATAAATTATGGTATCATGTATAGTGGATTTCCTTCTACTTTAGAAGGGTATTATGATGCAACATGGATCTTTGATTCAGATGAGACGAGATAAAAATCCACTAGCGGATATGTGTTCACCTTAGGTGGTGGTGCAGTATCTTCAAAAATCAGCTAAACAAATGATCATTGCTAGATCGACTATGGAGTCAGAGTTTATAGCTCTGTAGTTGGTTGGTTCTAAGGCTGAATAATTGAGAAATTTCCTAACGAATATCCCTTCGATGAAGGATGAATTGTTGATCTCTTTGATAAAGGATGAATTGTTGATCCCTTCAATTAAGGATGAAATATTGATCCCTTCGGTGAAGGATGAATTGTTGATCCCTTTGATAAAGGATGAATTGTGGATCCCTTTGATAAGGATGAATTGTCTCATGTGTTTATGCACTGGGATTGTGAAGCCACAATTTCTATTGCGGAGAATAAATCTTACAGTTGTAAGAGCAGACACATGAAGTGAGGCATGACGTCGTTAAACATGCAGTTGTTGAAAGATGTAATATATGCAATTGATTATGTGAAGTCAGAATTAAATTCGTATGATTCACTGACGAAACCCATGGAAAGAAAATTAATTCTTCAGACCTCAATAGAAATGGATTTAAGGCCAATTGGTAATCAATAGATATAAAAACTGTAAGACCTCAAAAAAATGACTTAGTTTAACTAGAGCCTAACATGTTGGTAATGGTGGTCTAAGGTCCTAATGTGATCTATTATATGGTATAGAGACAGTAGTTAATGTATTAGGCGCATTGGAAGTCAAATGTCAAGGGACGACTAAGACGTTCGACGACTAAGTCACCTAAGTACCTCGTATGTGGTCCTATGTTTTTATGTGTGATTCATGAGGTTAGAAGATCCTTAATTGAGTTATTATGGTACGTATAGGCAGTGTGTCAAGTTTCGAGAAGTTTGAAGGTCAAACGTCCAAGAACGCTCATGAAGTTCGAAAGATGTGCCTTGTAGTGACCTTGTATGTCTAGGCATGTTTCGTCGAGTTTTACGTGTTCGTTTTGGATGAAATTCATGTGAGAGGTGTTAAACTCGTATACTGTCATATTTGGGTTGGAAACGTACAGGAAAACATCCCCAAGGACCAACCAAGGGTCCTTGAGGAAGGACCCAGACTTTATGTCAAGACTATCCCAGGCAACCCCAAACGACGGAGGCATCGACGGCTCGTGGGCCAATCGACGCCCCGTCGATGGGTGTCGTCGGTGGAGACTTAGTCTTGGGTGAGAAGGGGACCTTGACAAGTCTCTGACCCAACCAACGGAAGGACAGGACGATCCGTTTGTGGACAAACAATCCGTCGACTTCTTTTTATCGAAAATATTTGTTTTGCAAATTTTCGATTTTGTTAGAGTCGCCACTTAATTTTTGAGAAAAATTAATAAAACTTTTGTTTTCAAAAAACTTTAAACAGAAAAAACCTAATGAAAAACATTTAAAGGGTTCGGGGATTCATATTTTATTTTAGGAAGGTGTTAGGCACCTAAAATATCCGTTAATACGGTTTTCCGGCAACTAACTTATTTGGCTAAAATTTAACTTATAAAATTTATTGATGCTGATTTTTTAAACATATTTTTCCATTTTGTGATAAAATTTCTCATGCATCGGTTGAAAGAAATAATGAGAATGTCTCTAATATTGAGGAACTACAAAGGAGCAAACGGCCAAGAAAAAAGTATTTTTCTTATGGTAATGATTTTCAAACTTTTCTTGTTGATAATGAATCATTAAATTATTTTAAAGCTATATCTTCTTCAGATGCTAAATTTTGAAAAGAGGCAATAAAAATTAAAAATGATTCTATTATGAAAAATAAAATATGGATTTTAACTGATTTACCTCATGGTGCAAAACCTATTGGCTTTCAAAAATGAAACTTAATCCTGATGGATCTATAGATAAATACAAAGCTCGGCTAGTACCAAAAACATTTTTTCAAAAAAAAAAAATATTGATTATTTTGATAAATCTGCACCAGTGACAACAATTTCTTCTATTCGAATGTTAATTGCCTTAGCATCAGTTCACAAGCTTTTTATTCCTGGACAAGAAAATAAAATTTGTCAACTTATGAAATCTCTTTATGGCCTAAAATAAGCTCCTAAACAGTGTCATGAAAAAATTAGATCAAGTCATATTGAAAGACATTTTTTTCTGTTGAAGTGGATAAATGTATTTATGCTAAAATGGTAGACAATGATTATGTGATAATATGCTTATATATTGATGATATGCTTATATTTGGTACAAATTTAAATATTGTGAATAGTACCAAAATATTTTTGTCTACTAATTTTGATATGAAAAATCTGGATGAAGTAAATATGATTTTGCAAATTAAGGTAATAAGGAGTGAAGATGATATAATGTTGTCACAAGAATATTATGTGGGAAAACTTCTTAAAAAGTTTGAATGTTTTGAGGTGACACCTGTAGTCACTCCTTATGATGCTAACTCTTAATTGAAAAAGAATTATGATGACCCAGTTGCTCAGTCTAAATGTGCTCAAATTATTGGAAGTCCATTGCATTTGATGAATTTACTAGGTCTGATATTGGCTATGTTGTGTGTAGATTGAGTAGGTATACTCATAATCCCAGTAATGAGCATTGATTTGCGTTGAATAGAATGATAAAATATTTTAGAGGAACCATAAATTATGGTATCATGTATAGTGGATTTCCTTCTACTTTAGAAGGGTATTATGATGCAACCTAGATCTTTGATTCAGATGAGACGAGACAAAAATCCACTAGCGGATATGTGTTCACCTTAGGTGGTGGTGCAGTATCTTCAAAAATCAGCTAAACAAATGATCATTGCTAGATCGACTATGGAGTCAGAGTTTATAGCTCTGTAGTTGGTTGGTTCTGAGGCTGAATAATTGAGAAATTTCCTAACGAATATCCCTTCGATGAAGGATGAATTGTTGATCTCTTTGATAATGGATGAATTGTTGATCCCTTCAATGAAGGATGAAATATTGATCCCTTCGGTGAAGGATGAATTGTTGATCCCTTTGATAAAGGATGAATTGTTGATCCCTTTGATAAAAGGATGAATTGTGGATCCCTTTGATAAGGATGAATTGTCTCATGTGTTTATGCACTGGGATTGTGAAGCCACAATTTCTATTGCGGAGAATAAATCTTACAGTTGTAAGAGCAGACACATGAAGTGAGGCATGACGTCGTTAAGCATGCAGTTGTTTAAAGATGTAATATATGCAATTGATTATGTGAAGTCAGAATTAAATTCGTATGATTCACTGACGAAACCCGTGGAAAGAAAATTAATTCTTCAGACCTCAATAGAAATGGATTTAAGGCCAATTGGTAGTCAATAGATATAGGAACTGTAAGACCTCAAAAAAATGACTTAGTTTAACTAGAGCCTAACATGTTGGTAATGGTGGTCTAAGGTCCTAATGTGATCTATTATATGATATAGAGACAGTAGTTAATGTATTAGGCGCATTGGAAGTCAAATGTCAAGGGACGACTAAGACGTTCGACGACTAAGTCACCTAAGTACCTCGTATGTGGTCCTATATTTTTATGTGTGATTCATGAGTTTAAAATGGATTGGGTCGAGTTTAAAATGAGACTAGATGACAAAGCATGCCCTTCATATTCCTTAACCATGTGCCTACATGGGATGTGTCCATGTTCTACCATATGCAAGTAGAACACCTTCCATCGCAGTAGGTTACCACTCCGAATTCCATGATTTTCTACCATAGTCTATGTCGGTTATTGCCTATTCTCATCATATGGGATACCTATTAGCATTAGAGAAGTTTCATGAGGTTTAGATGGTGGTATGGGACACTATCTAGACATTGCACAATAGTCTTTGAAGATGTTAGTAAGAGTCCCTAGGTATTCTCCAAGACCATTACTTGAATGTCCTTTATGTTATGAATTTGTCTTAATGAACTAATGAACTAATGACTTATGTTATGAAGTATGTAAGTTAATAAGTACCTAATCTAAAGTAACTTAAGGATTCCTTAGCTAAAGTGTGAAGAGGACATATGGGATGATCTCTTCATGTCTTATCTTTGGAAGTCTTGAGAATGACTCTAGTTAGGGAAGATGTTTGGGTGTTGTAGACATGATCTAAGCCTTAGGTAGTCCTAAGGACTATTTAGGTAATCTTGAAGAGGTCAATCATGGACGTTATCTTCTTGATTTACTTAATTAGGTCTTTTGATAGCCTTTGGAAGGAGAGTGTCCTATCATCTATGTGTTGGTGTGTTTAGTGAGAATGATTCTATCCTAGGGAGTCTATAGGATCTCTTGAGTGTGTGTGTAAGGGATTGTATGGGCGGTTGCTTCACAACTCACTCAAGTGAGACTTAGAATCACCTTTGGTAGAAGAATCTTACATTTATGTTTATGATGCTTGTAAGTGTGTATGTGACTCATTATAGGTAATCTTGAGGGTTGTTTAGGCACATCTAGAGAGGGTATGGGCGGTCTTTCTTTGTGTGACTTAAGTGAATCTTAGGATAACTTTTAGTGAGGGAATTACATGCTAGGAAGTGTTAAAAGGAAAGACAAGAGAATTCACAGTAACAGTGAAGAACTACATTGTACAGTGAATTGAACTCACTGTAATGTGAGTTCTAAAAATGTAATTTTTGGTTAAATGTTATTTTATGTGTTTCTAAGTTGATAAATGTTGTTATTATGATTATAATATGATTTCCAAATGAAAAGATGCATATTTCTAATAAATGTCCGTTTTCATGATTTTTATCCATTATGTCATACTTAGTACATGTGGTTGTAATAATCTATGCTTTTATCTATCTATATAGTTCTTGGTAGGTGAGGAGCATTTGGGAAGCAAGACTTGGACCATAGTATCGTTCAAGAGAAGTTGAAGTATGTCCTCATTTGACTTGAGGGCATATGTGTCTTTTATGTTTCTTTTATGAAGTATTGTAATAGACTTAGTAGTACTATGTTTGGTAATTCGTATGGGTCGTGTCCCAAGTACTCTTGTGTCTAAGATGATGAGATTGAGACTTAGTATATCCTATTACTTTTATATGAAAGAGATTTTATAAGACTATGTTATGTTTTGTGAAAAGTTTTAATTCGCACTACTCTTCACTATGTATATGCAATGAATGATATGAAAGGGCTTGTATAAGACCTCCGAGAGGTCGAGTATGCCGGTCTCAATCCAAGATTGTGCCCTAACTTCTAGGGTATAGTCTCGGGTCGTGACAAGCTTGGTATCAGAGCATAGATTGATGAAAGTAGTCTTAGGAATCAAAAGTCACGTCTAGTAGAGTCTTGACCATCGGTGTGAGTCGCGACACACCTATGAGCTAGAGGCTATAAGACGATAGAATTTCCCTTCTTTTCTACTCCTATGTCGTGCGGTAGAGTAATGTTATGAGTATCCTTCTAAATGTGTTTCCTTGTGTTTCTAGGAGATGCATACTAAAAGGATGACCGCTAGAAGGTTGGAAGAGGGAAGGGTGAATGAGGAAGCTCCTCCTCAAGTTGAGAAAGTTGAGCAAGTTGAACAAGTTCTTCAAGGTGGGCAAGGTGTCCAAGGTGCTCAAGGTGCTCAAGTGCCTCCCCAAGGTGATGAAGTTCCTATTATGGAAGGAGGAAATGAGGTTCCGGTGGTTACCCCGGAATTGCTAATCAAGAGATTAGAGAGGCTTTGCTTGCTTTAGCCCGAGCCGTAACTACTCAAGTGAATTTGAATATGGTGCCTAGGGTGAATGTTGTGGAAAGCACTATGACATCTAGGTTGAGAGACTTTGTGAGGTTGAATCCTCCAATCTTTCTTGGCTCTAGGGTAAATGAAGATCCCCAAGAATTCCTTGATGGTGTGTACAAGTTATTGAGTGCTATGGGGGTTACATCTAGGGAGAAGGCGGAGTTGGCTTCGTACCAATTGAGGGATGTGTCTCAAATTTGGTACACTCAATGGAAGGATAATAGGCCGGTAGAGTCGGGTCCTATTGAGTGGGAAGAATTTAAGAAAGCTTTTCTAGGCAAGTACTTTCCCCGTGAGAGGAGAGAAGTTAAGGTAGAGGAGTTTATCAATCTCAAGCAAGGTAATATGAGTGTTGATGAATACTCTTTGAAATTCTCAACATTGTCTAGGTATGTACCTTTCCTAGTGTCTAATCCAAGGGATGAAATTAGTCGTTTTGTTACCGGGGTCGCCGACGTAGTGATAGAAGAATGTCGTACGGCTATGCTACATGATGATATGACTTTGGCTAGACTCGTGGTGTATGCACAATCTATTGAAGAGTCTAAACTTAAGAGGATTGCTAGAAACTTGAACAGGAGTGGTGCAAGTGATCAAGGGCAGCCTAGGTTCAAAAGGAGGGCTCAAACTCAAGATGGATCTAGGGCTCCTACGGTGAGATTTGAGAAAGGAGGTGGTTCTCAAAATGCAAAGCCTACTTGTGTTAATTGTGGCAAGAAACATTTTGGTGAGTGTCTATTGGGTACCGGGAGTTGCTTTAGATGTGAAAAAGATGGGCACAAAGTGAGAGATTGTCCTATAATTGCCTAGGGGAAAGAAGGTAAGCAAGTTGCCCCTAGTGTTCCAAAGGAAGATGCTCCGACAAAGAAGTGTTTCTATGCACTCCAGACTACAGGTGAGAAGCCGGATGAGAGTGATGATGATGTTGGTAAGTCTTTTCTCTTGTTATAATATGAGTTCCTTCTAAGTGGAGGAGTATGGTTAGTAAATGGGATAAAAAGTCCTAGAAGTTTGTTGCATGTGCATGATGTTTAGGAGTTTGGTTGAAATTGAATTTCATTAACTTATTGCATCGTGTATTTTATAAAGCTTTGATCATGTTGTAAAAGGTGTTTATATGATTTTACCTTGCATAATAGCATGTTTATATCATGAATTGCCTAAAAATTTGCATTTTTGGAAAAAAATTGTTAAAATCACTGTAGCATTGGAAAAACTGTTGTAACAACTCTGAAAATGGATAAGATAAGAAATGCTTAGTGTGTCAAGAATGCCTATGATTAGACCAGGGTTCACAGGGATTGATGCGCGTAGAACCAGACCTCAAAACCCTTGCTACAACCAAGCCAACTAACTTGGGGAGTTAATTGAGCTTGGAAAGGTTGGGACCAACCAAGTAAGGCTCTCGAAAATGAAGATTTAATCGAAGGAGTCTTTACCGGACTTAAAAAGACGAAATTTTAAGTTTTGAAGGTCTAGGGGTAAAATGGTCTTTTACCAGGCTAAGGGTAATATCGTAATTACCCTAAATATATATAATTAATTATTTAATAAAATGGAAGGGCAATTTTGAGAGAGAGAGTCGAATGTGAGCTCTAAGAGTGAAGTCTTGCTCCACCCGGGTTCGAACCTAGGTGGAAGCAATGATTTAACTTGTTTTTATTTAAATGGATAAATTTAATTAATTAACTAATAAATATTAGCTGATTTAAGAAAAAGAAAAATCAGATTTTATTTAAAGGTTTAACAAGGAGTCCTAGTTTGACTAATTCCCAAACTAAAACTCCTAATTTTAAGCCACTCTCTCTCACTCTCTCTCTCTCACGTTTAACCACTCATTCTCACGTTTTCTCTCTGCCTAAACAAGTTCAAAAATAGAAAATATATTGAAGTTCTTCATACTTGAAGAACTCATACCAAAAATCTAAGAAAACAACATAAATCCATCACTTTAAGCAAAGGGGAGGAGTCTTCCGTCGATTGGTGTTGAAGTGTTGAACTTGGACTGAGTTTTGGAGAGGATTTTGAGCAGCAAATTCACATTTGAACAAGAAAATTAAGGTATGAGTTTTCTTCTCTCTTGGTCCCTTTCCCAAGAGACCCCTTAAGATTCAGTAAATTCTAATCCGAAAACTAGGATTGTTCCCGTTGCATGTCCCTGTCACTAGCTCCCAATGAATCGTAGGTTGGGTATGTTTGCTGGTTGTTTAAGTATGAAGACTGATGTTCATGATAATGTGTTCATGATTATGTGTTTAGAATTGTAAGCATGTTAAGTTATGTCAACCGAAAGTATGTGAAAAATGATATGTTTTTATGGTTGAATTTTATGTGCGAATGTTTGTGTAAATCATGAGGTCTAAAAGTGGTGTAATGTTGCTGGATGTAATGGTAATTCTTGGCTGAATATAATCATAAAAATATTACACTTAAAGATGCACCAAATGATCCACGAAATGCCTTAAGAATTAACGTATGAATGATGATAAAAAGAAGCTGAAAATAGTGAATAAATTTCCAGCAATTGATAGGTTGGGTTCAGCCAAACAAAGTGGTACAAAATTCAATGAAAAATGAATGTAAAATAAGTGAAATCAGTAAGGATTGAACCCCCAACCTCTTGAATGGATGAGAGAGTTAGGAGAAAAATAAAGGAGAAAAATAAATGTGGAGAGTGGGGATTGAACCCACAACCTCTTGAATGGATGAGAGAGTTAGGAGAAAAATAAATGTGGAGAGTGGGGATTGAACCCACAACCTCTTGAATAGATGAGAGAGTTAGGAAGAAAATAAAGGAGAAATATAAAATGAGGTGAATGGGGATTAAACCCACAACCTCTTGGATAGGTGAGAAAGTTAATAGATAAATTAAGAGAAAAAGAATGAGCTTGTGGGGGATTGATCCCACAACCTCCTTAACTTAAACGAAAAAAAGAGAGGAGAAAAAGAAAGGAAATATTATGGGGTTGATGGGAATCGAACTAGGGTCTCCCAAATCTGAAAAATGTAATTATCAAGTTTAAAATAAGATTAATTGTTGTCCACAGGATTCGAAATAGGATTCCCTTGCCCAAATTCCGTATTGATACATAAGTCATACGTGAATTAAATGTTCAAGAATAATGCCACCTACTTAGATCGAAATCATCTTGGCATATATACAAGATGCATAAGTCTTGTATGACATAATCTTAGGAAGATATGAATCACTTAGACGTATATGAATGAAGCCTCATGGCTTGTATGTATGGACACATAAGTCTAACATACGTTTAAAAGTAAGTGATCCTAAGATGTATGTAATGAAATGATGAAACCCTAGAAGGGTTAAGTATGAGTGTAAATACACTAAATGGCCAAGTGCATTGGCATATGATGAAATGAACAATGAAATGATGAAATGAACAATGATATGATGAAATGAACAATGATATGATGAAATGAACAATGAAATGAACAATGATATGATGAAATGAACAATGAAATGATGAAATGAACAATGAAATGATGAAATGAACAATGATATGATGAAATGAACAATGATATGATGAAATGAACAATGAAATGACGAAATGAACAATGAAATGATGAAATGAACAATGAAATGATGAAATGAGAAATGAAATGATGACACCCTATAAGGGTTAAGTAAGGGTGTGAAACACACCAAATGGCCAAGTGCATTGGCATATGATGAAATGAACATTTACGTAATAAGAGGTGAATAAGTATGAAAAGCAAAGGTGCTAATGATGATGAATGTGGTGACAACATGATATGAGGCTAATGTAAATGATGAGAGCAATCTCAAATGAGCCTAAGTAAATGTTACCAATACGTACTCACCTATGAGAGTGTAAGATAATGAAGAGACCAGTCTCTATGAACACTCTAATGAGAGTATTGAGCTTAACACACTCAATACGAATGATGAGATGAGAAATCATCTAATGAGCTATGATGTCCTCATACTAGAAACCAGCTTCCATGACGTATGAGATGAATGTAATGGAACTTTATACTAAGCACCGATAGACTAGCTATGAGCGGTGATGCCTTCTTTCGGGAAGGGCGGAGGTTCACGTAACTCTCATGAGATGAGACTGTCCGGCTTGCCGGGTATGGGTCTCCTTATATCTCCTAGTCTTCGAACCTATACTGCCAATATAGGGATCTGGCGGGGTTAAATTCCCATGTACGGTAGCATGTTTTTGGGTCACTTTGGCCGGTGATTCCACCTCTTTTCGGTGTGGGGGAGACACTGGATTTTATGATGCTCGCATGATCTATGTTGGTTAAAGTTAAAGTTCCCAATGAATGAATGAGGCCAGCCTCAAATGATGCACATAATGAAATGAATGATACCAAAGGTGTTAGGATAGGATAATCAAAAGGTGAGTTAGATTCAAGTAATGACATTAGGTCATTCTTGGTCATTGCACAACGAACCTAATGAAAGTCTTAAACTACATCCTAGGTATAACTGGTGTTTACACTAACCTATGAATGAAATGAAATGGAGTACGTATTAATGAACGAAGCAGACTCTGTGTTTGCTAATGAAGACTCCCTAGTTGAGGTCCCATCTGTTGAGCCCTCATTTCTGGGAGGTCTTAATGTTAAGTCCATGATTCCAAGGTCTCATGGCATATGAATGAATGACAATAAAGAAGTTATGTGCTACATGCAAAAGGTGTTGTATGCTATATGATATGTGCTATGTGTAAATGTTATGTGCTGTGTGCAAATGTGAAAAGTATGATGATGTATGTTATTCTCATGGCATAACTTTCCTATTCCAAATCTGGAAAGCCCACTGACTTTCCTAATACTAATTTGGAAAGCTCATTGACTTTCCTAATCCAAATTTGGAAACTTTTCTAATCTCAATTTGGCAAGTCCACTGACTTGACTTCCAAAAATCATGTTGTTAGGAAAGAGCTATTCTTTCTCATGCATGTCCTTGGTGTGTGCTTGCATATACCCATACTTAGTACAAGTGTGTACTAACCCTATACAAACACTACTATTTTAGGTGCAGGCAAAAGTGTACGATAGAGATACAGGATCATCGCTGCAGTTATCCGGACGTCCAGCATTCATCCGGTTTTGGTAGGTCCTCATGCTTTCGAGTATGCTACTGTTTTATATTCTAGCTTAGTTTTAGAGTTGAGCTAGTGGAGCATATTCCACTAGCGTTTCTTTCCTATTTTTTTCCAGACTATGTATTGGTGCCATTTTGGCAATTATACACTTAATAAGAATTGAACTATTTCTTTCAGTTGCTTATCTCTTAATGTTAGATGGTTGATGGTGAACAATTACGTATTAATGAGAATGTTTTTATAAGTATGTTAAGAAACAAAAAGTTACAAATTTTCCGCTAAAATTAACCTAGATGAAGTAAGAATGACGTAAGTAGGCTTGTCTGCGACCTCTGAGAGGTAAACGACGCCGGTCTCGTCTGGGGTCTAGATTCCAGTCGTGACAACTGTTCACTGTAAAATTTTGTGAAAAATGGAAAATTGATTCTTTGGTCTAAAATTGTTGTAATATGGTTAGAACTGATGTGTATGAGTATAATAATGAGTATAAAATGAGATTTTGCTATTTGGAATGAAGCATGTGAATTTTGTAGCATAATGAGTTATAGAATTGCCTTCTAGTTTCTTGTTGTGTTGTGAATCTCTTGACTATGTGAAATTGATGTTTTCCTACTTGAATAATGTGTTATGTGGTTTGGTTATGTTCTTCTAGTTGAATCTCTAATCTTGGAAGTGTTCGGAGAGTGGCAAGTGTTCGAGGATGAATGTTGTCCAAGTGGGGAGATTGTAAGACCTCAAAAAAAATGACTTAGGTTAACTAGAGCCTAACATGTTGGTAATGGTGGTCTAAGGTCCTAATTTGGTCTATTATATGGTATAGAGGCAGTAGTTAAAGTATTAGGTGCATTGGAAGTCAAACGTCAAGAGACGACTAAGACGTTCGACGACTAAGTCACCTAAGTGCCTCGTATGTGGTCCTATGTGTTTAGTGTGATTCATGAGGTCCTTAATTGAGTTATTATGGTACGTATAGGCAGTGTGTCAAGTTTCGAGAAGTTTGGAGGTCAAACGTCCAAGAACGCTCATGAAGTTCGAAAGATGTGCCTTGAACTGACCTTGTGTGTCTAGGCATGTTTCATCGAGTTTTACGTGTTCTTTTTGGTTGAAATTCATGTGAGAGGTGTTAAACTCGTATATGGTCATTTTGGATTGGAAACGTACGGGTAAACATCCCCAAGGACCAACCAAAGGTCCTTGAGGAAGGACCCAAACTTTATGTCAAGAATGTCCCAGGCTACCCCAAACGACGGAGGCATCAATGGCTCATGGGCCAATCGACGCCCCGTCGATGGGTGTCGTCGGTGTAGACTTAGTATTGGGTGAGAAGGTGACCTTGACAAGTCTCTGACCCAACCAACGGAAGGACAGGACGGTCCGTTTGTGGACAAACGGTCCGTCGACTGTCCAACCGTCGATGGGCCTGTTTCTGCGTGCAATTTCACTGCCAAGTTAGGAGTGAACTTGTAATTTCACCTCACTTATAAATGGAAGGTTTTGCATTTCTTTAAGGGTATTTTTGATATTTTAAACAAGTATATATGTGTTTAACACTTAGGAGATTTCATTCTTCCAAAAACAAAACCCCAAAAATCTCTTAAGAATTCCCAAAGACTCCATTAAAATCCAAAATCAAGGAAGAGCTTGGTGTGAAATTTTGAGTGGACATTATTCATCAAAGTGAAGAATTAGATTCATTGAGGTATGATTTTTGATCCTTGAAACTCGTTTCATCAAGGAGCCCAACTTCAAAGATGTTTTCTAAAGTTTTCAAAGATGAATTGTCCAATTTCATGATTCTACCATGAGTTCTTGCATTAATGATTTTCAAACGTCTATTATGGATTAGATTGATGTTGTATTGATGATTTTAACCTAAATTACCTATGAACCCATGTAAATTGATATTGGTCTAATGTTTATGAATTCATGTGTAGTTTCTTATGAGCTTTCTAATGGTGTAAGAATTGTATTCAATTGATGTATAATTGGTCTTATATTGTTGAATCTATATTGAATTGGTTTAGATTTCATTGATTATTATAGTTTATCTATTGAATTGATGTTCATGGCCATGGGTAAGGGTCTTATGATGTTGAATTGGATGATTTGGTATTGGCTTGAAGTGTTGAGGATGAAGAGGTATGGTGATCTATTTCTTCTTATTTAATGTTATTTTAGATTTCAATTATGTTATGATTGGTTTGGTCCACCTATGGTGGCGGTGTTATGTGAATTGATGTGGCCTTGTCGGCGTTATTTTAAGTATATTGATGATCATGGCCTTGTCGGCAAATAATTAAAGTTATATGGCTATTTGTGTAGTTGATTTAGTGATGTATGATTATATCTACCCATATGTGAAAGTATGTGTTAGTCTATTGATGATATTAGGTAATCATGTTATGCTATGGCTATGTGTTATAGTCTTAGAGTTGTTATATGGTTGTTCCTAATTTGGTTATATGAGTCTATAATGATTATGTCAATGATGTTAAAGTAGTGAATAGGTTGACATAAATGATGTTAAGGGTCATTCCTAAGTGTCTAAAAGATGATATGATATATGTGCTAAATTGATGTAATGTTGTGTTTTGGTTAGGTAGACTTGTGTCCCTTACTTGATGCTTGTATGAATATGAATATGTGATGTCTTGACTTAGGAACCTGAAGTATCTTAGTCTTGAATGAATGAATGTTAGGTGAAACCTTGAATGATGATAAGAGGGTCCTTTATGTGAAACCTTGAACCAAGTGGTAAGGTTATGAAACTTGAAGTCGAAAGCCGTAATGGTATCCTTCATGTAATGAATGATGGACTTAAGGTTGATTGGCTCAAACACATCAATCCTTAGAAAAGTCATGATGAGCTTTTTGTCGCCATAGTGAGATAGCCCTAGTGGACCTTGCTTTGGTAGGGTAAATGTAATTGGGTTATGAACTTGATATGAAACTCTTTTGTATGAACCTTAGTGTGACTTAATCTATGAGAACGAAGGCTAGCACCGAGTGAGTATGGTAAGGTAAGTAGTTCTAGTTAAATAATGAGACTAGATTACAAAGCATGCTCTTCATATTCCTTAACCATGTGCCTACATGGGAGTGTCCATGTTCTACCATATGCAAGTAGAACACCCTCCATCGCAGTAGGTTACCACTCCGAATTCCATGATTTGTTACCATAATCTATGTCGGTTATTGCCTATTCTCATCATATGGGATACCTATTAGCATTAGAGAAGTTTCATGAGGTTTAGGTGGTGGTATGGGACACTATCTAGACATTGCACAATAGTCTTTGAAGATGTTAGTAAGAGTCCCTAGGTATTCTCCAAGACCATTACTTGAATGTCCTTTATGTTATGAATATGTCTTAATGAACTAATGAACTAATGACTTACGTTATGAAGTATGTAAGTTAATAAGTACCTAATCTAAAGTAACTTAAGGATTCCTTAGCTAAAGTGTGAAGAGGACATATGGGATGATCTCTTCATGTCTTATCTTTGGAAGTCTTGAGAATGACTCTAGTTAGGGAAGATGTTTGGTGTTGTAGACATGATCTAAGCCTTAGGTAGTCCTAAGGACTATTTAGGTAATCTTGAAGAGGTCAATCATGGACGTTATCTTCTTGATTTACTTAATTAGGTCTTTTGATAGCCTTTGGAAGGAGAATGTCTTATCATCTATGTGTTGGTGTGTTTAGTGAGAATGATTCTATCCTAGGGAGTCTATAGGATCTCTTGAGTGTGTGTGTAAGGGATTGTATGGGCGGTTGCTTCACAACTCACTCAAGTGAGACTTAGAATCACCTTTGGTAGAAGAATCTTACATTTATGTTTATGATGCTTGTAAGTGTGTATGTGACTCATTATAGGTAATCTTGAGGACTGTTTAGGCACATCTAGAGAGGGTGTATGGTCGGTCTCTCTTTGTGTGACTTAAGTGAATCTTAGGATAACTTTTAGTGAGGGAATTACATGCTAGGAAGTGTTAAAAGGGAAGACAGGAGAATTCACTGTAACAGTGAAGAACTTCATTGTACAGTGAATTGAACTCACTGTAATGTGAGTTCTAAAAATGTAATTTTTGGTTAAATGTTAGTTTATGTGTTTCTAAGTTGATAAATGTTGTTATTATGATTATAATATGATTTCCAAATGAAAAGATGCACATTTCTAATAAATATCCGTTTTCATGATTTTTATCCATTATGCCATACTTAGTACATGTGGTTGTACTAATCCATGCTTTTATCTATCTATATAATTCTTGGTAGGTGAGGAGCATTTGGGAAGCAAGACTTGGACCATAGTATCGTTCAAGAGAAGTTGAAGTATGTCCTCATTTGACTCGAGGGCATATGTGTCTTTTATGTTTCTTTTATGAAGTATTGTAATAGACTTAGTAATACTATGTTTTGTAATTCGTATGGGCCGTGTCCCAAGTACTCTTGTGTCTAAGATGATGAGATTGAGACTTAATATTTCCTATTACTTTTATATGAAAGAGATTTTATAAGACTATGTTATGTTTTATGAAAAGTTTTAATTCCGCATTACTTCCCACTATGTATATGCAATGAATTATATGAAAGGGCTTGTATAAGACCTCCGAGAGGTCGAGTACGCCGGTCTCAATCCAAGATTGTTCCCTAACTTCTAGGGTATGGTCTCCGATCGTGACAGAAACCCAACCTATATGATTGGAGATCTCATGAAGTGGGTTCATATGGTAAGAACAAGTCTATATTGTCTTTGCGCACTAACTGAGAGTATTTGAAACTGCTACTAAAAATGAGAAATGATTTATTAACTGTTAATGAATTCACAGGTCGTAATTAAGAAAGGTGTATTTAAAGCAGTGTACACTTGATGAATTCACCTATATAAGATTTGGAGTGTGACCGCTCCTATGAGACTTTGGCCTAGTCTCTAGATCTCTCATGAATATCAGACACGCTCATGACCTATAGGCGCAAAACCGCATTGAACAACAAAAATTACTGTGATCAAAATATGATTGGTAAAGTCTCTGATTTACAACTAGAATTATTTGGTTCATACAAATATTATATTTCACCAGTAATTCTGTAAATTAAAGTTTATCGATCTAAGTTTGGTTCATAGTCCGAAAGACACCAAACCAATTACTTTTTGTCCTGAAAATCCAGGAAGTTATAGTTTTATAAAAAAAAAATCTTTTGAAATAAGTGAGGAATTGTAGAAAAAATATTATTATTACAAAAGAATTTTTAAAATGATCATGGAAAGAGTTTTTACCTATCTTGACAACACATACATTATGTGTCATTTTGCATGAGAATATATGGATAAGTGCCACTTGTCCATATATTCACATGCAAAATGACAAATATGTATGTGTTATCAAGATAGGAAAAAACTCTTGCCATAATCATTTTAAAAATTCTTTTGAAATAACAACATTTTTCCTACAGATAATTGTATATTACTATGTATGTGTATCAATGATTGTGTGTATATCTGCATAAAATTTGAATTTGTATACAATAATCGAGTTAAAACATTTATATTTGTATATCAAATCTCTCTCGCTTTATACAAACACAAACTATACATTGTATTTTGTATAATTTGTGTTTGTATAAATCGAGGGAGAGAGAAAGGCAAAAGAGAACTAGATAGTGGAAGATTTGTATTTGTTCATTATAAGTGTATACAACAGAGAGATATGTATATGTATTTGTATATACGGTCTCTCGCTTTATACAAATACAAATTATACATTTGTGTTTGTATAAAGTGAGAGAGGCGAGCGAGAGAGAGCTGAAAAAGAGGAGAGTGGGAAGCGACATTCCAAAGAGAGCGGCGAGAGGCAAATGACAAGAAGTTTGTTGCGAATTGAAATTAAATGAAACTATAGCTATAACATTTATTTTGAGTTAATAGTTTGTTATAATGCACAATTTTCGCTAATAATAAATATAGAAATTTATAACCAACACTTTACATCAAATAAAAATAACACCCTATACACATTTAAGGTTATATATATCGAGTTATAAACATATTTTTTAAAAATAAATTACTTATAGCAGATTATTATCAAATTATAGCATATCAATTAAAAATATATTTAATTAAAAATAAACTATAAGTAATTATTTAAATACTAATTAATATGTTTAAATATTTATTTTTATTTTTTACAATTAACTTTTTATTTTTATTTTTTAAATAAAATAAAAAGAAAAAAAAACGTTTATGTATAAATTGGTAAGTAGCACTAATTGTGGGATTTGAATTAATTTTAATTAATAATGGATAATTAATGAATTAGCACATATTAAGGAATTCAAAAAGGATTTAAATTATTGAGTTTCCTTAAAATGCTCAAATTAGTTTAAATCAAATTAAAACATAATATTTTTTTCTTTTTTTTCTCTTTATCACCTTTTAAAGCTTTTAATATAAATAATAAATTATTATTAATTAAATTTATTAATTAAATTTTACATTATATAGTTACCTTTTAAAAACAAAATTTAAATAATAGGGATTTGATTTTAATTAATTCCCTATTATACGGTGGCCCAATAACTATCCACCCCCATCTCAACCAATACAAACACATACATCTTCCCCCAATACACTCCATCTCTCACCAACACGCGAAGATATTTGATCTTCCCCAAATCCCGCCTCACTCATCATCTCTTCCCAACACGCAAAGATTTTTTGTTCTTACCCAAATCCCGCCTCACTCATCTTCCCCATTATCCCTCTCAGATCAGTTCATCCCAAAACCCAAACATCCTTCTCAGATCAGTTCCCCATTAAGTTCATATAGAATGTCTAGGAAAGATAGTGAAACCCCAAGTAAAAGTAAAAGATTGGTCAATGAGTCTGATGACTTTCATGTTCCTTCATTCGATATATTGTCACAAACTCAAACACAGAAATCAAAGGGAAAAGAGAAGTGTAGTTCAGTTAATTTGAAGATGGAAAAAAACAAAATCAAAGAGGCAAAGGAAAGAGGCAAGAAGAGGAAAGAAAAAGAAATTAGAACATCGTCAGAATCCGATTCTGACTTTGCTGAGGATTAAAAAATACAAAATCAAAAAAAATAAAAGGCATTGAAATTGATCGATCAACAAGAAAGTTTTTAAAAAAAGCATCAGAGATACAAGCTACAAAAAAAACCAAAAAAGTTGATAAAGTCAGTAAAAAAAATATTTCAAATTTGGATTACAATGTGTTGTGTTAGTGTATTTAATTTTTTATTTTATTTGTCAATAGTATACTACATGAAATTTATATGATTTATGTATGAGTTGAGTTTTTAGTATTATATATTATAATCATATATGAATATTGAATGATTTAGTGTTATATGTTTTGTATATGATATAATTTGAATATATCAGTATATGATTTGATACATAATAAATGTATTAATTTTGTATGATTTTGTGTATGAAATAATTGGTCATTATCGATACAGGAGTGTATGCATTATGTATTACCTTTGTATCATATATGTATGAAATGATATTCTTGTCCAGTAAAATATATGTGTATGAATGATGTATTAATGTTGTGTATCCTATAATTTTGACTATTATAATAAATATTGCAACTGTATATTTTATTTTTTGATTTTGATGTATGAATTGACGTATTCATACTAAATGAGATTAGTTTGTAGTTTAAAAGTCACAAATTAATTTTTTTAAAGTCGAATATGTATTAATATTGTATGAATTGTGTATGAACTGAGGCATATAGTTTTTATGATTTCTGTATGAATTGAATTAAATGTCCATCGAATATGTATTAATATTGTATGAATTTTATATATAATTTGTATGATTTGTGTATGAATTAATTGAATGTCAATTTAATATAGCATTGTACATATGATTTTTTCTGTGGAATTTTATAGTATATAAAAAGTAATAATTTAGTTTACAAATTTTATAGGAGAAGAAGGTTCAAATACATTTATCTTACTGTATCAACATGATTGTGTTCGCTGATTTGTTGACCTTCCTCGGTCAAGATAAGTTTCAGCAATTTTTACAAGAAACCCTATTTGGATTTTTTTATGATTTACATAACATAAAAATCCAATGTCAATTATTGCGTCATACTTTCCTTCTTGAATCTGAAAATGGCAGGGATGACATGTTCATTATCAATGTAAATGGTACAGAGTTACATTTTGACTTAAAAGAGTTGGTCGTTGTAGCCGGTCTAAAATCTGAATCAATTTCTGATTTTGTTTCTGATCCATCTGTTCCAAATAGATTAATTGCAGAAAATTTTGGAGACTTTGACAAAGTCCCCAAGTCAAATTTTTACCACAAGTTTAAATTGGAAAACTTTTGGGAAGAAGATGACCGTTTATAATCAGTTCATATAATTCATACACACTTCATACACATTTAATATATCATCCACTGTCCTACAAACTACTCCAATTAAACAAACACAATACAATTTCAATACAAAATTAATACAAAAACATATATTCTAATTTCAATAGAAACTAGAATATTCTTTAAAAAAAAAAAAGGACTTTCATAAACAATTGATACACATTTCGTATACTTTTCATACACTAATAATACAAACTTCAGACTTTAAATACGCTATATGTAACATAACTGTTTCATTCAAAAAAAAAATATACAGACTGTATTTCAGATAATACAGTTATCAAAAAAATCGAACACTGTTCTACATGTAAAAATCATCAAATTAATTAAAACCAACAATTCATAATTAAAAGAAACAAATCATAATTAAAAATCAACCTGATGAATTCCACTTTTCACCATGTTTAATTAATATTGACATAATGTTCTCCATCAGATCAAATCAAATTGTTTCAAACGCCAAAATTTATCAGGTTACTAAAAAAACTAACTGAAATATGCAGATATGAAAATAATCGTGAAATTTTGAAAAAAAATGACTTCTACGTTGATGCCAATCTGAAAATAATCGTGAAAATTTGAAAAAAAGATGAATTATAACGATGATGCAAATAGGTTTCAAAATGCCAATCTGAAAATAATCTGCAAAACTAAAAATAATCGTTAAAATCTGGTAGAATTTTTTAAGGAATTAAATCAAAAAAATAATATCATTTAAACTAACTAGAGATATTTAAGGCAATGATGCTAATCTGAAAATTTTTGATATCCCTAGAAACATGTTAATCTAATATTAAATTTTAATTAAAATCCCTTAAAACGTGCTAGTATACAGTTTCAAAACGTGCTAACTACATTTAATGTAATTAATAAAGTATCCCATTTTCCATTATTAGTTTGTTCGTGTGTTAATTAGGTTTATTAATTATCCATTATTAGTTTATTACTTTTTTTTAATTAATTGTTAATAACAACTCTTTTTAATAAATTATAATTAACATTATATTTATTAATAAAATGCTATAAATTGAGATATTAAATGTTATACATTGAAATTCAAATTCTAATGCTATAACTTGAGAATATTACTATATAAAATGCTATATACCTAATTTACACTTATATCAATGCCACTAAAACTTTAACGACTCTGAACACAATAATATTAACTCAATAAAATATTTTTACGATAATAAATATAATCGCTAAAATAAAAATATCTTGCCACTAAGTATATTGGAGTGGGTGAGAACAAAATATTTGAGTTATTAAAGTAACATGGGGATCCATTTCAGAGTTCACACATGAACTTTTAGGCGAATAATACTCAAAAAAAAAAGAATTAGGTGACTGCCATCTGAGAATTATATTAAGTAGACTTTACAGAAATAACATAATTTTAATATGAAATTATAATATTTTTTTTCTAATTTGTAATTATATTAATCACTTAAAAAGTAATATAAATTAGAAATATTAATATATAGTACGGATACAATAAAGAGTATCTTGGGTTCATTATAACATAAATTCAATATATAATATGTAGCTCAGATACATTAAAAATTAGCTCGTATATATAATATGTAACTCGAATACATTATAAAATAAAACGAATACATAATATGTAACTCGAATACATTATAAAATAAAACGGATACATAATATGTAACTCGAATACATTAAGTAAATAAGAAAATTTAAAATTTTCAAAAATAAATAAAAATATTAAAAAAAAGAAAAATATAAAACGTGTATTTTAGTAATTTTTACTTTTATTAATGTATGTAATGTAATTATTCATATGTCATATGGAGGAGTAGACTAATGTCTAATTAGCTAGTCTTATCAACCAACACTAATGAAACAGTTTTCTTATATTGAAAATAATAAACATTTTGACCATTTAGTTAACTAGCTAGTCTTAACAACCAATTACACTTGTATGAAGCAGTCTTCTTTTTGAATATAAATATTCATTTGACCATTTTATCTTAATTATAAGTAGTTGCATCATGCATGTGTGTTCATGGTCATTGTTCAGCCAATAGTCTTATTCTTCTTCTATCTTGACAATTCAACGAGTCAATTGTTTTAATAATTTTTAAAATCCTGCGTGAATTTTGGGGTAGTTACACATAATATATTAAGAATGTTTCTAACAAATCAACAGGGATCATGATACAATGATAAAATTATTTCTCCTTTAATTAGAGGTCCCGAATCGAGCCTTAATTATGAAGATAATCCTATTGAGAATGTCATGGCTTCCATACATTCTTCTAGTGCTCGATCCCAATATAATTGGGAAACCAATGAAGGCTCTGGATACCAAGTGGGGTAAAAAAACAAGTCCATCAATATTTTTCATTCCAACTCACTAATTTGGACTCTTTATATATAATGCAATTCTATAATATTAATTGTATTAACTGTTACGTTTAATTAACCTCCTGTGACCTTGCCACTCCAAGTTTGACATCTTTTAGCTAGTTAGGTTATAACTTATAATCTATAATTAATTAGCAGTTAACGAAGGGGGTCCTTGAGGGTAACACCATCATATAGTATTCTTTAACAACTAATTTTCTACTAACTATTATTTGGCTGAATATATCAATAACTATGAGAAATTTTCAGCAAACTTTGTTTAGATACGTGAACTAGATTAGACCACATAATATTGTGTATTCAATTGATACTTTCAACTCAAATTTTGCAAAAAAATATTTGTGTGCATATATTCAAATGCAAATATGCTCGTTATGTAAATAAGTTAACAATTTAAAGTAACTCTCGTCCTTTAATAATACGCATTGGTCTCAAATCTCAATAAGCCGTAAAACTCAGGTCTGATCCAATTTGAAGAGAGGTATATAATTTAAGGAGTTGATATATACTGTGTGTCATATCTTATCTGGGCAAGGGACCTCTAAAAACATGCGCAAAAACTAATCCAAAATTTGATCTGGAAGTGTCTAATAAGAACACCTAATCATACATTTTAGCCTTAGTATCCAGAAGCTCAAATGGGTTATAATTTAAGTATCTAAATAAAATTTACTAGCAATTGAAAATATTATACATTTTAGCCTTATTATTTTAAGTTGAATTTGTACTATGCAGTACCAAGTCGAACGATTCTTTGACTTCAACCTCTAAGTCAAAGTGTTTAGATTGAACCATTTGAATAAAGGTCATGGTCGAAATTTCATTTTCTACATTCACATCTAAGGTCGAATTTTTGGGTATTATATTACAATTTTTTGTAATTTAATAATGCATGACATGGAATGGGTAAAATAAAGGTCCTTAGTCATGAATTGAGACATTTATTGGGACAAAAATATCTCAATTAGACTTTGATTAGATTATTTCAGACTTACTAGTCCCGTAAGATTTGTAGGTCCTTTCCATAGTCCAATTTATTACGTCAAAGTCATGTTTTAAATCAGAGGTGACAGTTGATAAAAGGAATTAGTAAAATTTTGTAACTTACCATACAATGCAAAATGCACGTGTAATGATCTAACTCATAATGGCAATTGGATCGATTTAAGTCAAATTTAGACGGATCATAATAGATCAAAATATCAAACAGAAGAAGATCTAATTCAATCTAAATTTGATTTGGATCAAAACGGATTGTGTTAAAATGAGTTGAGTAATGAATTATAGAACTGTTTTAATAGCTAATAGAATTAATTTTTCTTTATTATGACTATATATAACATATTGATTTTTTAAAAATAAAAATAAAAATATTTGGACAAAAGTTCTCTTGAGTCAATATCGGTTGCATGTCAATCCAATTTTCTATGAATTGAGATGGGATAGGTTTAAATGGACTAAACTGATAAATAGATCGGTCAATAATCTACCCAAACTTAAACGAATTGAACAAATTAGACCGACTGAATTTGATTTTATCACCCCTAATTTTGATGCTTAATTTTAGCCAGTGCTATTGCTAGCTCTATTTCAACGTCACAATGGTTGGATGGCGCCGATACTCCTATATATGATAGTAAAATATGTCTAGTTATGTACTTAATTTTTTCAACGAATAAATAGATAAGAAAAAAATATAAGAATTTATCAAGGTTTGGTTAGACCCAACCTTTAAGCAAAAGCAGAGGGAGTTTAATTTCCTCTATTAAACAAAAGAATTTATAAGTGTGCAATGCTTTAGAATCTCAACTATGATATCCCTTATATATAGATCCCAAATAGTCTCAATTACGAACAAGATTCTCCAAAACCTGCAAATTAATTAAGACAAAAGATCTCCTAAATCAGTAGGGATTATGATTTTTCTAAAAAATATAAGGAAAACGTTGAAGACATAATTAACTAAGTTATTTTCATGATTATTTGAGCCTACAACCTTCATCATGCATATGGGAACAAACATTAATATCCTTTAGCTACATCATTAGGCTCCTAACTAGCATAATTAAGATTTAAGTTTTACTTTTGTAAAAGAATAGTAAACAAATTAATATCCTAAACGAAAGAAATAACTGAATATATTATGGTCATCAGGAATGGCATATTTTGTGAAAGTGAGATCTTACAAAGACGTGTACTCTTCACTAAACAATGTTAGTAATTGATTCATTTTTATTGAATGATAAATTGAGATAAAATTACATATCAATTAATTAATTGTTAATAATAATAAGTGATAAAACATAGCGTGGCCTTATTCTATAAAATTTTGGTGCATGAATCATGCATTTTCCACATAATACATTTCAAATATTCGAGAGAAGATAGTTTCTTTTCTTTAATTAATAATTTCCTATAAGCTTCTTCACATGTTCTTGGATGTTTCATTTGTTTCCATCCCATGGGGCTGCAAAACCCATCTTCTTTAATTAATTCTTCAACTTATTCTAATTACGTGATTCATGCATACTTGCCTACTCTTTCATTTTTTTTCCCCTACGTATAATCGTTATCATAACTTTCTAACTCTATACTTTAACTACTAGTATATTTTATTTGATCTAATAGGTTCGAGATTTGTTATGTATACTTATCTAGCTAAATTTTTTTAATACATATATTATACTTATTTTGGTTAAAATTATTGAATTATGATGTATCTATATAGCTTAAAAGCTAAGACCGATTACACGATAAAATCTGAAGGACAAACTTCCTAAATTAAATTAGACCATGTTTGTTTTGACTATTTGAAGGTTGTTTGGTTTGAATACAAGATAGGGATTAGTTATTATGGGATAATTTATATTGAAATTAGTTATGTTGAGATCAATTTCTACTACTGATTTGATTTGTCATATTCAAACGTATATCCATTACATAATTTTTAACTTTCATAAAACTAAACAACATCCCAAGTTTTGTTGGCAATTAAAGCCTTGATGTTGCTAAAAATAAAACTTTCATCTTATTTAACTTTAATAGAATATTTTTCATTTTAAGTTTATTAAAGTAAAATAAATTTATTATCAAAGTTATTTACATTTTAATTGATATATAAAATATAATTTTTGAGTGCGTGATAAATTATTTAATTAAAAATATGTAATTTAGTGGTAGAGTAACATTTTAAGAGAAATCAAAATATAAATAAATATAAGAATTAGACAAATAAAATTTAAATTATAATATATTCATAAATAAATTGTATTTATAAAATATAATTTTTTTTGATAGAAAAATATATTATCATAAAAATAACAAATAATTAAAATAGTGAATGTTGTTAAAAATTATTTTAATATATATGAATGTAAAAATGACGTATAAAAGAGAATTTAAGAGAAATTTCTTTTTGTTATTTATAAATTTTATCTCAAAATAAATTATCATGAAATGACTATTCTAACATATTAATTATTAATTTTAGAATAAGTTATCTCTGCTTTCAACCAAACCACCTTTAGATCTCGTAATGTAAATACTAATCCAAATCTAAGTAAATTAAATACTACATTTTCTTTTTCTTTAAAACAAAATTCAAAATCACTTTTTTTGTTTTGAATTTAATTAGGGGATCTGGTTCATTTGTTTGTTTTTTCTCAATGACTCCTGCAAAGACCACTTTTTTGTTTTTTACTACTATATTCTTTTCTCCACCGTACAACAATTATCGCCAGCCACCATCCTCACGAAATAAAACTAGCAGCCTGTATATTATTGTGTTTGGTAGGGATATAAATGTTTTCCACAAATAATTTTTTTTCCAGATATTATTTTTCAAAAAATAAATAATTTCATTTTTCATTTTTTTAAATATTTGATAAGTAAATATTAGTTATATATAATTTAAGCAAATATTATAGTGACGGAGGAGGGATGGACCGAGTGAGAGACAAATAAGGGTTCACTATATAAAAAATGAGCTTTATCGGACTTAATTAGCAATTGTCACTGAATATGTATTTTTAGCGGCAATTAGCACTTTTTGTATATGTCTCTAAAGGTTTTAACGACATTGAATCTAATGACACTTAACTAATGCCGGTAAAGACTTTAACACTCTATATTAAAGTGTCTTTTTATTGCCGTTAAAAGTTGTTTTTGTTATAGTGGATGGAGGGTTATGGTGGTAGGTAGGGGTCTACATAAGTCAGTTTGGTTTGATTTTTCATTAAAAAATACCTAAACCAATTATGTTCGTTTATTAAATCTAAAAACCAAATCAAATCACATAAAGTTATTTTTTTTGATTTCGGCTTTAGTCAGTTCTTTCATTTTTTTTACAAATATACGATATTTGAAAAAGAGATCAAATATTTTTTCACTTACCCGTGTGATAAGCTAAACTTAAAAAATGTTAAGTAAAAAATATTTACAAAATAAATTGTTAACTTCGAATTTGAAAATCTAAAATAATATAATTGTAACTTCGGATCTTAATACAAATAAAATATTTATAATTTTTTACAAGCCCAAATTTGAATAAAATATATAAACATTGAAACTATAAATGAACTAAAAATATATTAACGAAGTAGATTATAAATAATATTTTTTTTATAAATAAAATTAATATATATATATATATGTTTGTTTAATTTGAGTTCGATCGACTCTTTTTCTTATAATACCAAATCAAATTAAGAATGGTCGATGTTTTTTTCCAGCCGCCAAATCAATTAAACTAAATCACAAGTCAATCGTTTTTTTTGGGAAACTTACATAAATATATTATAATAAAAAAATATTTATAATTTATAGCAATAATATTTCTTTTTCACTTGGTCACTTTTAAGGCATTTATAATACAAGTTTAATTCATATTACAAAGAATAATTTTTTATTCACATATAATACAAATTTTAATGATAGATAATTCATTTATCACACATTTTAATACATTTATAATACAATGTGTCAAATTTTTACCAAACAAACATAATATAGTTTAAAAAATAATTATAATATATATAATTCATATATATCGCATATATAATTCACTTTTAATACATATTGCAGATTTAACATAGTATTGATATAAGGTAATAAATAAAAAATATTGCTAAAATCAATAATTATTTATTAAAATATGCCAATTCATATAAATTTTTTTTTTTTTGGTTTAATTTAATTCATCAGTACAATTTAATTTTATGGTTTGATTTGTACACCCTCGACAATGGTTAAAAGGCGAAGAGGTCAGAGTTATCCAGAAATATCACTTATAAAATGTTATTTTTCTATTTGGTCAATAAACATTTAAACTAATGCGGTACTAAATATGAAAACACCCTAGATAAGACAAAATTATGATTATTGAGAACATTCTACTACTTTTCTGTCAAAATATTAGTCCATGTCTTTTAAATAAATAAAAATATTATATGATGCTTAAGCTATAAGAGGGGGCTAAAATTAAGAATAAGCAGCACAAAGCACACACAAACACATGGCTTGTTGTGATTGGCTAGCATAACCAGCTCACACTCATTCGACTTCGAAATTATTCTTGTCGGTCATAAAATTAGTTTTATTTTCCTTTAAGGAATTTTCTTTGTCCAGTTTGTATGATATTATTAGAACAAATCAAGAAAAAATAATAATTTGAATGCTAATTTAGGGATTAAAAAATACGGATTTGGCACTATACATATTTTTACGTCTTCATTAAGTTTTATGAAAAAATAAATCACCAAATAAAAAAACTCAGACGCAACATATAATATTATCTATTTTATTTTTTGTCTGGTCTTCGATATTATATAATATTAAAAATAATTTTTAGCGACAATAAATATACACATTAAAAAGTGTATTAAAATTTTTATCGATATTAATTAATTATCGTTGAATCTAATATCGTTATAAATTTAAAAAACATTTACAAAGAGTATTTTATTTGAATATCTCTAAAAATCATTTTTTTTATAATAATATTGAAATTCAATTACATCTAAATTTGTCCTGAATAAAGTTAATTCAAAAAAAAAATATTCCATATCTAATAAAATTTTATATTCGAGACTCAAAAATCAAATCCAACAAATTTTGGTGAAGAGAGGAGCAATCCCTCTTCACCAATGGTACAACAATCACATTCAGCTAACGTCATTTTGATTTTAGACAGAAAGATGTAACAAAATTTCACTTGACAAATATATTAAAAAATGATTTTCTCTCTTGAACGAAATTTTCAAATCTTAACTTACAATTGTACCCTATACTATTATTTAATATATAGTCAAAGTAAACATTCGAAAAAAGTTTCCTAGTAAAACTCCATCATATATATTATAAAATATATTATAGAGAGTATTGTATTTCATATGATATAAAAGGAGTTGTGTGACTTTCGTTTTACTCATGTAATAATAGTATACACGTTTCATCTTAATTATTTATACTTTCAAAATTACGCTCTTTATAATAGTGTCAAAGTCATACCAAGATACGTATATATTACTATACATATACTTAATAAATGTAATACTAAAATAAAAATCATAAAATAGTTGCGTTAGATTTTGTAACAAAATTCATAACAATAGATTATTCTAGTTATAATGATAACGAATTTTAATAAAATACTATAATAAAAGGTATCACATAGATGGCGAGCGAAAATATTATAAGTAATACAAATATTTCATTGAATAAATGCAGAGGGGTCGAAGGTCGGGATAGAATATCTATTATTCAAAGTTGAGGGGTGAATTTGATTTATAAAACATTGTTAGATGGTGGGGTAGTGTTAAAATGATTTCTAATCACTAGTGTGAGTTTTTCAAATTTATACTCACTCCATTCACTTTTATTAATTCCAATTTAAAAAAAAAGGTGCCATTGTGGATAGATAAAAATGTGCAGGGGAGTAATTTCTGTTTTGATCGGTAGTATGAGATAATACATAACAACTATTCAAATAAAGTGTTAGTATTAAGGGCGAAGTCGGACAAAATTAATTACTCTTGATTTTATAAAATATAATGATAAATATTTTTAATAACCTAGATAACTCGTATAGAATGAGAGAGTATAATTGTTCGAATAATATAGACATATTATATATACATATTTGTATAATTATTCAATAAATATGACAAAATATACTGAATTAGGCATCAAATCTCCCAACCAGCTGTGGAATTCTCCAAAAGTCAGATGCTAAATAAAAGGTCGAAAGATGCAATGAAGTTTAACAGATACACATGGTTTTAGAATTAAGCAAATTGAATATTAATTTGACCAACATGAAATTTCCATTTCATAACTAACAAACTTCCCATAACAACGATACTAGTACAATAATACAATAAAATTTAGCCAAGGAGGCAAAGGTCAACCAAATCTTAAAATATATTATATGTTGGAGTACTTATTAATCTCTAATTATTCATTTAGTATAAATTAATAAGTTTTAAGTTATAACAATCTCTCGTATTACAAACTTTTATATTCAAATTTACAAATTTCACATTACTTAGATAATTTGACAGTATAAATATTTTGTACACTACTAACGGTATATAACTTAATTATCTTTACTTATAGTTTATATCGCTCAGACTCTTCAAAAATATTATGTCAGATTGTTCAAAAATAGTGTAATTTTGAAAATTTTAATACTAATACAGTATCAAAAGTAAGTGAAGAGTATGTGCAACTTAAGTTATAGCTAACATGTTTTGGATTCCTTGTTAGAATTAATCTAATCACGTGCCATTCATTTCACATCTCATGCAAACTCCTATAAATACCACCTTATATCATCACTTCTAAACCATCCCATCTTTGAGAAATATTTACATATACAAACACACTTAACTTCAAATTTCTACTTTGATTTACTTGAGCTAGATATGGCTATTATCCGTTCGAAAATCGGAATAATTGGTGGTGGAATAAGTGGCATAGCAGCTGCTAAACAACTAGCCAAGTACGATCCAATAGTGTTCGAGGCAACGGAGTGTGTAGGAGGGGTGTGGAAACACTGTTCTTATAGGTCCACAAAATTGCAAACCCCTCGATGTGATTATGAGTTTTCTGATTTTCCATGGACTCAAAGGGATAATACAAATTTCCCTACTTATGAGGAAATATTAGATTACTTGTATTCTTATGCTAAACATTTTGATGTCTTGAAATTCTTCAACTTCAACTCTAAGGTTGTCGAAATTAAGTTCGTAGGTGATCGAGAAATGAATTATTTTGGTGAATATGGGAGTTTATTGACTGGCAATCCTGTTTGGGAAGTTGCTGTTCGTAACAATCAATCTCAAACTATACAGGTTCATCTTTATGTCACAATATAGTTTTACGTGAAACAATTCAAATTTCGATATTCTTACGTTTTTTTTTTTGTTTTAGTGGTATGCGTTTGATTTTGTGGTGATGTGCACTGGTAAATATGGAGATATCCCAAATATACCAAATTTTCCACAAAAAAAAGGGCCACAAGAGTTCAATGGTCAAGTTCTTCATACCCTTGATTACTCTAAACTTGACCAAGAAGCATCTACTAAGCTTATGAAAGGGAAGAAAGTTGTTGTTGTTGGCTATAAAAAATCAGCTATTGATCTTGCTGTTGAATGTGCTGAAGCTAATCAAGGTAATTAATTATTAATACTTTATGTAATTCCTTAATTATTTATAAGTCAAAGTATATAATATATGATCCTTATTAATTAATTATTAATAGTGTATTGAATTTTAAATATCTTAAAGTATACTATGTGTTAACAATTTATGATACTCTAAAATGGGATTGTCACACGTCAGGAAGGCAATTGGAATGTATTATATTTAAAAAGACTTGGTAATTTCAGTTTATTTATTTTTAAATATTAACGAATTCATAATAGACTATTTTTCAACTCTATATATTCAAGCCAATTTGGATACAAAGGGGCTTCTCATCTATTTATTGTTTGTTTGTGTGGTTTCTAATAGTAATAATTAGAAATTGTTAAAAAAAAAAATAATCCAAAAACAGGCAGAAGTTGATTTGTCTAAATCCATAAAAGGAAAATAAATTGTGGTTGTTCATATCAGTACTACTATTCTTTTAGAAAATTGCAAGTGCATATATTGATTTATCAAACTACAAACATACATCATGATGGTCCACGTAAGCCTCAACTTTACAATTATATTTGTTTTTTTCTAATAAAATGTCACCAAAATAAGGAGAAAAAACGAAAGAAACTTTATTTTTATCTAAATGTCAAAAACACCTTTTTGTTATCTCAGGTCTCATGCTTTGACCTCAAGACACCATCACAGATATAATTTATTTCAAATCCACACGAATTAAATATAGAATTTTCACAATAGAATTTGAAACCATCTGAGTTAGAAAATTTTAGTTTATGAATTCTGAATGTCATAACTTAATAAATCTTCAACACAACTATATAATTTGAGCCAAAACTATTGATTTATCGAACGCTAGATATATTAATTTGTTCGTAACAACTTCTTGTAGGACCTGAAGGGCAACCCTGTACAATGGTTGTAAGGACTTTGCATTGGACAGTTCCACATTACTCTATTTGGGGTTTGCCATTTTACTTGTTCTATTCAACTAGATCTTCTCAGTTTCTCCATGAAAGACCAAATCAAGGCTTGTTAAGGACCCTTGTTTGCCACATGCTTTCTCCCATGGTGAGCTAGCTCCATTCTTTTTTTTTCTTTTTCAATCTAGTGCATCATTTGGCATAGGACTAATATAACAACGCGCTTATACATATATGGTGACAGAGAAAAGCAGCTTCTAAGTTAATCGAGTCGTATTTGGAATGGAAACTTCCACTAGAAAAGTATGGACTGAAACCAGAACACCCTTTTGAGGAAGATTATGCATCATGTCAGATGGCTATCTTGCCTGAGAATTTCTTCACTGAAGCTGATAAGGGTAAAATCATGTTCAAAAGAACATCAAAGTGGTGGTTCTGGGAAGGAGGCGTTGAATTCGAGGACAATACCAAGTTGGAAGCTGATGTTGTCATACTTGCAACTGGTTTTGATGGGAAGAAAAAGATCAAAGCTATATTACCTGATCCCTTTCGCAGTCTGGTAGAGTTCCCCTCAGGCATGATACCCTTGTACAGGGGTACAATCCACCCGTTGATTCCAAATATGGCTTTCGTGGGTTACCTTGAAAGTGTTTCAAACCTGCATTCAGCTGAGATACGTTGCATATGGCTATCACGACTTGTTGATGGTCTGTTTAAGCTTCCATCTGTTGAGAAAATGCTTGAACAGATAACACAAGAGATGGAGATTATGAAGAGGACGACAAGATTCTACAAGAGAAATTGCATTTCCACTTTCAGTATTAACCATAGCGATGAAATCTGCCAAGAGATGGGATGGCAATTTTGGAGGAAGACCAACTGGTTGGCTGAAGCCTTTAGCCCCTACAACAGCCAAGATTATGCAGAGGAGAAGTAGCTTCATTCAGTAACATTTGAAAATTAGCTAATTATTTCTTGTATACTTACTGCTTATGAAGTATATTTATCTACTCATTATAAGGAATAAACATCACATGTATGAAAGGTCAAGCAAGGTATCCACAAATGTTAAATACCTTAGCTTATGACTACAACTTTTTTTATCAGTAAAAGTAAGGAATAAAGATTAATATTTCAAGATCATCACGAGTGACTCCATTCTCATTTGCAATTTACTATATGATCCACCACTGTCGGGGCTTCAACAACTGTAATAAGTGTCAAGTTAAGGCAATTGAAGAAAATTCTCCATTATGCAGTTACTACCACCAGAGCAAAGGCCCATATACAAATTTATCTCTTACGGGAGACCGAGTTCAACATTCTACAACATAAATTGTAGCATGACTTTAAACTAACAGCTCCTTTGACATCTATTAAATATAAGTGGTTGTACAGCCTATCAGATAACATACAATTGGCACACATTAGTGGCAGAAAAAGTAGCAGAAGTTTATTGTCTAGAGGCAGGAAAAGAATGTAGAAGGGGAAACCATGATGTTTAAAGACTTTGAAGTAACTTCAATGTCTCATCGATATGCTTTTCAGGTTGGAACTGATTATTATATATGAGCTGAACCACTCCATTCTTGTCAAGCACATAAGTCTGTCTACCTGGCAATGTACCAAAAAGGTCTCCCGGGATTCCCCACTCTTTTCTAACTTTGTTGCCTTCATCACACAACAAGGTAAATGGGAGCTTGTACTTCTTTGCGAAGGCCTGCAGGTTAAAACATGTCAGTTATCCTCAAAAGAGTCAACAACACTACGCATCCTAAATCTAGAGAACATTAATGAAAAGGTGACGGCAATATCTAATAAAGAAGTTCAGAATACAGGATAACTAGGAGTATATCCTTGACATGAGAAGCAATGAAATGCAATCACAAATTCAGACATTTAGTAGTGACTGTACATTGTCAGAAATCCCAACAAATGCTCTTGTTACCATGTTTAATCACCCAAAGGATCCTCATAACTTACCAAGGGACAGTTAGACTACTACTTTTCCTTTGTTTTTCCTCTTTCATCAGGCAATGCATACGTTATGCCAGAGTTCCCTAATAACATTGTATCTCAACTCTGTGACACTAAAGCCCCAGATTGTCTACTAGTTGTCTACAACTATAGCATACCTAGTATAGTCCCTCAAGTGGAGTCTGGGGAGAGTAGATTGTATGCAGACCTACCTAAGATTATCTCCAAAAGAAACTATAAAATTACTTCTAGTTATTTGTATATGTAATACTCTTGGGAACAAAATAGGTATTTCAAATAAGTCAATTCATCCTACATAAGGACACGAAGGAAGAGCAAGAACAATGTAATGTGGTTTAGGAGAACTAGCACTCTCCAGTTAACCTGCAGTAGAAATAAAGTTCCAGACAACAGAATATTAAGCTGTTTAATGCATTGAGCAAGTAAATCTGTAATACCTTGTGGGATTCAATATCATCACCACTAATCCCAACAACTTGAGCCCCTGCTTTCTTGAACTTTTCATAAGAGTCCCTGAAGGCACATGCCTGCAGACAGTTTTCACATATTGGTTAGCTTCAAGTAACTTTTGAAGATCATTGCTACAAAGTTGTGAAATTGAAAATAATAGTTCAATGTAATCTATCAACTATTCATGAAGTTGTTGCTGACTGGCTGCAACTCCACAACTTCAATTTCCTTCCACTATAAACTAGAAACGAACGAACAA
Source organism: Solanum lycopersicoides (assembly GCA_022817965.1). Classification (NCBI taxonomy): domain Eukaryota; kingdom Viridiplantae; phylum Streptophyta; class Magnoliopsida; order Solanales; family Solanaceae; genus Solanum; species Solanum lycopersicoides. The sequence goes on from CM040624.1 coordinate 80,949,399, forward strand.
AACTTTTGGTCAGGATAATAGAAATTTAATCCCAATCTAAAAAGATATAAAATAAGAAAGATGAAGCAATTCTCTAGTGATTTTCATATGATGGTTCAAACAGTAAGTCTATCTTTTTACTTTAAGAGGACGTGCCACCAAAACCGTTTGAAGGAAACTCGTTTTCTACGCTAGCCTATAAAGGTGTTTAGGAACATAACACCATTGTTCAAATAGTTCATCAATATCCATGCTTGGTTTCTACTTTAAATAAACATCTCATAACCATGTCATTTCAAGGGTTGCAATAATCAATCTGAAACGCGGATCTAATGTATTGGCAAACTACAAATAGCTCAGAATTGGAAGGTCATTCTTGCAATTCAAGTACCTTATCGTTTCTAGTACTAGTCAAGCTTCCTATTATCATTAACCATGTACCTAATTTTAATCTACAACTCATTATTTTCAAGAATTAATTCATCAGTACACTATGAGTAAAGCATAAATCTTTTCTCCATGAAAGTGAAATTTCACAGCTAACAGAATCACTGGAAAATCAAATTGTCATTGAGCTATCTATACCTGTTTGGTGCAACCAGGAGTTTCATCAGCAGGGTAGAAATAAACCACCACAGGCTTGCCTTTAAACTTGGAGAGACTCACATTTTTTCCATCTTGATCTTTCAATGTGAACTGTGGAGGCGCTGAACCTTTATTCACCTACAAATATCAAAACAAAATTGAATCCGCAACAAAACCCATGAAAATGGAAGCGCTAAGAGGTAAAAAGAATGCAATGCAATTTACCTTAGCAACAATTGAAGTTCTTGAAGAAGAAGATGGGGTTGAAAAAGAAGGTGAATGAAGGAGTTTAAGGCCATAAAAATGGGATTGTGATGATCTGGAGACAATGGTAAGGTTTTGGGAGATGGGGTTTTTTGGGGTTTGAGCATATTGGAGCAGAGAAGGAAGAGTGTGTTTTACAGAGACCGATAGAGAAGCCATTTTTTTCTTTCTTAATTTCTAATATGTGAAGTTTGTATTATTAGCAGATTTTTGGTCTTGTATACTTAGAGAGAGAAGGAGGAATGGGAAAGCCAGTGACTATAGAGTTTGGTTGAAGAAGAGATGGGGTTTTTGACGTGGTGCATTCTTCACCATCTATATGTAGATAAAGTATACAATTTGAATTCAAATATACTGGTAGGATTATCAACTAACATGATCACAGGACATGTAATGGTGAGAAAGGAAGAGTTAGACCAAAATAATCTATTAATTGAATCATTTCATCAAAATAATAACAAGTTTTACAAAATTAATGTAAACGTTGTTGTTGTAAATAGTATATTAGATTATATTTTATTTAGACTTACAATATAGTAGAAATACATTACTGACAGTAACGTTTTAGGCTTAAAACATTACCGTCAATAACGAGTCTCTGCAACTTTGCCACATGAGAATCTTTGTACCAAATATCGTTATTAGAAAGTACGTTTTAAAGGTAAAACGTACTTAGAGTAAGGATTTTGTTGAATCAAATCACAGGTCTGTCTTCTAAGAATCTTTGTACGAAGACGTTAAAGTCATGATTGTGTGTCACGGTTTAAGACTAAAATGTATGAGTAACGATTCTATTGAATCATATCACGAATTTGCGAAATTAATGTAGTCTTGTTGATTTAGTCTATCAATAAAAATGTTAGTATAAGTTACGTTTTAACTTTAAAATGTGACTAACAATAACAACAAACTGTTAAAGTGTTACCTCAACAATTGACCACGGATCATTATAAGAAATGGTTTGTGTAGAATGTTTGCACATTCCAACAATTTTCTACAAAGCTTCCGCTTATTGAAACAACACACAAAATTTTAATAGATATGGCTTATCAATAAGTTGAAATGTATTTGTAAAAATATAATTTTAATAATTATAATGCATATCTTTGTGTGTAGGATTTTTGATGGCTCATTTTAAAGAAAACATGACAATTGTGGTGAAATAATCACCGAAATGATCAAATTTAGATATAGAAAATGTGTTAGAACGATAGTTAGCATGTTTATTTCGACCAACTATATTGAATTAATTGAATTGTTGCATGAGAAAATGGGGACTAATAGTGAAAATATTCAAATGGATATTTCTGAAAGATATCCATGCTCATTTCAATGTAACATTACAAGGTTCATTGGGTTCAAAATTGAGAATGACCAGTTTTTCCTATAAATTTTTATCATTCTTCACATTTTTTTTTGAATAAGATTGATGTAAATCTTTTGGAGATGTATATAAAGACTAGATCAATAAACATATAATCTATTTCAAATGAATGGTCAACATGGTTATCATATGAATTTATTAACATAAATTTATGAATTGCCACAATCAGTTAGTCTCATTTGCATACAGTGCAATACATGGATCCATCAATCATTTAGTGTAGGCCCTAACGAGCATGAATTTAGATCAGCTAATGAATGATTAAGTAGTTAAAGACACATTGAAAGTAGCCACAACCAATATGAAATTAGGCAAACTAATTTTTTAAAAATAAAATTTAGTCTATTTAGTAGTATGAATAATTATTTTCATTTTATGTATTTCATGAAATTTATTTTAAAACATTCTACATAGAAGATGAAGCTAGTTTTGATTTATGTAATGATGCACATACCTCAAAGAAGCAATAAAAATTCAGAGTAAAATGAACCCTCAGAAGACGATAAAGAGAGTAAATCCATTGAAAGTGAATTCGATAAGATACTCAAAATTTACCTCAAAATGATACTGGATAAATCTTTAAAATCAATTGATAAGGATGTAAATGCAAAATAATGATATACCTTAATTTACAACATTGGAGAATGAGAAAGGTATTTTTGTCTCTATACGTGAATCTGAGATAAAATATTATTTTGTTTGGTTCAAGGATGCCAAAAAAAAAATTAAAAAAAAATGTGGTTCAGCAGCAAAGTTAAATTGAAATTGATGACAATTTGAAGTTTGCGCAAAATAAAGAATTCAAGGTTGTAATATCAACCAAGAGTTTATGGATTGTGAGATGTATATTTATGATTCATTGGGTTGTCCATGATTTTTTCAAGGTCGAAAGGTTGGAGGTAATCTTTGAAAGATAGGAAAGTATTTTAATAATCATAGATGTGAGATTAAAGGGCTTACGACAGATCACATCAACTTAAATACTAATTAAATTGCATCTTTATTTCTAAATCAAATGCGTGAAAATTTCAAATAATTAATAGTAGTTGTCATTCCTAAGGTTCATAAAAAATTTGATCATCAAGTAACACATAGAAAAACATGACTAAGACTAGTCTGTTTACATTGATACATGCTGATTTTCAGAAAACATTTAGTGAGCTTCCTAAAAAAGATTTAAGCTTTTCGATACTCTAATCATGGAGCAATTATTGAGTGAAAACATGAATAGTCAATGAGTTCACTAAAGGTAAAATTTTCAAGTTTGTATTTTTGATTTTTAAGTCATGCATTGATGGATTTCAAATTTGTCATATTTCAGTAGATGAAACTCATATATATCGTAAATATGAAATAAAATTATTAATTGTTGTTAGAGTTGATGGAAACAATAACATTTTTTCTTTAGCATTTGATATTGTTGACAATGAGTCGAAAAAGGTATGAAAATGATTTTTTAGAAAATTGAGTGCACGTGTTATAAAGAATAGATAAGATATATGTATTATCTCTAATAGGGCATGAAGAAATCTTGATTAGTTTATCAAAGTTGTGGCAATTTTAGAAGCCTCGGATCTTTCATCGATTTTGTCTAAGACATTTTAAGAGTAACTTTCAATCCAATTTCAAATAAGGACCTCAGTAATTTGATGTAGAGGGCTGCTACAACTCATCAAGTAAGGAAGTTTGAAACTTTAAGGTGGAAAATTCAAGAAGAAAATAGAGAAGCATATAAATACCTCATGCGAATTCCATTGGGCAAGTGAAATGTTAGCCATGTCTTTCAGCGTCTTTCGACGGACTTTTAAAGAAAGCTTGAGGCTTATTAGACACTGTCGTGATTAAACATTCGTTAGTGCAAACCGTCGAACGATATACTCGTAGATATCAAACAACTCTCCAATTTATAGTTTCAAAATGAAGTGGGAAAAAAACTATGAAAGTTCAAAAAGACACTTTATTTTTATTGAAATATAGCGACATGGGTATACGAGGTTAGATCTATACAAATTGATGGTACTGGTGGTAATCCTTATTGTATCTCACTAGTGAAAAAAATGTGTATGTGAAAAATGAGATAATTTATATTTTTCGTGTACACATGTCACGAAGGTTATTGAAAGAATGAGAGCACTCGCTAGAAATTATGTAAGAGGGTATTTCACAACAAAGAATCATATGTAACATATTCTGGGTCTTTCTCACCGATTGGGCACGATGCATATTGGTCATCGCCAAGTTTTATAATGAGAAGGATGAATTTTATCGTCGTCTCAATCAATTAAGGACCACTAAAATTTTAATGAGATGGATCGTGATCTGCAGTATATGGGCGGGCTTGTGGATTATGTCGGTAGACCGGGCATGACTGAAATCGATGTCCAACTGAAAATCAAACTTAAGTGAGCATTTTACTTTCAAGTAGCTCTAATTATGTAATTAGGACAAATTACGCAGATAGGAAAACATATACTAGTTAGTTTTGAATTAATTACCACTCACAACCTCTTTTTGGCTATAGTTACGTGCGCCTCTCTCCGCTCTTCCTATCACGCTCTCTCCTCTCTTATTAATATACATTATACATATATAATTATACAAATACTATTCGCATCTCTCCACTCTCTAACCTCCCTCGCTTGCCTCTCTCCTCCCTCTTCCAATCTGCGCCAGATTTACAAATACATTTTACCTCTCCCCACTCTCTCACATGCCTCTCTCCCCCCTCTCCCAATCTGGCTCGCCTCTCTCCTCCCTTTCCCATATGCACTAAAAAAAAAATGTAAATTACATGGGGATTTTTCTGCAAAATTTTCTGCAAATCTCCAAGAAAATCCCATGTAACTCACTGTTTTCTTGTAGTGATGATTCGTCTCTATCCTCCCTCTAATATGTAGCTCCAAATTGTAATTAGCAAATTATAACTATGTAGCTTAATTAAATTATTTTTAGTGACTATTTACGAAATTTCCTAATTTTTTATATATAATAATTTGTCATTCAATTTGATTATTTTGTGATTTTTCTAATAAAATTAAAAATAACATGAATAGCCTTAGTTGCGGTACATACAAAGGGGAAGGACATGAAGAAAAGGAGGGGACTATAACAGTCAAAAATTCGTAAAACCCTAATCGGTAGCCAAATTCCAGTATGGAGGGAATACAGAAGGTTTTTCGTAGTGCCATGTCTCAGGATCCTAATGGCAGTTTAAGTTCCATTTCTTCTGCTCTGGAAAAAGCACCCATTAAATCTTCTTCTTCTGCTTCTGTTTTGTCGGCTGATCAATCACAGCTTTTGCTTACTCGATCTTCCAGGTTATTTTCCCCTTTACTTTCCCAGTTTGCTCTTTACCTGCGTTTATTTTACTTATCTTGGATCATAACAGTGTAATTACTAGGTGTGACACATAACCCTTTTCCTTTTTCAACTCAATTTCATCCATTACGAATGGTGTCTTTTGGGAAATAATCATTGTATGTTGTGAATTGTGATGTCATTCAAGATTAGGAGTTTGTAGTTTGGTTGCCTTACTTTTTTGGGGGATGAACTCATACAAACCTTCCAAGTTTTGCTAAGTGTGATCTAAGATATCTGAACTTAAATGGTGCAGAAGTCGGTCGAAGAACACCAAGAACCTGGCTCTAAATTTTGTATTGTTATTCATAGATCATAGTATTGTTGCAGAAAAAGAAATGCAAGTTTTTGAGTTGCTTGATGATCGTAGTATCCGTGATATGTATGAGAGGAAGGGATCAAATGAGTATCCGTTGAGATAGAATAGTTTTTATCAGACCAGTAATGAGATAGCTTGACATAAGGTTTTGAATTAATAAGTACATGTGTTTATATGGTAGAAAGATGTACCCAGACTAGAAATTGAGATTGAGGATCTGTGAATTTCTATCTAGTATTATCACCAGCTACCACTACTGATGGTCAGCTCCACGTTTTTGGTGCTGAACTTTTAAATCTATTTTATTTGAAACCCAAGCTAAGTACATCATAGCTTTTGTTAGTATAGTATCCTTGTTGAAATGTGAGTAAGGGAAATTATTGACACTCTCATGGTAAAGCTGTACATCTTCTATTGTAGACAAGCAGTATCACTGTGGACTTGCTCAAAGCTCTGTGCCATTTGTTTTGTTGCTGGAATATTTGTTGGTTATACACTGAAGCGTCGTGTACGCCGATGGGCTTCCAAATTTCTCAAGGGATTGAAGGACTAACAAGTTTTGGATACTTCCAGTTTCTGATTGTAATTTCATTTTCCATGTAGGTATCGTATCACTTTGTACTTTTCTGGCCATGATATACAGAAGTCTTTTATGGGGTTTTGCTGCATAAGCACTGAATCGTGTTTGATACAAAAAGAATTTATCGACTTTCTTCAATATTCTTTATTGACAGCCCTCTTCCATCTGTAATATCTGATATATCATTGGATCTTTTTTGACTACGTAAAGAAAAAGATAGCAACAAATACACGAGACAGTTTATTATTTTGGAGTACGAAAATAATCTTTTCTATCACTCTTCAGGAAACTTGATAAGTATAATTGCCTTGTAATAGCTTGATTTGTCATTTACTCAGTGCTCATCAAGCAACATCATTCCACCTTTGCTTTCTTTTCCTTAGTACTTCATTCTCTTGCCTCATTTTCTTTAATTCTCATCTTCAATCTCACACTTGCAGCTTAGTGGTATTCACAAACGCACTGAGGATGTCATATACCATTCTTCACACCCTACGGCCTACACATAGGTCATAGTAACAATATTGTCTGTATGTATTTGACACTGTAACGACAAACATGATTGCTTTCTTGTGTCAATAGAAAAATCTTTTTGTGGAGATCCCAAAGGACAAATAATTACATTCTCCTATAGATTGAACTCGCTATTTTGACTTCTTTCTCTATTGTAACTCGTATAATATATGCATTTACATTTCTCTGGATCAGTGTGTAGTGGTACATCCATTCCTCTTAATCATATGGACAATTACAAAAAATGAAAAGAAAAATAAAGAATACCGTGTCGCTTATTTGCTAAATTTGCTACTTCAAAAGTACTCTTTGTGGAACTCAAATCGTGTGGATGTCTTGTAAGTCAATTCTTGTGATAGCTTCTTCAATTCCTTTGCCAAGGCAGGCAACCCGCAGTAGAAGACTCCTGTGAATCACATAGAACTGTGTTGTTAACCAATCTATTAAATATCTTCTTCCTTTTAGTTCTTTTTTCTCTCCTCTCTTCTGTTGAAAATGCAAAATATTATCAGGGAAGTGCCCTGTTGGAGGCTGCTTCTTTTTAAATGGTCATTGTCATGAAGTTTGAGTTTTTTTTTCCTTTCTGAAGTTTAAAGAACACATTTCAATCTCATTTGTTACACTCTTTAGGTTCCTTCGAAAGACAAATTAAGATTTATAAAGCCGTACTACTTCATCATGAAAACGCATTTTAGAGCTATATTTTCTATCTTCATCTAGTAAAAAAGGATGCCATTCTTATAATTGGTAATGCTTCTGCATCAATATGTTCTGCTTCATGTTTCATGTTTTTGATTATACATATTTATTTTCTTCCTTCGCCTTTATTATGTGATAATTTCCGCTGGCAGGAGGTTTGGACATATTGTAGGTGAGAGGTTAACAAATAGGTATGGCACAACACTTCTTAGAACCACATGTGCTTACAGTTCATTAGAGTTTAGGTTGTAGGAATTTCTTACCTACTGTGGAATAGGGATGTTTTGAAGCAATTTTGTTGAATACTTCATTCCAGTTGGGCCTTGCAAAATGTGTCCTTACCTGCAGTAGAATTAGTTTAATTAGTACTGGGGGTGGGGTATAGTTCACCTCTAGTTTGCTTCTCTCTAATCCGTGTTGTGGTTGAAAACTTTTCATGAAATTAAGTAGCTTTCGAATAATAAAACATTTTTCTAGTTAGAACATGGCGCTCATTGAGCTAAGCTAAAATTCCTTGCTACATTATATTTCTTTTCCATTTCTCTTCAAGAAGGCTTGGTTGCGAGTGTTGATGGATTATACCTGAGTGCCAGACAGGATGTCAACACCGTGTTTTGCATGGTTGAGTGCCTGGACCATGGTGATGAGAGTTGACCTGGCATCACCCTCTTCATAAACACTTGTAAGATAATTGTGCATCTCTATCAGACCCTGTTTCATTTAAATCATCAGAAAAGGTATAGGTGAGTCGATTACTAATATTATCATAGCTGAATACTTGATAAGATGATAAAGGGTGGGGAGGGGTGGGCACTTAAAGATATCCTGTAACAAATCTCTGTACATTACTTTGTGATCCATCTCTGCCACTTCATTCATCACCCCTTTAAACCACTCAAAGGATCCTGGTTCTCTGGTAACCCAATAAAAGTGTGCACTTTTTGTCCTTAGTGATTTCTTTTTTCCAGTTGATGCCATGCTTGAAGAGGCAAGACTTGTCCAGCTGTCATCCGAAGCGCTGGTTTCGGTAGTTGAATCCTAAGGTAGAATCACAGGCAAAGAGACTGTAAGTTGGGGCTTTTAACATTGTACCTGGTTAGTTCCAAATTAAGTTGAAGTAAGATTTGTACCAGTTCTTCTGATCTTGAATTGTTCAATAGATCTTTTAGGATACTTATAAAAGGCGTAGCTCCAATACCTAGTCCCACGAGGAGCAAGACATCATAATTTTGATAGTCCTGTGCTGGGGCACCATATGGTCCATCAACAAGCAATCGAGGTAAACTGCGTCATTACAAGCCCTTTAGACTTCTTAATAAGGAAATCTTGATATGTTTCTGTTCAAAAATCACAAAAAGGAAGTTACCCTCTTTGATCAACATTCCCACGTTCTCTAAACTTAGCCCGCCCTATTTCACATGCTGAACTATCATCCTCTGTGAATACCCGCTTAAGTTCATTGGTCCAATCACCCACCATGCGAATGTGAACACTGAGGTAGTCATCTCCTGGTGCTGATGTTATAGAAAATGGATGCCTGGAGAAGCATCAAGATATATGTTAAATATCTGTTGGTCGATGCATGATTGACTTAAATCCAGAAACACTGCACTTACCATTCAAATGAGGAGATTGTTGGGCACTGCAGGAATATGTATTGCCCACTCTTGTATTTGAAACTATTAGGCTTTGACATGGTAAGGCTAAATACATCTCCTGGAAGTACAGAAACCTGTAAGGATCAAAGAAAAAACCATCTTCATTGGTTTCCTGTTTTGTTCCTTCTCTCCCAGCTACCATGTTTATCTCAATATGTTTTATTTGTTTCTTTACTACTGTCTTGGGGGTGGAGGCTGTAGGAACCAGATGCTTATATCATCTCTAGGAATGTAGGAATGCAATTAAATACTTAGAGAAAAGATTACCATAAGTCAATGACTTTATTTGTAGTAAGGGGAGCCTTGGCATAACTAGTAAAGTTGCGTCTGCGTGACCAGGAGTTCACAAATTCGAGCTTCTTGCAGAAATGCAAGGTAGGAATACGTACAGTAGACCCTTGTGGTCCGGCACTTCCCTGGACCCTGGCATAGCGGTAGCTTAGTGTACCAGGCTACCCTTTTTCCCCCCCTCTATCTCTCGACTTTGAGTTTGCTAATGGTAAATTTTCACACTTGACTTATTTCCATATTGGAAGGTTGTGAAAATTGTTGGGGTGCTGGTGGTTAGAGTGCCAGTATTTGATTGATTTATGTTGGTGCTCGATGTTCATGTTTACGATGTTACACAGTGGACGTATGCCATGGAATAAGAGAAACTCTGCTGCTTAGGGAAGTAGCTGATTGAATAAATGGTTTGTGGTGTTGTGAGATTTCGTTGGAGAGTTGAATTATTGAGGGGTGTAGAGGGAGGCTAGAAGCAGGTGTTGATTAAAGCTTATTGGTATGCAGAAAAGGAGTCTAATTTCTCTATAGATGGAAAAGTAGATTGATAAAGCAAGTTACCTTCAAAATTTTTGCTGCGTAGTGTTCTGATCGGCATGTTCTCAAACTTCTCTCTGCTACATAGAGGAGCAACGGTACGGAGATGTACATCCATGTCTGCAATATGGGAAATAAATTGTCAGGACACCCCATGTTTAGTTTATATAAAGCAATTTGGTGTTTTATCTATGCCCTTACAGTTTTCTGCCACCATTGGTGAACCAAGAATACAAATGTTCCATGCACCAGTAGTAGTACATAGACCACTGCTAGAAGGTGATGAGAGTACCAAAATGCATTGAAGCCTGTTAATCGACTGAAAGGAGGTGGTAGCTTCAATACATTTCTCCGGAAGGTGCGTGTTGCTAGTGTGAAGACAATTGCCATCAAAATCACCATAGCAATACCAGTGACGCCTTCAATACCAGTCAATAGACTTTTGAAAGTGGGCTTCACGTTGTCAAAATCAGAAGCTATCAGTGCAAACTTTTCAGGAGATGAGTTAATGAGACGAGGAAAATCACAGGCTAAATGGTTCCCTGCGTGAAGCAAGATTCCAACTCCAATAGCATATGCAATAATCTGCAGTTGAAAAAACATTGTTAAGAAAATTCTTGGAAGTTGAAAAATATACTCTGTTTGGGTGCAGTTTACCTTGTGAAAATTGATGTTATCATCAAAAGGAACGAGGAGCTTGGCCCTAGTAGACCGTAACCAAGTTAAAATGTTTCGACAAACTGGTAGAAGAATAAGTGCCATGTTGAGCTTGAGAGTCTCTGCAGCTCCTTTAGCAGTTGCCAAGCAGTAACCCATAACTTGAAATGCTGCTCTTTGCCTATACTGCAAGAATTTCCAGGTGAAAAGTCCAGCCATAATCATCACCCATAGCAAAAGAATCCATCCTCTTTGCCAGTTATCTAATACAAGGCATTTAAATGCATAACTTGCTCTCTTTACTAGGTTCTTGGTCTTATTAAGAGTTCCTAAATTTTGACCCCATCCAACACTTGTTGTGCTTAAGGGTCTGCTGTAGGTCATGTAATTGTCCCTTTGCAGAAGAAGCGTTTCCAACTGCCATAACTGTAAACGAAAGGAGAATATATGAAGTCGCGTTTTGGCAAACCAATAAAATTACTCTTAAGCGGACACCAATTTTCAGATTGAAATGACTTGACAAATATTCGATTTTTTTTTAAACATGACATGATATTCAATAGTTATATAATATAATTAGATGTCCTTTTACGAATAATTAAGAGGAATGATTGTCTAGTTGGACACTTTCTTTCGCTGTATAAATATTTTTAAGATAATATTTAGTGTTTGTCAAATTCAATTTTTTTTCTTCAACAACGTTCTTGTGGTCCCCCAAAGTCCAAATACAGTGCGAGGATTCCCTATGTTTTGACTTAGACGTGGTCGACTAAAAGAAGTTCGTGCTAAACACTTATTCAGAATAAAGGAAAAGGAAAAAGAAGTTTGTGGGTCCGGATATGTACAAAGTCGTGGTATAGACAAGACAGCTACTAACAGAAACACGTATAATTAATCAAATCTTAGTTTGGTAATTAATCAGATATTAATTTTTATTTTAAAATTGTGGTTTAAGAAGATATTTATAATATAATGCGATAAAAAGGGTAACTGACTTGTTAAAATAAATTAAATATGCGAAAATTGGCGCGGATACTGAAAGAGAAGATAATGTTACCTCAATGTAACCAAGACATTCAGGGTCTAATTCCTCCATAATTAAAGAAGCATACTCGGCTGCACGTTCCTTCAACTTGGACAACTTATTTGCCGAAGCACTCAGCATGATTAGCTGTTGGAAGAGCAAAATATAAATACCATAACAAATCTTTGAGGGAAAACTATATGTATTATTACTATTAAATAAATAATCCTCCGCCATTTACGTATTTTATTCTGTTCCACAATACTATAAAGTATTATTATTATTAATAACTAAACACAAAACTAATGCTTTTTCGAATTAATGAAGATGCCCCTAACGGATTTTGCACAAATAGATTATGGTTTGACTTTAAATTCTAACCTTATTTCAGTTTTATTGTTCTAGTAGTTAACCCATGATAATCTTACCTCTTGAACTTCATCTCTCGTGATTTTTCCATCTCCATTGCTATCCGCCCTACATGTAATATCATTATCAAGTAAAATATTAAGACGAGTATGTATGAAATACTAACAAACTATATCGAGTAATATGAGTTTATGTTTTTTATATACTATTAGTAGTTCAAAACCAAAGATCAAAAATCAAAATATATTGGATTTGATGTGTTGTAATCTGTAAGGAGGTCAAAATTCGAGTTTAGCACACTCCAAAATCATACAGGAGGAGATAAATTTCAGCAAAATGTATTTATTTTTTTTACGATAAAACAAAGAAGTGGACCAATCATAACTGATTAACATGGTATAATAGTTTAAGCACACTGATATGTCTTTATCGTGTTATAGTTTATAACTTTTAATTCTTATTTCAGATATAGGACAAAAAAGAGTTGCTTTTCCGTGTTGAGAATTGAGATTAATAATAATGCATGCTTTCGAACAAAGTGGACAAAAAGAAAATAGAACCCACATGTCAAAGAAAATCTGAAGCCTAGCATCAAAACTTTGGTCAGAAATCTGTAACCAAAAATCATGAAGCTCAATTTTGGTTATCTTTGCCGCTTTTTGACGCCGCCGCCGTATCAACGCATCGAAAACCCCAACTGCAAATTCCTTCGAATCCACCATTCCTGCACATGCACCGTTCAGTATATAAAATATATTGCATCTCAGTTAAACTAATTTCATGCATGATTTTGATACTAGTAAAAAATAGATGATGGCATTCATATGGTTTACATGAATTGAGAACTTTGAATGTACCAATGCATTCACCAAAATCTTCTCTAGCAAGTAATCCGTCTTTGGCTAAAGCATCAAACCGCGCCTCCACTTTTTTCCATAGCACATTTGTGTCAGATTCCCCAGTTGTTTTGCTAATAAATCTCAATCCACCAAGCGCACGCTGAGCCGTTGATTTACTCCTTACTAGTTTCAATTTCGATTTCATTTCCTCTCGTGCAGATAAGGTGTTTGATGTATGGTGAAGCTGAAAATTATCATCGGAGACTTCCGATGCTGCTGCCGATGTCCGTGACATCACCGACGGCGATCGGATCCACGAGAATTTCCGCCGGAGTTTGGAGGCCGCCGATGCACTACGAGCCAGAAATCCATTAGGCGGTGCTTCCTCTTCTCCTTCTTCACTACTGTCATTAATGTGTGATGGCGTTGGTGCTACGCTACACAAAACAATTGAATTATCATCCAATTCAAGCGTAACTTCCACTAAATCATTATCATTATTTCTCCTCAAATCATTGAGAAAAATCGGTAACATTGCTCCTCCGACATACTCCCCGCCGGTATCCAACGTCTCCGCCGGCACCGCTATATCCTCCGGTAAGTCAAAATTCCTACTATAACTGGATCGTTTTGAGCTGCAGCTGCCCAATGATGATGACCTCAGAAATGATTTCAACTGCATTTTCTTTCCTCTGAAAAGATCGACAAGTAAGTAACACCAAAATCTCCCTTATTTCTTGCAATGCAAACTATATTTCTTTAATTTAAAGCTTAAATTTAAAGAAGAAAAAAAAAAGTTTAGATCACACGGTTCGTTCCGGAATGTTGTTAAAACAAACACCTCTCAACCGATCTCTGAACACGATTTCAACGCTTATGCCTCCGCACTCTCTCAATTTCAATTTCACATTGGTTCCATGTAGAAAAAAAATGATAGAGAGAGAAAGAGAAGAGAGTAGTTGGGGTTTGTTCAAGAAAAAACTCTATAAAGAATAGCTTCCAACTGAATAAATATAACTAAATCGTACTACTAATATATTATTTATTATTACTAAGAACTATTTTATGAGAAATTACTGGTAAACTATCGTTGTACATTCCTAACATAATACCCACTACGTATCTACCATTTTCTTTATTAAGATATACTTGGTTAATTCTTATTAAGCATTATGGTTTTCTACTAATGGTATTGCTATTTTAATTAAGAATTTAAGATGAAAATGTAATTTACGTGGTTGCCTCCTTATTTGAACACGACATGCGAATTTAACCAAGTAGGTGAAACGTTAACTTGGGACAATGTTACCTCATTTGATTACGCCCATAGAATTACACGTCTCTCACAATAAAAATACATCTTCCTCTCTATCATATAATAATATTCCCCAAATCAAGTTATCTGTCATATTTTTCTTTATATGCATCATTTCAAGAAAATGTAACGTAAATAAATATTTACATCTTAATATATAATATCTCTAGATTTGTTATTTATTTTATTTACGTGTTATTATTCAGGTGTTTGCAGTTGTTAGAACAATAACTATTAAGAGTAAAACGAAAAAATATATGAATTTCTAAAATGATAAATAATTTGAAATAATTATCTTTAAATATCACATTAGATAATTTGAGACGAAAAAAGTAACAAATTACATTTCTTTTCTTTCACCTTACAATTATTGGACTTATCTTTTTACTAAAATCATCATAAATTCTTAATTAAATGTGTTATTTTATTACAGGTTAATTATAGAAGGATCTTACCACAAGTAATTTAATCTATAATAAATGGTACTTATAATAGTTTGTTACTCTATTCAAGTTAAATTTATTCTGCAAATTATAAAATGGTGAAGCCGCCTAAGGATAATTCGAAGAATACTTCAGCTGAAACTACGGCATATGTTGCGCCACATGGGGTTGGGGAATGGGAGGAACTTAATTAAATTCTGTATTATACTCAAGTATATTTATCTTGTAATTGAGCTGGAATAACAAATTCTACCTAATACTCCATTATTCATAATATATAATATTAGTAAGCCATGATTTTATCTTTCCATATTAATCTAGTACTAGTATAATTGGTGTTTCATATATTTAAAAAGATATTAATTTTTTGTCATTTAATCTTTATTTAGATGTGTGGATTTTTATCTAAACCCATAAATAATAATATTAAATAGGTATTTCATCCGTTTTAAAATAAAAGATATTTTATAAAATTCCTCAACTTATCCTTGATAAATATTTTCAGATAAATGTAGTTCATTCTTTAGAAGTTTTTTGAGTGTATAAGATTTTCTTTATTTTAATAAAGATAGAATTGAAAGAATATCACTAATATCTTTTTTTTATATAAAAAAAACTTATCATGTATTTTTATTTATTGATGAAAAATGACAATACATAAATTAGTGCCTTCTTCATTATGCGAAACTATACTTATTTAAAATACAATAGGAAAGTAAAAACATCGCTTATGTTAAAATAAAGATAATATAATTAAGGATAAGTCAAGTAAAATACTACTTACTACTTTCTAAAAATAAATAGATTTGTTAAGGAACGCGTTCAAACTAAAAACACTACCTTCTTTTTACTATTTACTCCGTTCTATTTTAACTGTCGCTTAAATTTTTTTATTTTATTAAAAAAATAAATAAATATAAAATATAATTTAAGTTATTTTTTCATTAATTTTTTTTTTCTATAACTGAGCAATATTAAAAACAATTATTTTTTTTAATATTAAAGAAATAATTGAAAACAATTATTAATATTAATTAAATTTGGATTTCTTGAGTAACAACTACTTTGAAATAATATTATTTGTTTTAGCTAAAAACGACTATTAAAATAAGACCAAAAAGGGAGTAATAATTAAGTACTTATTTAAGACATTGTTTTTGTAGGGAGAGAAAAGCTGAAAAGGAACAGCCTAACTATAAGTTTGAGAATTTTTAATTAAAGTCAAATTAGTGAAAACATCTCATTTACCGGCAGGGCCGGCTCTATGCCTTTTTAAATTAGGCATTGGCCTTAGGCCCTCAATTTTAGGGGGCCTCAATTTTTTATTAATAATAAATTTTGTGTTATTTTTTAAAGGAAATATTAATTATTTATGAATATATATATATTAAAAAAATTATTATTTTATTTCCTTTAATCTAATTTAAATAAAAGAAATCACGAAGAATTGTTTTATTTTCTCACAGTCTCTACGCTAATATTCACATTATTTTATTCTTTTAACTCCTTTGACACTCTCTTCTTTAAATTTTTAATAAGTTAGAGTCATATTCTATCAAAAATATGAATCAATAGTCAAAAAGTGTTGAGCAAGTCAATTGTAATTTTTTTTTCTATTTCTTCTTAGATTTCCAAGCATTACAACAATCATAGTAAAATGTGGGGTATACAAAATTATCAACTTCTTGAATCAAATTATGTTAACAATTTATATTATAATTGCCCGAGTAAGCAAATGTTTTTCAACGTGGAATTGATAAAATCTTATCTAAAGCTAATAATTGAAAAGAAAATCGAATAAATCATTTATTAAAAAAATATTAAATATACCTTGCATTTAGATATGCAAGATTTTTTTTTAAAAAAAATAATACATATGAAATTTATTAGATTTTAGGCCTTTAGTTGAAATTTTGCTTTAGGCCTCCGATTGCGTTGAGCCGCCCCTGTTTACCGGTTTACTTAGTGACCTTTCCTTCAACTCTCTTTCTTTCCATCTTCCAAACATTCGTTAATCCCTTTTCCATTTTTTTATATTCTTCAATTTGCTTTTTTTTTTTTAAAAAACTTTTTTTCAGGATTTCAATCTTGATTTAAAATGTTTCTTTGTTTCATGTTTTTTTTAATAGAGAGACTGAGATTTCGTACCCATAATATATACCAAAAGTTTGGTTGGTATTAGTTTTACTAATAATTTGTCGACAATAACGTCGACCCTCCCAGACCTAATATTATTGTTCTAATGAACATCAATTATATGAAAAAATAAATTCTTCTCGTATGTGTTTATTGAAAAGAAAAAGAATAAAAAAGGATTAAGATTAAGATTATTTCTCTTTCCGATAATTTTTTTCACGACTTAGCTTATAGTAGTACTCCCTCCGTTTCACAAAGAATAACCTAGTTTGACTTGACACGGAGTTTAAGAGTATAAAGAACACTTTTGAATCTTGTGGTCCTAAATTAAAGTTAGGTCAAATGTATAAAATTGCCCTTTGATCTTGTGGCCTTAAACATGCCACGTGGAAAGTTGTTACCAAAAAAAGAAAGAAGTCATTCTTTTTTAAACATACTAAAAAGGAAAGGAGATCATTCTTTTTGAAACGCAGAGAGTAATAAATATTTCCATGTATAGAAGTTTTTGAACATCTTTTTAGATCCAACAACTTTCTCACTATAACCAAACACAAAAAAAAAAAGAGTACATGATGATTGATTGGCTTTTTCTGGCTTTTATCTACTTGTTTAAACCCAAAACAGGTGGTAATATGAACAAGGGGAACATAAAACAAGCTGGATTAAAAAAAAAAATGAAATAATAGGAACTTGGAAATATAAGGACTACTAGAACAATAAGGGTCGGTAGTATGGAAAATGTTTTCTAGAAAAACGAGTGAGTGTTGTTTATTTTCTAAAAGAATATGTATATAATCTAGATAAAATATTATGAAGGAGAGGGTACAACTATTAGTTAACGGGTATCAGAACTATGAGTATAGATAAAGTGTGTTGAAGGATGAAAAAAATATAACAATCATGTGAAATATCATTTATAAAACTTATTTTTCATACTTACAAAGGTTACTTTTTTTTTTAAAATAACTTATTTTTCCGAAAAAACTATTTTAAAAAAGAGAACAATTTTTCCTCCCTACCCAACACGCCCTAAGCCACGCCGTTTGCGTTCATTGAATTAACAACCACAAGTTTGACTAATTACGAAGATCGTCTCCAACATTATTTTATAATTCTACAAATCCTAACCAGGGTGGAAAAAATAAATAAAATCTCCTAACCACGTTTTCCTAATAAAGTAAAAAAAAAAAGTAACTTCTACGTACCCTAAGTGGCCAACTACATAAATTAACCAAATTATAAAATTGTTACACTTAAAAAAAGAACACATATATATTTTTAATCTCTTTATCAAATCAAGGAATGTAGATAGATTCTTGTTAATACATAAAGTTAAGGAATTTAGTCAGACTAGTATATCATTTCTTCTGCTAGTTAATTTTTTCACATCTCACAACTAGCTATATATTCCTTCCATCCAATTTTTAACTTATAATTCTTTTGATGCCTATAAAAAAAATAACACAAGATTTATATAATTTTTCCTATTTAAAGAAGTTATATATTTTTTTCCTTATGTAATTGAAAATAATCATAAATTTAATTTTAAATTATCAAAATAACAATTATGCTGAAATAATTTTTTTTGAGCCAAAACTATAGATGAAGTAAATTGGAATAATGTAATAGTAACATTACTCTATACATGTGCACTTTATGTTTTCAAAAACTTAATTTGATTTAACAAATTCCTTATGTGCACTAATAACATTTTTTCTTCTAATAATAATTGTGTGTCCTGTTGAAATTATCAAAACCTTAGTTTGATACACCAAATTTAAATCGTTGGCACCATTAATAATTATTTAAATCAAACAATCAATTACTAGGAAACTCCTTTTTGGAAAACTATGTCTACCAACCTATATAATATTTTTTAAAGTATGATCCGACGACTATGCTAACTTTTAAGCAATTATTTATACTAATACTAATACTAATACTAATACTAATATTAAAGCTAGCAATAAATAGCCCAATCATATATTTAGACTAAAGACTAACAATAAAATATTATCCAGCTTTGGTATATATCCGTGTCTCCCACTCTGTGTTAATGCTACCCAATCCTTCTTATAATTATTATTAAAAGCTTTTTGTACTACAACTAATTATTATGATGATTCGATATAACTATTTATTTAGATGTATTTATAAATATATATATATATATATATATATATATATATATATATATATATATATATATATATATATATATATATATATATATATATATATATATATATATGTATTTGTCTGATCTTATTATGACAGCCTTTTGATTTAATACCTCTTCTTTTTCTGATCCAAAATGTGTTTTTCAGAGATACGAATTAAGATCTTTGAATACCATTTCTCGTGAAGGATCATGAATTATTCAACAATCCTTAACTAGTAATTTAATTTATTATAATTTCTAATTTAGAATCTATACCTCTATGTTTTAATATCATATCTTATCCTTACAATATATACGAAAAAAACAATAACATTCATATATTACACCATGAAGAATTAATTACTATTTAGATAATGGATAGAATTCCTTTAGTCTTAGATCTTAACTAAAGATCTTAGATTTGAGCCTTTAGAAATAACGTTATCTAAAATAAGTACTGCATAACAAATAAAAATAACATACATCAATACATGCATCGTAATTAATTAGTCATATATAGGTAGCTTATTACCTGATTGTAATTGGTCACGCAGGCTTAATGGTTGAATGATAATATGGAGTTGGACTTGAAGGGTAACAATGATGGTCTAAATAGTTGTGAATAAAATGTGTAGCAAAGTTACGGCTAAAGGTCGTGCTGTGTACTTTCCTTCTAGAAACTTTACCAAAACGTACTACAATTCTACTGTTGGTACACCACATCAATTAGTGACAAAGATACATCCAAATCTCTCTCTCTCTTTTTTTTTTTTTGCTTTAGGTTATGTTCATTAAGAAGCAAAATATGAAAAATGTTTCCGGTTTATTAAAACAAATTAAACGATACAATTAAATTTATATGAGATTAAGAACATGCATCTTGATTTAACTCGTTTTTAGTAGTTAGATGTATATAAAAAAATAAGTAAAAATGAGGTAATGATAATAATAGGAGTAGGAGTGTACAGAATCGAACTAAAAATCGAATTAAATTGCAAATTGAGAAATCGGAAAAAAAAATTCGACTACTGGTTTGGTTTGGTTTGACTTGATTTAGTATTGGAAGAAAAAAATCCGATATCAAACCGACCAGACATTATATATGTAATTTAAAAATTTTATTTTTTACATAAAATATTTACTTTTATATAATTTTAAAATATTTTTTATACTATTTCATAATTTTCATCTTTTAATATATTAATTCAAATTTAAAACTTAGAATTCGGAATGATCTAATAAAGATTATAGTTCATAAATGTTGATAATTATAATAAAACTTAAATCAAAATCAAATTAATACTAATGCAAAAAGAAAATCAATTCAACACTAAGAATCACGATAATATTGAATATTTGTTCTTTAATTTTACATTGGTTTAGACAATTAAAATACATAATCTAATATTATTTTTTCTTAAATATTTAGTAATGTAACTAATACTTATTAAACTTATTTTAGCATGATTTAGTACTTTTAAATTATAATCATTTTCATCATGACTTTACAATATTTATTTTATATGATGATTTCATTATTTTATTGAATATTGTTGTGTCATCAGTACTAATCTCATATTTTTTGTTATTTTTTTAAGTAACACCTTAGATAATTGTGTTTTGGTTGGACTAAAGAAATATTTGGAATACAAACTAATTATATGTTTGTATGCAAACTTTACCGAAAAAATCCAAAAATCTGAGATTTATTAATATGGTTTGATTTATAAATTTAAAAATTCGACACAATGATTTGGTTTGGTATTTGAAAAACCCGAACCAATCCGAGGTTGGAAAATTCGAAAAAATCCAAATTTTAGTAATTTGGTTTGGTTTTAAAATTTAAAAAATTTACATAAATAATTAATTTAATATTTGAAAACTCAAATCAACCCGATCATGTACACGCCTAAATATGAGTATGGAAAGCCGTATGAAGCGTTTGAGCTCCAATGATAAGCAAGTGAGTGATTATTGGATCCAGAGTTGTTTCAATGTTAGATATATCTAGAGCTTTTAGCTTAGCTCTTTAAAATGTAACCAAGTTTTTTAACTTAATTTTTTGGTTTTGAAAGTCTTAACGAAGTAATCATTTGGTGATTAATCACTAGAAAAGGAATCTCAATTACCAATAAAAAATTTGTTGGTGAATTGATCAAATCAGTTGACAAATTGAGTTACCAATCGAATGTCAACTTATATTAATCCGTTGCTAAAAAGCTCGTCGGTAAATATTACCAACTGATTTTTATTTGTTGGTAAACTTACTAACCAAAATTAAGTTGGTAAACACTCAAAGATGTTACAAAATTTTGAAATATGGCCCTGAAATTTCCGTTGGTAAATTTACAAACTAATTTTTGGTTAGTATATCGTTAGTACCTTTACTAACGAATTGAAAAGGAGTTAGTAAATTTTTTCTTCATTTTCGATTCATACATTGGTAATTTTAGTAACAAAAAATTTGTGTTGATAATTTGCCAATAAATTTTAAATATTTTCTTAATTTTTTCTTGATTTTTCATTCGATGTTCGGTACCCACATTGTAGCCCGACTAAATCTGGATTCAAGTACTTATCACTTACCACTACACCACAACCCTTCTTTGTAATAAACTTTAAATACGTTAGTATTATTATTTATTTTTCTAATAAATTTACTAATTGATTGTTAGTTATTGGTAATATATCACTCAAGTTCAATGTTAGGTTAGTAATTGATTGACAATATGTTCAAAATATTATTAGCTGAATAATTATTCAATAGTAAAATATTTATTAATTTATTGCATTTAAAAATCTGAGAACACGAATATAAATCCAAAAATATTAATCAATTTTATATATCATATTTGAATGAAACAATGCAAAATCTATTATACAAGTTAAATTAATCTCAATATGACACATATCATTATATCAAAAAAATTAATTTGAGCACATTTATCAAAAATATTGACCAAATCTAAATTTTGGTCAAAATTTAAAAGTTAAAACGCCTAACAACACAAACTGAAAATGGAAGCCTCAAAACCTGAAACAACCAACTTGTTAGATATAAAAATGACCTTTCGAAACTAATCGAGCTGACAAAATTTTCATCAGAGCACGTTTACAAAATATACTAAGCAAAATTAAATTTTTGTCAAAAGTTAAAAGTAAAATCGCCTAACGGTACAAACTGAATATGAAAAACTCAAAATCCAAACCAGTCATCCTATAAAGCGAAAAATGACCTTCCATAGCTAACCGCGCTGATGAAATTCAATTTGAGCTTGTTTTCCAAAAAAAATTGACCTAATTTAAATTTTAGCCAAAAGTCAAAAATTAAAACGCTTAACGACACAAACTGAAAATAAAAGTCTCAAATTCCGAACCAACCATCCTATGAGATCATAACTGAACTTATATGGCTAACTGCGTGACAAAATTTCAATTCGAGCACAACAATAAATATTGACTAAAGAGAAATTTTGGCCAAAACTTAAAAGCTAAAATGTCTAACGACATAAACTAAAAACGGAAGCCTGTAAACCCGAACCCTATATCTTATTACATCAATAATGACTTTTCGCATCTAACTGCACTGACGAAATTTTCATCTGGGCATGCTATCAAATATATTGAACCAAAGTTAAATTTTTGCCAAAATTTAAATTTTAAAACACCTAATGGCGCACAGTAAAAATGAAAGTCTCAAAATCCTAACCAACCATCCTACTAGATAAAAAATGACCTTTGAGTTAATTATACTAACAAAATTCTCACTGAGCACGTTCACAAAAATATTGACCAAAGTCAAATTTTGGCCTAAACATAAAATTTAAAACGCCTAACGGCACAAACAAAAAATAAAAGCCTCAAAACATGAACCAACCTTCCCGTTAGATAAAAAATGATCTTTCAAAGCTAATTACACTGATGGAGTTCTAATCTGAGCACGTTTATCAAAAACATTGAACAAAGTCAAGTTTTGGTTAAAATTTAAAAGTTAAAATGCCTAATGACACAAACTAAATATGAAAGTTTCAACACGAGACGCTGATTTACCAAAAAATTTAACTTCAATTGATAATTTACCAACTATTAAAATATAAGTTAGTAATTAATAATCGGAAAAGGGTCAAATATACCCCTGTACGATTGGAAATAATTTAGATATATCCTTCGTTATACTTTTGGTTCATATATACCCCTGCTGTTATACTTTGGCACAAATATACCCTTAATTTTAATGGAGAGACACATGTCAACTCAGGAATCAAATAACCCACCCCCAATTTAAAATACCCAATTTCTTTTTAAAAACCCAACCATTTTATCTATTTCCAACCCGTTTCATAGTCATCTTCTCCAATTAAGTTTTTCATTAAATCGACACTTAATCACCACGGGAACTCCAATACTACAATGTGGCGGGTCATTGTTTTTTTCTCCTAACCTAAAATATTTCTTATATAAATTAAAACAGTTGGTAATTGCTGCAAGTTAGAACTTAAAATTTTAAGTTTGATTGAGCTGGTCCTTAAAACATTTCAAGCATTGAGTTGATAGGAATTAGAGATATTGGGCCATAAGAGAAACTGAAAATTAAAGGTATTATGTTGTTTCATTGGAGTTGTTTGTTTTCATCAATGTGGTTCATGAACCACCAAATATTCCAACAAATTAGTAGATCTAATAAAAATACTAAGTCACATTTATGGATTTTGTCATCACAGCGAGCAAGAGGCATATGTGACAAAATTGTGTGTTGGGACTTTTGTGATTGAATACTCATTTTAATATTTTAGTTAGAAAAGATGATTTTGAAATATGTTTGGTTCAAATTGGGTATTTAAATGAGTGAGTTTCTAAAGGAAATTGGATATTTAAAATTGAGGATGGGTTTGTTTGATTTCTAAGTGGACAAGTGTCATTTCGTTAAAATTAGGGGTACATTTGTTCCAAAGTATAACAGCAGGGGTATTATGGACCGAAAGTATAACGAAGAGTATATTTAAACTATTTCTAATAATATAGGGGTATATTTGACCCATCAGAGTTGGTAATAGTTACTATTCAACTAAACATTCATATGTAATATTAGCAACTAAAGTTTATTTCTTTATTACGTTTCTTCTTTGTAGCGTGTTGAAGTTATATTTTTTTGCAATGTTTTTTTTTAAATCGATGTTAATCTTCAAATTTCAAGCTCCATGAGTTTAATCTGTAAATTTCAAGCTCTGTGAAGTTAATCGAGTGAAATATTTTTTTGCAAATCAAATCTCTGCATAGATAACTTGATCAATTATTATTAGAAATCCTCTAATTTTGTTTGAAAGGTAAATGATTTAGTATTGGAATAAAATTGTCCCGAATAGAGTGGAATATATATAAATAATTCATAAACCTGATCCAAACTAACCTGAGTTTGATGAATTAATTGGTTTAGCTTAAAATAAACTAACAACAAAATGAACAAGATTAGAGATTGATCGAGTGCTACATATTCTTATGTAAATTATTGAATCCTCCAAATTAACTACAACTCAGAATATTATTGTGCAATAGGATTGCAAGTCGTTCTCAAAATCACAAAAAAAACTCTAAATTTCGACATACAAATTATTCCAAAGACAAGTAAAAAATTACTCAAAGAGAGTCATGTTTTCCATCTTATAGTACAATTTTGACAATATAAGCTTTATTTCAACTAATCACAAGTCAAAGTGCATAAAAAACAAACTAACGCCTCTACATGTCTAGTCTTTCTACATAATTATAAATCACTTTGATATTGGTCTTCTCAGGAAGCTCCTTCATTTCTAATTCTCTCCATATCTTTATATTGACATCATAACACGAAAATAAAGCACAAGAATTTAAGATAAGCGCGAATACAATCTCCCCAACATGTAGGATGACATAGGTTTAGACACTATGTTTTTCCATATTGAAGGAAATCGAATCATATGTCTATGCCATTCTTTTTCCGAACTTCTTGAAAATCCATAAGTTATATTGACATCATAACACGAAAATAAAGCACATGAATTTATATTGACATCATAACACGAAAATAAAGCACATGAATTTAAGATAAGCGCGAATACAATCTCCCCAACATGTAGGATGGCATAGGTTTAGACACTATGTTTTTCCATATTGAAAGAAATCGAATCATATGTCTATGCCATTCTTTTTCCGAACTTCTTGAAAATCCATAAGTCAAAGAATCCATATATCAAGCTCCCATAATCTATAACCCCTAATTTACCATTAACCTCTAACAACTAGTAAATAACCACCCAGTGAGATGCATTCCACAATGTAATAATTTTAAAATCTTCAGATTTGACAATCAATTGCAGCTACACACATGTTGTCGATTGATAACAAACTGATAGATAACTCCCTAATATAAAAACTACGCATAGAATGCAGAGCAGAAGGAGAAATACTTTGAGTCTCTCTTCATGATTCATTTGTGCCTAAAGTTAAAACCCATTGTTTTCTATACCTTTGTGGTAGTGTTGCTGACAAAAACACTTTGTATTTCTTCTCTTGTGGCTCAAAACCTAAATGAATACTTATGCAAAGAAATATATTTATTTGGGTAGGGAAGAAATCTTACTTCCCTTGTGCTAAGATTGAAAACTGCAACAAGTTGCATAAATGATGGTTTCCAAATGAAAAATAAGTATATTTATTTTGGGGGAATCATTAATTTACATAAGATTTAATAGATTTATGTGCATGAAAAAAATGTCTCCCACTTTAAATTTGAAAACAGAGTATTGCACAATAAGTTATGAAGGTATACAACAAGATTAGTGATTGATCAAGCGCTACATATTCATTACAACAAGATAGTTATCTGAAGGGAGATTAAAGAAAACAACACACATTCTATTATTCATTGGTCATTTTGAATATTTGTTTTGACAGTATTTAATGAGTATTTAAGATTACTTTAACTTGGAGAAATTTCAGGAATACTTATGGAATTGAGATTAACGTTCCTACATTTGATATCAAGTCGAAAAAAATAAACTAGCCCTAGTTTAAACTTAATTTAACATGTAAAGAAATTGCAAAAAAGTTGATGATAGATGACTATCAATGTGTTCATGCTATGTGAAACATTATTAATAAGAAAGCCTTAACAAGAAAATTGTGATCTGTAAGCATTGAAATAAAAAGGAACTAACTCCACATACGTTAAATAACATATAGTCGAAGTTAATGTGATGTACACCAAAAGGGCTACGAAAATGATCTTGTACTGCATCAAATAAATGTGCTTGTTGGAAAAGGATATCATTTTTTAATACTGGTGGTTGTGAGATTATATAACTAATGCAACTTTTATTTGCTATATGTAAAAGAAATTCAAATGGCCCCCTCACTATACTGATACTATACGACGTAATTTTGAAAAATGGGCATCAACAAAGATGACACAACTTTTTCAAGATGTTAGGAAAAACTTGCCTCTGAAGCCACATTAGATGGGGGATGCGGTAATCAAGGAGATGAAGAGGCACAAAGAGTATCCAGCATACAACATAAAGTCAGAACAAAATTAAAAATAATTGTGATTCAAATGCTGGTGCATCACTTCATATAGGTAGTTGGATACCTACTCGAGTTATATATAAGAGAATGGTAATCATAAATCTTTTCAGATATATTTCTTTTAAGAAAATAACATCATATCCAATTGATACACAAATATCTCCCTTCATTATAGAAAGAATCTATTGGAATGATCCATCAATTTCAAAATTTTATTTTCAAACTCACCGCAAGAAAAGTGATATAAGTTGGATAAATGAGAACACATAAACTTCTTATGTAAGTATTCATTCGTACTATTCTTTGGTAGTTTAATATTTTATTGAAGTTGTGTTGAATATCTTCGTTGGTGTTTCTTTAATTTGTGTTACATGTATTATCAATTTAATGTTACCTAGCTAATATTTCATTGCCTTTTTTTATGCAGAATATTTTTGAAAGAAAGAAACAAAAACTTTTAGCTTCTCAAAGTGCATCAGCTGCAGAAGGAGAAACTAATTTAGCTGGTCAACCTTCTCAATTAACAAAATGCAATTTGTTGGTGAAAAAAAATGAAGAGTTAAAGGCATGACTCCCTGGATCGATCTGTTAAGGCATCATCTAAGCAATCAACGTCAGCTTTATCGAGAGAAATTGATGAGATGATTAAATCTCAAGTAAATGCTTTCAATGTTGATTTATATGCTCAACTGCAACAAGAACGTCACAAAAATAAGAGGATGAGGAAGGAATTGGACTTATCGGAGAAACATGTATACAATGCATCATCTTCAAATGAACAATTATTTTAAGAAGACAATCAAACTGATGAGAATGAAAATGGTAATAACTTTGATAGCGTGAATGACAGTGGTTTTGCCGATGATAACGCAAGCGAAAGTAACAGTAATGAGGAGGGAGATAGTTGATAGTACTATTAAGGATTCAGATTTGAGTTGTATTTTGATTTTGTATGCTTAAGAATCATAAATTGATCTTTTGAGTTTCTTTACATATGAATTATGAATATTATTTTTTGTTGAATGGAATATAACGTAAATTGTGCTTTTTGTTGGTTCTTGCGGATTTCTTTTCATAGAAATTATCTTTAGTTTCATATATATCCGCAAAAAAGTTCCTTTTCTTTCATAAAATTTCATCGCCAAACTCCTACGAATTTACTTGGGGATCTTCATGGGTAATCACTTGTAAAAAAATTCTACGAAAATCCGTAAGAAATTTCATTTTTTATATGAATTTTTTACCAAAAATTTTGCAAGAATTTTTTATAGTTATCGCAGATAAATTCATTAGTAACAGACCTACAGACTTAAATCCTCAGGTAAGTTGCCTAGGGATTGTATAAATCTACAGGTAAGAGTTACCTATGAAGGTTTTTTTATCGAATTTTTATTTTTCGAGAAAATTCGTAGGTAATCATTACATGCGGATTTACTATATTATCTCTAGAAAAATTCTCAGGTAATCAATATTTTTCTTATAATGTAATAAAATAAGTAATATTTAAACTTTGGATGATTTTACAAATATTTTTTTTATAAATAACCTATAATATATAAAAATTATATTTATTTGAGATAAGTATTAATAATTCATAATAAAAAAAAGTACTATCATTACTATTTGAGAAATATCATTACACCAATAATAAAAAAATATGAGAAAGCAAAAAAAAGTTAAAAAAAATTAAAAACGTTTGGGCCTACAAATTTTACGCCCATGACTTACGTTTATATACTCGAGGCTTGCGCCTCAAATTTTAGAACTTATGCCTTATGAATCTATATCTTTAATTTATGCTCGAAACGTTTTTGGCACGCCCACCCCAAAACTCGATCTGGGCTCGTCTCAATTTTTTTTTATAAACACTGTATGTTGATATTATACAACAACCTCAAATATTGATAAAATAGGTATAATAATGGTGATATATAATGGGTAAAATATTGATAGTTTACATCAACCTCACACATTAGATTTGTAAACGTGAGAGACTGTTTATGTGAAGGGTTAAAATGTTGTATTGTATACCTAACTCATACAATGAAATTAACCAAAAGAAAAAATCAATACAAAAGTAAATAGACTCCACAATAAACATAATTTTTTGACAAATGTTTGTCGGATAAGCGAACATATTTTAAGCACCAAACTTAGCAATGAGAATTTTATTCACTATCACGAGGATAATTTTTCGCGACAGAAGCTTCAATCACTTTCTTCTTATCCTTCCTATTTATATTAACAATAGAATCTGTTTTTTGTTGAACCTTGCTGGTTGAGGAGGAATCAATGAAAACACACTCATTGATTCCTTTAGTGATTTTGTTGTCACTTTTTATACTTTCGTTGATAGGATATTGAGTTAACACATTCAACTCAAAATAAGGTCTTGAACATATAATGGATAGACTATCAACTACTACAACTGTTTTATTAAGCCTAAGACTTTTCCACCACGTCTTATCCATCAAACTCAAGCATGGATTAAGAATGGTGTAATATGTGGTTGCAGGAATAAACTGTATAAAGGTAAATGGTTCAAAAAAAGATATTGACGGAAGATGATGGATGGTTAACAAGTATGACGGATGGAAGAGAGAAGATTTAAGTTTTTTAGGAACAATAAACCACATAGGGAGTAACTACACCAACTTTATTGCTATCATAAAAAATTGTAAAGCAAGCAAAAAATTCTCTCTCTAACTTATCTCTCTAGATGCACTCCCAAGAAATTGTCCAACAGTTACCTCTAACGGTTAGTTCAGCCTGACTGAAATGGCGCGTGAGCCGCCGAGCGTCTCTCTCAGACCACCGAATCAGACCCAATAGGGGCGCCAGATAAATACGAAAAAAACCATCCAAGAACCACCCATTACTTCATTGCATAACTCGGTGAATTCGCAAAGCATTAGAACGATGAACAATGAAAATTTTCAGAGTGAAGAAGATGGGATTCGTGAAATTATTTCCTCAGGTTATATTAGATTGAATCAGGACTACAAAGATACTGGGGATGATTCTACTCATCAAGAGCTACAACATACTCCAAAATCAAAGAATTCCAACCTGCAAATGGAGAGAACTGAAGAGGCGATTTCTGGGAAAATCGCAGACAAATCGCCTGATAGTCAATCCCAAAATCGACCTCCCCCTCAGACGATTTGAGGTTTCGTACCTACTGGGGATTACTCACCTGAAGACTAGGTACATCTCACAGCAATTTCAGCTGCAATGGACGACCAGGTCACCGGCGACATAAATTCCAACCACCAACATAAGTTTCAAAGGAACACAAACGAAGAAGGGAATAGAGGAACCAATACTAATGAATATGAGGTTCATCTCACTAACATATTCTCAAACTTGGGTCATGAACACAATCAAATCAAAGTCGTTGAACAAGATGCAAGGGAGGAACAACACAAAGGAGAAGCGGAGATAGAGGATGTTGTGGAATTAGTGGATGTGGAAAACTCATCACACTTCTCCTTTGGGGTCAAACCAGTAGAAAACTCTCCAAGGAATGTAAGACAATCGACTGCAGGAACGACAATCACTCCTATAAGTGACTACGATCATGACAAAGAACAAGGGCAATAAACAATTCACAGGGGCAACAAACAACTCCAGAAAAAGAAGAGCATCAATCAGGTAAGTATACTATTTCGATTCCAGTTCATACTCAAACTAACAATAATGATAATGTTGGCCATGTGCATGATAATGCCATGGGACAAAGTGCTGTTGTGATTAGTGAACAAAATCAGGGGAACATTACCAAATATTTGGTGAGTAAAAATGTCCAAAACCAAACGAATGAGGCTGGAAAAGTGGTACAATATTTACAGACTAATCAGGGAGGAAATGGTATTCAGAACAATTATCATAGAGACTTCCCTAAAATCTCTAGCAACTTTAATAAACGTCCCTCTCCAGTCCACAATAAGAACCAAAATATCCCAATCCCAAACCAAATAAATCCACCCATCTTAAAGTTTCTTTAACAAACACTCTAAGAAAATATCCCTGAACCTGCTCCATATACAATAGTCCAAACTTTAGCTGCTAGACTGCGACATATCCACGCTGCTTAAAATCCCACAATTGTTCTAAGAACCACTTCCAGACAAACCACTAAACAAGGCCAACCAGCTGTGATTTTTGATATGCATGACTACATGCATACTCTCACTGTGGATTATAAATACACGCTGGTAGGGAAGTTTAGTACAACTATGCCTAAGGTCGAGCTGATCAGGAAAAGTTTCATCCAACAAACTCAACTGAATGGGGGGGGGGGGTCAATATTGCTCACTACAATGCTAAACATGTGTTCATTGACCTACAAAATGAACTGGATTACAACACAGTTTGGACACAACAAAGAATGACCGTTGAGGGTAAACTTATGAGGATACAAACCTGGACACCATTCTTTACTCCGGAGGAGGAAACACCTATAGTTCCAGTTTGGATTCTTCTGTCAGGCCTACCATGTCATTGCTTTAAAAAACCCTTCCTCACCCCTTTATTGGAAACAATAGGCAAGGTTTTATACTTGGACACAACCTCTATTAGAAGGTCTAGGACAGGAATGGCCAAAGTAAAGATGCAAATTGATTTAACCAAACCTAGGCCTAGACATGTGTGGATTGGATAGAATGATGATGATGATACCATAGGCATATGACAACCTGTTGAATATGAAAACATTCCTCCCTACTGTGAGTATTGTAGACATCAGGGACATTACATAGATGAGTGTAAAGTCAAAATGAGGGATGATGATTACAAGTGCAGAAAAAAGCAGGAATAGGAGAAAAAAAATAAAAATAAGGAAAACCAAAACCAAAAAAAGTAGGAAAACAGACAGGATAAAGCAAAAGAGGTTAGAGAGCAACAACAACAATACAATAAGGAAGGCAACAAACAGGAACAACAACATAGAAAAAGGAGGAAGAGTGGAAAACACAAATAAAGAAAAATCAAAGACAACAAGAGGAAGGAGCTAAAAAAATAGCATGGAGGCCTACCTCAACAACAACTCAGACAACAAAAGAAAATCAACACTTGACTGTCCAACAAGAAGGTATGCCTAGTACTTCACAACATATTTTTTCATAATTTAGATTTGTAGGAAGTACAGAATACAGCAAGGAAGGAAGCAAATAACAAGGAACAAATAGCATCTCAAGAGACACAAAACTAGTATGCACAGGAAACAATAAAGAAAAGCAAGGAATGTCAAAGCAAAATGAGGATAAAAGCAGGAATTCAGGTATCACAGCTATAAAATCCAACTCTAATAATCTGTATATGTATGATCATATGATTGGTGAAGTTAATGGAGGGATGGATGGGGGATGTCTGGAGAACCACACTAACTTGCAGAAAGGGTTGACCAAAGGGGGGAAATTGTCTCATGTTTGCATAAGGGGGTTGATTCTTACCATAACCCAGACCTTAGAGACTCAACTAAGAACCAACAGTTTAAATCCAAAAAACAGCAGGGACAACAACAAGTGGCAACAAAAACTCAACAACAGGTGAACACTAAAGAAGTAGAGAAACAGAGCAAGAGGAAATAAGACCAAATGATAATCAGAATAAAGCCTCCAGGGCTAAGGAAATGGGAAACAAAGCAAGTACTAGCAACAGTGATATTACTCCTAAGAGCAAAAACAAGCCAAGTAAACAAAAAAGAGATGCAGCTAAGAGGAGACAAAATACGCAGCAAGACAATGAAGGAAAAGGGGAACAAAATAGGGAGGAAGAACAATCCAAAAAATTTACCATGGTAAATGATCATCAAGGCTTGGACATTCCTCCCTGACAAGCAAAATATATGACTCCTCCCCGTATAGAACCACCTAATAAAAGACAGCAGGTTTGTCAAGTCAACACTACCCCTTGTTTTGATGAATATGAGGTAGAAAACTCTGAAGATGAGGTGGATAGAGACAACCAATTCATTCAAGATTCGGATGATGATGATAAGACCAGTGAGGCCTTGATTAGGGCCTTCAGTCCTCAACAAAACCAAAGTCTTGATGATGAACTTCAACAAGTGACCTTGAATCAAGGGTGTCCCCAAGAGGCTTTCAACAAGATAAGTTTCATTTAAAAAATCAAGATGTCAGAACTGTCACAGCAGGCAGACCATATACTAATCTCTTTTCAGCCAGATCATCTAAATGATTAGTACAATCATATGAAATGTGAGGGGGATCAACACTCAATGGGTTATAGAAAAACTCAAAATGCTTTAAAAAATTCATCAACTTTCCATCATTGCTATTCTGGAACCTTTTTCAGATAGTGCTCAAATTAAAAATTATGAAGTGCAATTAACTATGGATAATGTTGTGGGTAATTGCAATGGCAAAATTTGGATTTTTGGGAACAATGATATTGATTGTACCATTCTTGATGAGGGGGAACAACACATAACCTGTGAGATCAAACACAATGAGCTACAAAAGAAATTTGTTACAACCTTTGTGTATGCCAATTGTAAAGATCATCTCAGAAGACCTCTTTGGGACATCATGTTACAACAGGCTACTGTAGATAACAAACCTTGGTGTTCAGTGGGGGATTTTAATGTTATTACTGATGTTAATGAGAAACTAGGAGAGTTCCCTTACAATATGAGAAAAAGTTCAGATTTTATAGTTGTCATTGAAGCCTGTGGTCTGTTGGACATTGATTTTAGTGGACAAAAATATACTTGATCCAACAAAAGAGGTATCCAACATATATTTTGGAAGAGGTTGGATAGAGCATTTGTCAACAATACTTGGTTAGAAATAATGCCTCAAACTACCATTACACACTTATCTTCTACTGGCTCTGACCACTGTCATTTACTCATGGAAATGATTTCAAAAGAGACTGAATATACCAAATACTTTAAGTTTCTCAATTGTTGGATTGACAGTTGTAAATTCCTGGAATAGTAAAGGCTTGCTGGGAAAGAAATGTTAAAGGTACTAGTATGTGTAGATTTCATTAGAAGTTGAAAAGACTTTCTAATACCCTTAGTTCATGGTCTAAAAAGGAATTTGGTAGCATCTTCCTAAATTTCAAGGACTGTGAAAGTCTGTGAAGAAAAGGTTCACAGTGCTGAGGAAAGGTTTATTCAGGATCAAAGTGAGACCAACAAAATTTTCCTTCATGAGATAAATGCTAAAAATATTAAATTTCTTAAAATGGAGGATAACATCATGAAGCAAAAAAACACAACTACAATGGTTTAAAGAGGGTGACACAAACTCCAAATACTTCTAAGAGGAAGAAGGAGGAAGCTCTTTATTCACAGAATCAAGGAAAATGGGGAGTGGCGGCAAGGTAATGATAAAATTGCAAAGGTTGCTTGTGATTATTTTCAAAGCATTTTCACAAGAGTGGATATAGTTATTAATGAAGAAACTTTGAAATGCATTCCCAAAATGGTCAATGATGAGCAATATGACAGCCTTACCTGTATTCCAAGCATGGAAAAATTAAAAAGGGTGGTTTTCTCTATGAACCCCAACTCTGCAGCTGGTCCGGATGGCATGAATAGGTATTTCTTCCAGAAATATTGGCATATCATTAAACATGATCGTTTTGGTGTTATTAAAGCATTCTTTTGTGGCCAAATGATTCCAAAATATTTTTTTTATTTTTACACTGTCTTATTGCCTAAGATCAGTAACCCCAACAAGTTAACTGAATTTAGGCCCATAAGCTTAAGAAATTTCACAATCAAAGTTTACTTCTAAATTGATGTGCAACAGGCTTAGTCCTATCCTTCCTAATCTAATTTCACTTAATCAATCCGGATTTGTTAAAGATAGAAGTATATTTGAAAACATTATGCTAGCTCAGGAGATCATCCATCAGATCAAGAAACCTAACATTGGGAGCAATGCCATTATAAAATTGGATATGGCAAAAGTGTATGACAGAGTATCTTGGTCTTATACTTGCCTTGTTCTAAGGAAAATGGGGTTTGCTGAGATCTTCATTGATATGGTATAGAGAATTATGGCCAACAACTGGTACTCCATTATTATGAATGGTAAGAGATATGGCTTCTTCTACTCCACTAAAGGACTCAAGCAAGGTGACCCCATGTCCCCTGCCCTATTTATTTTAGGTGCAGAATCTTTCAAGATCTCTCAACAGGCTACACAACCACCCACAGATTATCATGGTTTGTACATGGAAATGAGAGGGCAACAAGTGAATCACCTGAGCTTTGCAGATGACATAATTTTATTCACTTCTAGAAGATGAAGAACTCTGAAACTACTAATGCAGACTCTCAAGGCATATGAAGAAACTTCTGGGCAGCTTATCAATGCTGACAAAAGCCACTTCATGTTACACTCAAATGCATTCAACAACACTAGAGACAGAATCAGAAAAATCACTGGTTTCAGACAAAAACAGGGTTCACTAACCTATTTGGGTTGTCCTTTATTTGTTGTTAGACCTAGAATTATTTGTTTTTCTGATCTTATTAACAAAGTTGTATGCAGAATTACAGGTTGGAAAATAAAACAACAGTTATGGTGGTAGGGCACTGTTAGTTAAACATGTATTACAAGCACTCCCTATTCATTTACTTTCATCGGTAACACCTCCATCCACTGTCCTCAAACAAATTCAAATGCTAATGGGTGACTTTTTCTAAGATGGAGAAGTGATAAGAAAAAATATCATTGGTCTTCATGGAAAAACTTAAGATTTCCTTATGATGAAGGAGGGATTGGTATGAGAAATCTCAAGGATGTGTGCATGGCCTTCCAATATAAACAATGGTGGATCTTTAGGGTTTAAGTAAACCCCCTGGGGAGACTTTTTGAAAGCTAAATACTGCCATAACCCTGTGTGCAAAAAATGAGGTACTGGGGATTCTTTGACTTGGAAACACATGCTGCAAAATAGAAATCAAGTTGAATAACACATTCAATGGAAGCTCAACTCAGGCAACTGCTTTTTTTGGTGGAATAATTGGCTTGGTGTTGGACCATTAGCTCAATTTTCTACCAACAACAATAGACTCAACAATACTATTGTAGCAAAATTCTGGAATGAGGGACAATGGAATTAGAACAGGCTCACTCAACAGGCCCTTGTTGATCAATTAGCAAGCATCCTAGCTACTAAAATTCCTCTACAACACCACCTGTCAGATCAAGCAGTTTGGATCCTCAATACTGATAGGAGCTTCAGTTGTACAACTGTCTGGAATGAAATTAGGAAAAAGAGGACCAAAAATCTTTTCAACTCACTGATTTGGCACAAGAATATCCCCTTTAAATCTTCCTTTATTTTATGGAGAATTTTAAGAGGTAAATTTCCTACCAATGATAAACTAACTAACTTTGGAATTGAGCCAACACATTGTTTTTGTTGTTGTAACAGGTATAGTTTTGATACCATCGAGCACGCCTTCAACAAGGGATATTTTGCAGCCTATGTTTGGAGAAGTTTTGCAGATGCTACTGGTGTCAATACAGATCACAACTCAATACAACAAATGATCATTCAATGGTGGAAAACTAAACCCAACAATGAAGCTCACAAACTACTCCTTCGAGCCACTCCTATATTTATTTGTTGGAACCTCTAGAAGAACAAATGTGCTAGCAAGTATGGAGGCAAATCATCCAACATCAGCAGAGTTAAATATGTAGTCCACAAGGACAACTACAAATTGATGACAACTAATTTTCCCCATATCAAATGGCTGGCTACCTGGAAAGACCTAATTCAACTAGGGGAGAAATGTTTTCATGACACTAAAATAACCATGGTAACATGGAGAAAACCTCCAGATCATTGGGTGAAGATAAATACTGATGGTAGTGCACTTAGTAACCCAGGTAAAATTGGAGTAGGAGGTATAGTGAGGGATCAACAAGAAAATATGGTACTGGTATTTTCATCTCCTCTGGGACAAGGCATTAATTATCAAGCTGAAATGGAGGCTGCTATTTTTGGAATGAGCTGGCACAAAGCTAGGTTACAGGAAGATTTTTTTGGAAGTTGATTCCCAATTATTAGTTAGCTGGCTCATGCAGAAATCAAGACCTCAATGGGGCATCTCTAAGCTGATGGAGAAGCTTCAGGATCTCATTACACAGACTCTAGAGTTTCCTGCAAACATATCTTCAGAGAGTCCAACCGTGTAGCTGATGCACTAGCTATACACATCCACAAGATTACTACTCCACAAATCTATTTCAACAGTCAATCATTACCCAAAGAAGCAAGAGCTTATTACTACTTAGACATACAGGAAATGCAAACTTTCAGAAGAAAGAAGATTAAGAAAATCAAAAAACCTCCTTAAGATGTTCTTTCATCCTTTTCAACTTAGCTATAACTTAAAGCTATAGCTTTTTTGAATAGGTTAGGTTAGCCTTTTTTAAATGTAAGGGGAGAGTCTCCCTTGTTTATTGCCTTATATTCCTAGATTCTATGTATCGAGAGGAGTTCTCTCGTTTAAGGTGCTTAGTTTCTTGGTTTCCTTTTTTTGTAAGGGGATGAGTTGATTCTCCTTGGAAGGTCAACACTGAACCACCAGATCGGAGGTAAGGTTTATGCCCCCCTCCTTGTACTTTTTGCTTTTATCTATACTAAGGCCTGAGGGTGTTGTTCAGCCCCTACCCTTCCAAGGGTATTTAATTTATTTTTTTTTTAAAATAAAAAGTTTTATCAAAAAAGAAAGAAAATAAATATGATATGATAGACAAAGTTAAAGTAAAAGAGACAAGAATATTATCAATATAGCGTGTATCGATTTTTTTAAACTGAAAAAGGTCAAATGTCATATTTAATAAAACAAACATAACAAGTTCAGAAGCCAAACAGAAACTAAAAAAACACCCAACCCAACTACCACTAAAATTAAAAATAATAAAAACAAAAAGACCAAACATTTAAATAGAAAACTCCAAAGTCTCTTTAGCTACTCTTCAACAATGATGCATCGGAGAATCAAGGATGATGGTCGGCGGCGAACATAGTTGGATCGAAAAACTTAAAGACTTGAACTTGTAAGTATTCTAGTTTAGAAAATCTTTTCTTTCAAGCTCATTTAAAATTTCACCAAAGACACCTAAAATTCTCACATATACCATAAAATCGGAACCAACGAAGACGCCTTCTAGCATTGAGAGATGAAAAGCTTTTCAAAATTATCCATTTACAAATTTGAATATTTCTTGTGATCTAGATTTTGTTAATCTGTCCCTTTAGTTATACAAATTTGACTAGTGATTTCCGTCAACAAGCTGAGCCCTGGAAAGCTAATACCACTGTTAAACATAGTCCTCCAGTCAAGATTTCATTTCATAAGCACGAACAACAGAGATCATAACACGTCGGCAACCAATTTCCTTGTAAGTGTACTCTTGATCAAACTGTGAAATAATTGTTTGGATTTGACCATTGTATACATGCATGACTCCTTTATGTGATTATATGTATATGTTTGTAAGCTTTCGTATTAGATGAGTGCTGCATTTTGAACTTGTTGATTGTAGTGGACGTTTTGAACTCTCTTGATTCTCATGCTTAGGAGTTGTTGTTGTCCATGAGTAGTATTTGTTTTGCCTTTGTTGGTAACTCCTGATATGAAGAAAAAAGTAGTTGTGTCTGCAAAATCAAAAGCTATATTAGTGAAAAAATATGCGATTTGATTCCCTTATCTAAAAGTGTGCGCCACTTTAACTTTCCCCGCATTCATGAGCCTCTGTATGCACCTCACCGCTGCAGTAATGCTCCACGGGATCTCCCAAATCCCATCAAGAATATTTTTCAAAATAAGTGAATCAGTTTTCGTAACTATTGGAGTAATTACTTAGAAATGCAATAATGTAATCCTTCCTTCATTGCCTTAGCTTCTGCGGTTAAGCAATCCCCGTCAAGAATTATAGTAGCTTTAGCAAAAATAAAATCTCCCCTTCCCCTCTCACACAGAAAGCTGTGGAGCTAGGCTTTGAATATCCCTTTGAAGTTTCATCAATATTATAGTTATCAGTGTCGTGGTTCAATTTTCTCCAAACGACCAACCTACAACATAACTTAGGAACATTACCTTCTGAAAATTGCACTAATAAGGCCAATTCCTTAACATGTTTTTAAGACAAGGATAACAGTATTTGACCATTAAATACATGTTTCTATTCATTTCATGTAGCACCTTTGAAATAGACATATTCCCTCCATGAGCAATTACATTTATTCTTTTTCAAATTTGCGAAATAATGAAAAGATGAAATAGTTTTTTATAATGATTTAAGTTTGTTATTGCCATTTGCCTTCCACAATTGTTTTAAAGTGTATTTCAGCTGAATGAATGAGCCTGAGACACCTGCTGCTGCAACAAAAGGTTGCCAGATATTTTGTGCTTCTTCACATGTGAAGAACATATGGTGTATGGTTTCCTGGAAAGGCCCATTACAACATCAAAATTTAGACACCATTGCTATTCACATGCCTACTAGCAACTCATCCATAGAAACTTTCTGCTTCCAAATCCTCCATAGGAAGAAAGATACTTTGAGAGGTAACTTTTTTCTCAATTATTCATAAAATGTTCTTGTTTTTCCTCAGAAAATCTAAGGGCCTCCCAAGCAGAACTTATTGTAAACTTACCTAAACTACTTAACATCCAGAAAAGTTTATCCCACTCTTCAGTAATTTTGATAAAGCTTAGCTTAGTATTAATTAGGTTTGCAATCTCAATTGGCACTAGTTGTTGGATCATTCCAATATTCCAACTTCCATCTATCATAAACTCACTAACATCCATCATATGTCTCCCCTGATTAGAGGGGGGAAGGATATAACAGAGAGATTCTAACTTAGTCCAATTGTCATGCCAAACATTTGAATGTTCATATCTAGGCTCCCACCAAATGTCTTGATCAATTGACTCTCTAGCTTCTAACATTTTTTTCCAGAGTTCAAAACCACCTTTCCAGTCCACTATTCGTGGGATAAATCTTTTACAATATTTATTCCATATATAGCTTGTCCAAAGAGACTTCTTTATCCTGGAAATCCACCAAGACTTTCAAAAAAGACTTCAGAAACTTCAAGTAAAGATATGAAATCCAATCCACCCTCTGCTTTGGAAGACAGGTCTTATTCCAAGCCATACAATGTTTGTTCCTTCCCTCCTCTTTGTTGTTCCAGAAAAATCTAGCAAACAACTTGTTTAAATAATGTATTTACACATTTTGGAGGTTTAACATCGGACAAAAGATAAATAGGCATGCTCTGAAGTACATTTGCAATTAACACCGCTTTTCCCCCAAAAGATAAACTTTTGCCCTTTCAAGCTTGAAACTTGTTCTTTATTTGTTTTATGATATCTTGTAATAGTTCTTCTTTTTTCTAGCATGAAATATATATAGGACGACCCAAATAGGTGATAGGCCCTAGAGAAACCAGTCGCATCAGCCACCTCCTGATCTATCGAATGAGTCACTTTTTCATACAAATAATAATAAAAAAATTCTTTATTGATTCGTTGACCAGGTTGTGCTTTTTTCATAGTCTTCATAACCATGTTCATAAAGTGTATGTCTGCTGAAACAAAGATCAATGAAATAAAGATCACTGTAAAATGTAATTGGAGATAATTATTGATAAAATTTAATACCATAGTTATACTCCCCACAAAAAAGGCATGTAATCCAAAAATAAGAGAAGAGTCAAAAATAAATAAGTAACTTAAATCCAAAAATTAATTATTTTGTTATGTTTGTAATTTAAAAACTATGTTTGTAATTAAATAGAAATATGTGGATATATTGTTAATTAAAGTCATAACTAGTATATTATTGTTATTTTCACCTAAATAAAGAGATTCTGTAAGTTAGGGTCATATATATATATTCGACGCTCATAAGTTGGGAAATCCCTCATTTATTTTTTGCACAATATACTATAGAGATTAAGTCCTTCGATGTTTGGTTTTATCAACTTCAGTATATAGGACATGAACAATAACTTTTATAATATTTCTTAATTATTTATATCACATCACTCCGGAATGTGTCCGTCATTACAAAATGAAATTGTGAATTACATGAGATTTGTTTGAGTACTACTATGAGAATTTGCGGGAAACTTATTTTTTTCCAAATTTTTATATTAATTCTAAAACAATTTCCATGTAATTCACAATTTTCTTGTAGTCTATCGATCTTGAGTGATCAAGTCATTAGCGTTTAATTACAAGGAACCATACATATTGAAAATATTAACATTGGTTTCATCCCCAGCAATATTATATAATCAAATATAGTAGTTTTACATTCAAATTCATACGTCTTGATAATAAAATATATAAATAAGTAATCAACATGCTATACCAAAACTAAAAATAGTTTTTTCAAGGTTCTTATTAATTCCACGCCCAAATTAACCCTATATATGCACTAGTACTAAACTACGTCTGTCTATTCTTAATTAGTTGATCTCGTGATTATTACTTTATTTTAATTGCATTGTCAACAAAAACAAACCCGATGGCGATATTTAAAATATTTCATCTGGTGAACAACTACGAACTAATTTTAGTTACATTATTTTTCATATATATATTCCAAACATATGTAACGTCCTAGATGAAGTCATGTTTTTTATTCATTTAGTATGGATTTAATTATTGAACTTACCAAACTTTTAGCCTAAATAGAACGTATCTGAAAGCCATATCTCACTAGTAATTTGATTTGTCCAAAAAATAATAAAAATGAGACGTTTCTAGAATCTAATACTATATGTTAGAATTTGAAAATTGAAAGGTAAACCTCAACTAACTTAGCTTTGACATTCTTAAACTTTAACAATACCTTTTACCTTTGGTCTTTGCTTTGAATTGATCCGATGAGTGATGGTTGAAACTAGTCTTAGCATGTCTTTTGATGAAGGAAACAACTTCTAGAAAGTATGTTATAGTATTCTTTGTTGGGTTCGAAAGAATCATAGACTAACATATTATAAATATGGTTTGGTCAAACGACCTTATTCAGTGGCGAGGCTAGGATTTTTAATAAGGGGTTTTAAAATCTGAAGAATTAAACACACAAACTAATCGAAGGGGTTCAATATTTACTATGTATCATAAAAAATAATTTTAAACATGTATAAATAGTACTCCTTGTGTCCCAATTTATGTGACACTTTTCATTTTTCGAGAGTTAAACAGTTTAAGTTTGATCGGGAATTTGCGCATAAAATTTTCACTTTTTTTTAAATGAAATTTATATATTTGTAAACTATGTAAAAAGTACTATAAGTCACAACAATTAATAATTCAAAATGTTTAAAAGATCTATGAAAATTTTACGGTCAAAGCTAGACTTATTTAAATATCAAAATCCGAAATGTGCAACAATAAATGGGACAGAGGGAGTAATATTTTCTATCGAATGGTCTTCTGATGAACCCCTAACAAAAGGCTGGCTCCGCCCCTGGCGACCTATACATTATAAACTAATATTAAAAAAAAACATAAACATATTGGGAGAAAATCTCCCCCTAAACAAAACTCTCTACATGACTACATTGTGAATGCTTTTATTGTGTTCATGGTATGAGAAGAGGGGTCTTCAAGTTATAAAGTTCCATACGTTTCTTCTAACAAAAAAATGACCAAATATAAAAGAGAATTATATTTCTCCATAATAAATAAATAAATTAAGTAATCTAATCCCATTTAGTTTTGAAAATTCATCAAATTAACCCTACATGACATGTGAAAGAAGGTACGAAATTTTAAAAATTATGAGTACTCAATTATTATTTACAAAGTTCTTGAAATATTTTCTATCCACTTTTTTTTCCCACACTCTCATTGTCACTTCTATAATATTATTATTATTATTATTATTATTAGGTGCATCGCGCTCGATTATTATAAGTATTTGGGGTAAATAAGAGGTCTATAACAGAATAAATGAGATGAAAAGAGTATACAATTTAATTTTGATACAATAGTCAAATGAGGTTGGAAGGAAAATAAGTTATTAAACTATTTAACCAATAGTGTTATAAATTTAGAAATTCAAAAAGTATAGTATTTTTAATGTCCATCTCACATATTGAATATGTTGGAGTCAGTTTGCCAATGATAGCGGAGATAAACATGAGCTTAATTAAAGATGGGGTTCTATCATTTGATTATTACATTACTTTGAATTAATTAGCATATCAAAAGACACCTCTCTCAATTTTTTAGTAGGCTTGTTACTCAAATTGTTGGTGAAGAAAGCAATTGAAAACTTAGTAATGTTAGATAATTTGGTGCCTCAAAGTCTCTAAATAAAAGAAACTTCTTATTCACCAACCAAACGTAATAATATTAGGGAACAAGCTCCTAAATTTGATAGTGCAACTTTTTGTGATGAAACATGCAATATAGTAATGTAATCCCAATCCCTTTCCCAAACTTTATACTAGCCATACTCCGATATTTATTGTACTGATGCATATTAAATTATAGTATATCATCTTGTTTACTAGAAAATATTCTTATAATGTGAATGGGAGATAGGGGGTTGGGACTTGGGCCATTTGCGACTGAATTTATATGAATTCAATATTTTTTACGTAATCTTAATATATAAATCTTAAATCAACCTCCTAAGTTTTTTTCGTAAATAAGCGCAAGTAACAAATGATATCATTACTACATTTACTATATTTCAAAATTAATATAATTCTAATTTTTGTCCTATTATTTCATTTGACCTAATTATCTTTTTTGAGATTCAAATTTTTTTTTTAATTTTAATTTTAATTTTCTTAATCATTTTTATAAACAGTTAACAACAATATTTAGGGTACGAGTTCCTACGTACTTATAGTTGTTCTAAATGCTTTTACTAATTTATTCCCACTTTACGGATATTTTTATTAAGTGCTTCCTCTATTTCAATTTATGTGACATATGTTTTTTAAGTGTCAATGAAAATGTCATTCTCATATTTAGAAATAATTTAACTTTAGAATTGCTATGTTAATTTTAACGAGATGAATTACGATCATATAACGGTCTTCTTTTATTAGTAATATTGAGCACTAAGCCCAATTAATTATCTAAATGCCATCCATGACACCTCAAAGTAAAGCATATATACTTATAATAAGCATGAAAGTGAGAGAGCATGTTTAATTTGTAAAAAGTCCATAACAGATATGGTGAAATCAATTTAAGAATGATGATATGCGGTGAAGTGATGAACACAAGGTAAAATATGAGCTTTCGAATATGGTTAAATTTTGACATTATTTTGTACTCATTTTCTCAAGTTTCTTGTGATAAAAGCAATTGAAAATTAACTTGATAACTCTATTGAATTTGGTGTCTCTTAAAATCTTAATTTTTACTTAACTGGATTAGTGAGTTACGTTGTTGTTTCACCAACTGAACGTATTAGTGGACAAGTACCTTAGTTTGATAGTACAACTTTTCTTTAGCAAAAATGTCATATAGTACTATTGTTTTGTTATCATTCATTCAAGAAAAAGACTTCAAAATGTTGTTTCTTGTTGCATCATGCATGCAATGGGAAGTGAACAAAAATTTAGAAATAAAATATAGATTTTCGGGAAGAGTGGGTGCTCATCGTTCAAAAATTTATTTTTTAAAATTTAATTTGAATTCACGTAAAAAAAAAAGACAAATTTAAAATAATTTTGTGTGGAGATGCGGGGGATCGAACCCCGTGCCTCTCGCATGCAAAGCGAGCGCTCTACCATTTGAGCTACATCCCCATGTTGTAAATCAAAACGCATATATTTAAATCTGTCTTTACACAGGTGAGTCTTACTGGGCCAAGCTTTCTGTATATGTTTTGTATATATTAATAATAAGGCCCTTTAAGAAAGAAGAAAGGGCGAGTGTTGCACATTCGGCCACTCACCAAATACAATTCTATTTTTTCTCATTATTTACATAGCCAAGTTTCTATGTTTTTAGTCGCATAGATACTATTTTGGAATAATTACTAAATTATACAATTTTTCTTTACCTAATCTCAATATTTCTCTACTCTTTTATTAAAATTCAAAAATTTCTTTTTTACATCCAATGATACTT
The DNA here is from genome assembly GCA_022817965.1 of Solanum lycopersicoides. Taxonomy (NCBI): domain Eukaryota; kingdom Viridiplantae; phylum Streptophyta; class Magnoliopsida; order Solanales; family Solanaceae; genus Solanum; species Solanum lycopersicoides. The sequence continues at coordinate 80,994,181 of CM040624.1, forward strand.
AACTTACTTTTTACATTGGAAATCAAAATTGAAACTTTCTCATCCCTAAAAATTTTGCCAAAAATTTCCCCCCCTAAAATTTTCGAATAAACTTTTAAACTAAATTTGAAATTCAAAAAAATCTAATCCCTATTCATCCGCTTTAGAGTTCTGATTTGGTTAATCATCTTCTCCAGTAAGTTTTCTTTCATTTTTTTTTTACTTTTTTGTGTATCTAATATTCTTCCTTTTCTAAAAAATTTATAGTTTTTTTTTTTCAGAATTGAAAGTTTCGAAGATTAGAGTTCAGAATTGGTTAATCATCTTCTCCAGTAAGTTTTCTTCCCTTTTTTTTTTTTACTTTTTTGTGTATCTAATGTTCTTCCTTTTCTAAAAAATTTATAGTTTTTTTTTCAGAATCGAAAGTTTCGAAGATTTGAGTTCTAAATCGTCGCATGACCCTATAGTCATGACAAATCCAAGTTCTAGCAAGAGATCTTCTTCAAAGAAAAGACATGCATCAACTTCGAAAGATCCAAAAACCACAAAGAAAAGGGGTAGAAAAGCGGCACCTCCGATTATTCGACCAACACTACCTACGGTATCTACATTTGTATTATTATCCATCCTGATTTTTGTATTTTTTTCATTAGTTTGATGATTGTTTTTTTCATTTAAGTATCGTTTATTTCAAATTTTTATTGCACTCATGGAACACAGAATTTTTTTGATACTTTTATGTCTTACACATAAATATTAATGTTTCATAGATAATATTTTAAGTATCAGTTTGATATTTTTTGATACGTTATTTTTTTGTCTATTTATATAACGACAAATAAAATATTTAGTATTTGTGTATTTCTATGTGTTGCACAAAACATTAACGTATCTAATCTGTTTAAGTTGGATGTTTTGTTGATATTTAGTATAAAAGTGTATGAACATTAATGTATCTAATATTATTGTTTAAGTATCATATTGGTATGTAGATGTTATTTAGTATCAATTTTATGAACTTTAATGTATCTAAAAGTGAACAGAAATCACACTAGGAATATTGATTTTTGTGATGCTTTTTTTAAGTATCAGTTTGACTATTTAGTATAAAATTGCATGAACATTAATGTATCTAATATTATTGTCTAAGTATATTATTGGCATGTAGGTGTTATTTAGTATCTAAAGTAAACATAAATCACACAAGGAATATTGATTTTTGTGATACTTTTAAAGTATCAGTTTGATATGTTTATATAACGACTAATCAAATTTGTGTATTTATGTACCTTTTATGTGTTGCACATGAAAATTAATGTATTTAATATAGTAATATGTTTAAGTTTAAATGTTTGGTTGTTATTTCGTATCAAAGTGCATGAACATATACATATATGTAATACTTTTGTTTAAGTATCATATTGGCATGTATGTTTTATTTAGTATCTCTATCATGTAAATTGATGTTTGTAAAAGTTAACAGTGATTCTCATTAATGTGATATTGTGTACCATTCTTCTTGTTATTTAGTATCAGTTAAACAACAACATGATTATATGTCGGTAATAGTATATAAACTGTTTATATCTATTAGAGATTGATAAAAATTATTTATTTAATTGCTGAATATGATTTATGTAATTAAACATATTTCAAGGAATGCTCTAAAGTTTGATCCAACCGACAACACCAATTAAACTGAACATTTAGTTTCATCAATAAAGGATCAAGGTATGAACTTATTCAAAGAGATCATATTTTTCCCATACCTAAATATCCCCAGATGCAACTATCAAGGTCAGACTACAAAGTGTTTATATTTGTTAGAGATTGAGTAGGGAAACTTAAACAATGGAATTCACATTCGTCATGCCAAAGGGAATGTATTAAGATTTAGTATCCGTGAGTTTGCTATTATTACTGGTCTGAAATGCAAAGGTAATGTCAGGAATTTTACTTATCCGGCTTCAAAAACCAGTAGGTTAGTGCAAAGATATTTCCCTGATACTACCTACAATGTGAATCAACGTCTGGTAGACCATTTTATGCTAGGTGATTGGGACAACGATGATACCCTTCAGATAGCTATCTTGTTTTTTATTCATACATTTGTGTATTTCCAGCTTGGTGATGCACCAATTCCTATTGAAGATTTCTTCATGGTGAAAGATGGTAGTTATGAACAGTTTCCTTGGAGTCAAGTTGCTTTTGAAAAGTTAATGAAATCTTTTAGAAAAAAGTACAAACTCACCAAAAAATGTATCGTTTGAATGGATTTTCATATGCACTTAATATCTGAATTTATGAATGAGCGTCTATGATAAATAACGATATTGCTGTAAAAGAAGGAAATGATATATCGAGGATGTGCAACTGAAAAGTTGTGAATTTAAAGTCGAAATTTGAGATGTTTATGAAAATCATATTTACAGAGGTAATTGCTACAATACAATATTTTTACTTAATTTATTTAAGTATGGGATACTTTATTAATTTGATTATTGTAATTAATTTATTTTTTTGTTTGTTTAGATTGAGTGTTCTAACATTCAGGCAACTCCCGAGGAAATAGCATCACTTGATTTACCTGATCACAATTATGTACCTCCAACTCCATCAGATTCAACAATTCCAAAGAGTGATGATGTGCATCAGGAGGAGGTTCCTGGCTTTGAAGACTTCACAACAAAACCTCTAGAGAATCTCTTAAGGAGATCATCAAGAGGTTCTATTGCAGGAACTACTTCATCACCTCACAAGAGAATAAAGGTTATACATTCACATAAATATGATTTGTCAAGACTCTCGCAACCACAGAAGCAATCAGATCAGTTATTTCAAACTCCAGAGTCATATTCAAAAAAAAATGATAATCTATCTGGCGTTGATGTTTCTTCTAATACATTTATATTTGGGCAGTGCAGAAATTGATGATTTGAAGATGTTTATGAAATCTTATGTAAGTAAAGAATTCATTTAAACATTTATATGTTCATTGTTAAACTTTTTTATATGTTTAATTTGATTATAGGTTGACAACAAATTTGGAGCTCTTGAGAATAAAGTTGAAGCTCTTGAGGCATTAATAAAGAGAAATCATTCTTAATTGTTGAAAGCTGTTGGTGCGAGAGATAACAAACAGAGAAGGTGATATTTGATTTTTTTTGAATTGTTTCTGATTTTTTATGTGATATTGACTATTTTTCAAAATAAAAATAAAAATAAAGTATACGGAAGGAGTTTCATCGTAACACATGATGGATGATTCTGTGGCGAAAGACAATGTTGGTCCACAATTCAATTTTGGTAACTTTGATCAACAAAATATTTCACCCATGCAAATGAATTTTGCAACTGTTGCTGATGTTGATCAACCTGCCGAGGAGGTTGAGAAACAAAAGGGTTCCGTTGGAGATGTCACAAAGGTACGTAAGTATCTGATACTTAAAAATTAACAGATAATTATTATGTTTGTTATTCCATTAAACATTTTAACAATGTATCTTTTTGAATTGTTCATATTTTAATCGATGAATTCACTCTTGATACTTGTGTATCACTGATTGCATTTTCTACATTAAAACTATATATGATACTTCTTAATATTGACTGTTTTATATAATTTAATTTATGAAATATATTCCTATATTTTAAATATCAGTGATTGCACTATATACAATAATATACTAAGAGATACTTTATTTTTTATATAAACAATGAAGGACGACACATCCAGTTTTGAAAAACAAAAGGGTTCTGTTGAAGATGTCACAAAGGTACGTAAGTATTTGATACTTAAATATTAACATATGCATTATTATGTTTGTTATTCCATTAAATATTTTAACAATGTATCTTTTTGGATTGTTGATATTTTAATCGATGAATTCACTTTTGATATTTGTGTATCACTGATTGTATTTTCTACATTAAAACTATATATGATACTTTTTAATATTGACTGTTTTATATACTTTAATTTATGAAATATATTCTTATATTTTAAGTATCAGTGATTGCACTATATACAATAATATACTAAGAGATATTTTATTTTTTTTATAAACAATAAAGGACGACACATCCAGTTTTGGAAAACAAAAGGGTTCTATTGAAGATGTCACAAAGGTACGTAAGTATTTGATATTAAATATTAACAGATACATTATTATGTTTGTTATTCCATTAAATATTTTAACAATGTATCTTTTTGGATGGTTGATACTTTAATCGATGAACTCACTTTTGATACTTGTGTATCACTGATTGCATTTTCTACATTAATACTATATATGATACTTTTTAATATTGACTGTTTTATATACTTTAATTTATGCAATATATTCATATATTTTTAAGTATCTGGGATGGCACAATATACAATAATATACTAAGAGATACTTTATTTTTTCTATAAACAATGAAGGACGACACATCCAGTAAGGAACATGCAATGGAACAGTCCACTGTGCTTCTATCCAAAGCACAACAAAATAATCCTTCGGTGAATGCGAATATTCCTGATATTAATGTGGTACGTATTAATTTTTTAAGTTGTTATACATTATTAATTTTAGTAAAAAAATAGTAGAGTATCTAGTATTATCTTTATTAGATCATGGTGCCGATAAAATTCATAAAGAAGTGGAAAAACATTCTTCAAATACAATAGTTCTTGAGACATCGGTAGAGTTATAAATTATTTGATGCATTTTGACAACAGTCGCCTCCATTTAATTTCAAAAAAATTAAATTTTTGATGTTGCATAAGTTCTTTATATAAATTGTAATATTTTCTGACATCACACAGGATAGCACCTCATCGGTCTCCATCTCATCTGAAATCGAAGCAGTGTTAGATGCATTTGCACATGGACTATCAAACCAGTAAATTAATGTCAACCCATTGAGTGCAGTAATTCCACTCCAGCTTACCTGGACTGATGATTTTTTATCGGACAGTCAGCTACCCACCCAGCTGGCTCTCAATGATATTGATACTACAACTCCTGCTCAGTGTAACAGAATGCCTTCTAAGGTTTTGTAGTCTCCCTATGTGAATTTTTTTGGATCAACTGATAAGGGCAAGGACAAAATAGACGATCAAATTTGTTCATACACTCCATTTGATGATTATCGGATCACATCTCAACTATCGTCAGATTTAATGCAAGAGTTCTTAGAGTGGATTCAAAAGGAATTCCTCAAAACACATGCGAATAAGTAAGTTTTTATTATTAAAGTATCATTATAGAATCAGTTTTTTATTAAAGTACTTTAAATTTGACTTTAATAATTCTTATAGAAAACCTAATGAGGATAATTATAGAGGCAAATCTGCTAAGTTTGATTTTGACTATATGGATTTTGTTGCCGCATTTTCTGTTGACAAGAACTGGTTTTATACCATGTCACATCCGCTGAAATGTTGGACAGATCAGGTACATTATGCATTTAAATTATGTATATGATACAATTTTAAAATTTGTCATATAATATAGACATGAACTTACAAATTAATTTTTACTTTCCTTCAATCTATTGCTTTATTTCAACGTATCATGATTATATATTATGTTATTTTTTATCTATGTAACAACACATAGATGTATTTTTTTACTATCTACGCAAGAAGTCAAAATCAAGAGGCTTGGATTAATACAGATACACTACGGTCAATTGCTTGTTTAAGACATATATCAACATATATACAATAGGTATTATTGTGCTCCCGCGGATGAAACTCTGACGACACAACAATATATTGACTGTGGTGTTGCTATAGCTGGTTATGAAAGGTCTATAAAAGTCATCATAAATGAATTTTTGATATCTGCTTCTTTACCTTGGCATCTAGTTGATGAGGTTTATATTCCTGTTAATTGTGGCAAAGATTTCCATTGGTGTTGGTTGTGGTTGTTTTAAAGGAAAGGTTGATAAGAGCGTATGACTCATCTATGGGGTCAAGGAAAAGAGTGCATTCCGTAAAGATAAATCAGTTGTCTGTAATGCTTCCAAACTATCTACATGATAGTGGTTTCTTTGATAAAACGGAGAGAATTAATTGGTTGTTATTGGAGGCGTACAAAGACAAGGAAACGGGTGAATTATTGGGTCCACAACATTCATTTGCAGTGGAATATGCTCAAGATATTATGCAACAACAAAGCGATAGCCTGTTAGTATTGTAAATCAATTTATTTACTTAGATATTCAATTTTTGTTTTAATGCATCTTCATTTTTTTGCAGGGATTGTGGAATGTATGTAGCTACTTATGCAGAATACTTGAGTGACGAAATCAAAAATCCATCTGTTAGTTTTCAGAGTGACTATCTTCGCAACAGATAAGGAACATTGTTATGGAAGTATGATATGGATAAAGTCAAGGCTGGATATGTTAGTGATACAGACGATCCTACAAGGTCAAGGAGCAGAAGGTGGATTCGTTAATTTAGAGTAGTTAGGTTTCTATTATGTTGAAGTTAAGTTAATTAGTATTTTGTTTTATAACTTTTCCTTCGAGCACAATATTAATAAGTAGTTATTAATTTGAAGAATTTTTTTGTCAAGAAATGTATTTCAATTTAAATTTTTGTCTCCAAATATATAATTTAATTAACAGTAACTCGCTATAAATTAATTTTGTAAAAGTAATATATACACAATTATTGCTGATACACTATAAACTTTGTTAACATTATACATGATATTATATTTACACAATTATTACACAAAATGATACAAAATAATTAACTTAAAATGTTTAGTATTTCAATAAATCACAACGTCTGATACAATATTATCTTCAGAGACATAATATCCATAGAGTTATTAAGTATATGATACACATTTTATTATCAAAAATAAATTTGTGTATCTTTAACAAATAATACAAAATAATGTAATTAATATATTTAGTATCGTTCAGCAGGCTGAAACATATAAAACTCTATAAATATTTAGTATCAGTTACAATTATGTGTCTGATAACAAAAATTTATTATCAGATCTATTATATTTTTATCGTTTTATGTAAATGAGACTATACAAATTATCAATATCATTACACTTGATATAATACAATCAAAATCGATATATTTAGTATCACTATAAATTTTGTATCTTGTAACATTCATATGAAGTTGTAATCACATCAAATGAAAAAGTTCAAATCTTATTAGCAAACTAAAAATATCCAGAAACATTATTACACATGAAGCATAAAACAACAAAAAAAAAATAATCATCAAGAATCTTTTGGAAAGAAGGTACATGTTCTTATATTGTGACCTTCTTGTGCACAACGTCCACAATAATTATTTTTTGTTGTTAGCTTTTCATCTGAATTTTTCTTTCTCTTTCTTCTTGGTCTACTAGGCATCTTTTTGTATCTAGGTGGCAAGACCACTTCTTTCAAAACACAGTCCGGAGCTGTCCAATCACTTTTGTCTAGCATTGGTTCCATTGAAATTGCATAAGTATTTGTTAATGCATCGTGTTTATAATAATAAGAGCAGTAGGGGTGTACATCTGTTATATTTTTCTTCTTTAAAATGGTTATTGCATGTGGATAAGATATCTCGTCAAGTTGAAATCTCCACATGAACAAGTTTTCCTCTCAAGACAAACAACATATCTTATCCCACCTTCATACACTGAAAAAATAAACTCAGAAGATGCAACAACATACAATTATTTACACATTAGATAAATTTAACACGTTTTTTTTATTTTGGTTAAACAATAATATAATAAAGATAATACAAATATGTACCTTCATTTTTTAACTTTTAAACGTGTTTAAAATCAATATTTCTTCAAATCTCCTCCCCAATGTGTCCTTTGTATAAGAAGTTATTTCTCTATTTTTTGCAATTTCAAGAACCAAATAGAATTCTAGCTTCCTCCAAAAAGTCTATAATAGGTAGTTGTCGTGCATCAACAAGGCAACCATTGATATATTCAGCTATATTTGAAGTCATCATTCTTTCCCGATTCACTGTTGCATGAGACCTAGACCACCTTTCATATCGAGCATCTTGAAGATACTGTTTTACTCTTCCATCTATTTTATCCAATTTAGCCATCAATTTTTTAAAATCCTCTTTTCTATAAGTCTTTGCCATTGAGTAAAACAGATCACTTAGAATGGTCCTGCTTTTTTTAAAGTTTGAAAAAACATTTTTTCAGAGGTGCCATATGCATGCAAAATGAGGAACAGTTGGATAAACAATACTAACACCTTTCTTTATGCTTTCGTTTCTGTCAGATACAACACACATTTTTTCCCTCTTATCAAATACATTCTTAAACTGTTGAAAGAACCATATCCATGAACAATCATTTTTCGTGTCAACAATTTCGTACGCCAAAGACAATATGCAAAATTAACATAGAGACATAAGACAATATAGAATAAATAATGTCTTACTATTAAATTAATAAATAAATAAATTCATAAACAACATGTCATGCCTGCTCCATCGAGTGTACTAGCAGATACAAATGTCCCTCGATAAGCTCTACTAAGATGTGAAGCATCAACAACAACAACTGGCCTACAAAACTCAAATCCTCTCATCAATGGTCTTAATGATATGAAAAGATACATAAATTCGTTGTATCCAGACTTGTGCATCCCTATATATGAATTTGGATACACTGATTCCAACATATATATGTATCTTGGCATGTTTCTATAACCATCTGCAGGTTTACCCCTTATAATTTTCAATGCACGCTTTTTAGCTCACCATGCTTGCTAATAAGAATTTTCAACACCATACATTTCTCTAATATCGTTAATTATATCGTTTGGAGTATGTTTCCTTTTATGATTTTCCAATTTTGGAGCTGTTACACCACTAACAAACCCAACGATAGCTTGTACTTTACTTAATACCCTATCCTTCAATGGACATGTATGTTCACTATTAAAGTATCTCACTATGAATGTTTCTGAATTCTTTCTAACAGAGGCCTTCAATTTCCAACAACAATCATCTGAATAACAAACTAATACGTAGCTGCAATTACATAACATATATATATTATTTGATCAGGTTGATTTGTACTAATACATAAATAAACATAAAAGTATAATACAATACATTATTTCAATTACAAGGCAGAAATGATACTTTCATAATTAAATGTATCACACATGATACTTTGTTATGTAAAGTAATCACAAATTTAATCTTACACATTTTTCACCTAACAGATTTAATCTCAAACATTTTTCAAAATACGAACAATACACATTATACATACGTCTACACGTAACAGATAATATTAGTGTATCATGATAAACATATTACAAACAAAATATATATTGAAGCTATAATTGTATAACATACATTTTGTTATCAGATCTTTTAACTTTAAAATTGAAGCTATTCTTTATTTTGTAATTTTCCATTATCACCTTTAGAGTTGTCTTATCCTTATACATTTGATTCTCTTCCACAACAGAAGTCTTCGTATCTGATATATAATTTTCCACCACCATTTCTGGTATGTAATATGTATCACCAATTTTTGATTCAACAATGTTTAGAGCCTTTGCGTCATTTTTTTCACCCTCAACACACACGATTGCACCTGTTGTTGCATCGAAATTTAGTTTCTCTTCAACACCTTTATCTGATGTGTCAATGCATACATGATACATTCCGAATCCAACCTCATGTTTCTTAATTTCTATGTACAATTTCAAATCAATATCAGTCCGAATACACAACAAAGACGAATTACCTTCAACAACATATCTAATCTCGATATTTTTTTTGATTCATCAATACACAACTCAGCCGCAATTGCTGAAATAAGATTCATGAACGAAATATATTCTCCAACCACTATCCCATCACTTTTGTATCGCTCGTATATAACATCACTTTCCCATATTTCAGAATGTCTTAACAAAATCAAAATATTCATTTTTTGAATATTCACAAATTGCGTTCCAGAATTTTTATAAACCAAGCTTTGTGTGTTTTTTTCGAAGAACAATGTGAAGGTTTGACAATTTGAAATTCAATAATACCATCAATCAGTTAGAGGTTTATGCAGATTATACGTTAATTTTGTTAAACGTCCGCTTGAATCGTGGGATAAATTTTATTCCCTTTTTACGCTGTAACTGATAACAACAAATTATAGATTAAAGTATCCATACGCTCTAATTTAAGTATCATTCCTCAATATTAAGTATCCGGATTTATATTAAAAAGGGGATTTTTGGTAAATAGTTAAAGAGTAGGGATAGAAAGTAATTTGTCCCTTAGACTATGTGATTTGCCTAACTTTTACTACTATTTTCTTACGATTGATGTTTAAGAAATTTGCTATACAATAATATAAAAGATATACATTAGGTGCATAATAATATACAAAACTTTATAAACTATTTTATAAGAATATATGTTTAAAAACATGATATTACAATATCATACATCCAAATATATAATATTACATATAATTATAAGAGATGTTTCTACACTTATCTACAATACTATATAATGTTATACACTATTATACTACACCTGACTTCGTCTTCTTCCGTGATTCCAAGCTTCAAATCAATCCACGACATCTCAAGAACTATACAAAATCACCTTAATTTTCATATTTAATTTCCGCAATATCGTAACAATATTCATTCGAAACAGAGCTTATTTATAAAAAAAAAGTAGTTTTAAAATCTTAAAGCTTCAAGATTCTACAATATTTACCACTTTTGCAAGCTTCAAAAATAGTGATTTTATTTATTAAGATTGTGAGTACAATTTTGTGTCACTGTATCAAAAATGATCATTAGCGGGAATTAATTTTTAATTGCCGTTAAATATGTATTTTTAGCGGCAGTTAACACTCTTTGTATATCCCTAAAGCCTTCAACGACATTGGTTCTAATGGCACTTAACTAATGCCGATAAAGGCTTTAGCTTAATGTCAATATTTATTACCACTAAAAGTTATTTTTGTTGTAATGTGTATCTCTTGATGCGTCCCTTTATAATTGTATTCGGTGTTTTGAAAGTCATTAGCAATGTATATCTAGAATGTAGGAGGATGTATACCTTCTTGTGATACATTTGATCGCTAAGAAGACCAGACAATACTTTGACTTTTTTGATATATTGAGTTGATCTTGAGGAAGAATGTCTCTCGGTCACTTTGACTTTCAAAGCGACAATATCTTATATCTTGATTCTTGATCTAAGATCTCATTGTAAATACGAAAAAGTTTATTGGATATTTGAGATGTCTTTTATATATATATATATATATATATATATATATATATATATATATATATATATATATATAAGGTAGAGTTTATGATTAAATACCATTAAAAAAAGGGAAATTTTTCAAAATATCAATATTTTAACATTTAAGAGGGCTCATTAGCAACACTTTCAATATTTAGTAAAAATGTCAAAATTTTAATTTGTTATGTATCTTATTTATGTTTTTATTATTTGTTTTTATTTAAAGAATACAATTATTTAATAACATAAGGGAGAAAATCAAGGGAGAGAATATTTTTTTAAAAAGCAAAGATCACTTAATTTTCTCATCAGTTACATTTTCAAATAAAACTCAAACTTTGTTCTTTTTTTCTCTCCAGAATCTTAACCTTTTTTTTATTAGTTTGTATTCATCCCAATAGGTATGCCAAATGAATCTATAGTTATTTAAGAAATATATTTGTATTCATATATTTTTTTCATGTGTATTGATTTGTTTCTTCAAAAATCTTGTATTTCGTATTCATTTCAATATGTATTTTATTTGTATTTCTAGTTATTCTAGTTTTTATTTAGAATATTGTATAATAATATATAAAATACAAAAAAATAGTATGATGAAAAAGTGAGATAACATTTTTTAGAAAAGGAACATATCACTTAAAATTCTCATCATTTACAATTTCAAAAAAAAAAATCCTTTTTCATTCTATTAGATCAACTTTCCTTTGTTATGTTTTCATTATAATTGTATACCAATATTTTTACATTTTATGTGCTCACTTTACCATTCAAATTAAAATTGATTTTTTTCCTTTCAAACTACAAATTGTATTTCGGTGATTAAAGTTGTATTACTTGATTGCCATATATATATATATATATATATATATATATATATATATATATATATATATATATATACACACGTATCTCAATATATATGAATATGATTCATGAAAGGGTACAAGATTTTGGGGGGGAAATAGCATACTTGGTGGAAATAATAAATTTATTGAGGAAGGATATAATATTCTAAAAAAATAAATACAAATTGACTATGAAAGAAATAAGAATACAAGATTCTGAAAAACAAATAGCATACATAGTAAAATAATATAATCAGGATACAATATTCTAAAAAAATACAAATTAACTTTGAAAAACAGGATACATATATGTTTAAGAAATACAAATTCATATGAGATAGCATACACAGTAAAAATGTTATAATCAGAATACAATATTCTAAAAAAATACAAATTGACTGTTAAAAAATATGATACATCTATACTTAAGAAATACAAATTCATATGAGATACGTATTTGAATGACTACAAATAAAAAAGAAATACAATGTTCTTAATAAAAATACAAATGATGAGTAAAAGAAAAATAATTGACAAACAAAAATTAATATGAATATTATTCTGACATGAATATAATTTTGCAACCTTCTTCTTTGACTCTCTCTTTCTTCTTCGTCTGCTATGTTCCTTTTTTTCAAAAATTTTCATCAAAATCTGAATTTGTGAATTAATAACCCTATAAGCAAAATTCAAAATTATTAAATATGAATATACAAAAAAAATTCAAACAATATATTATGTATGAATGCTTATATGGATTACTACAAATTACAATCTACTAAATCTCAAATATGAAAATAAAATCATAAAAAATAGTGTTTCAAATACTAAAATTTTGAAATGCATAAATATCTGATGAGTATGTTAACAAACTCATATAAAAATCGAAAAAATGACGAAAAATTTGTAATACATACAATCCAAAATTCAACATAATTTTTTATTTCAAAAATAAAATCTCATGAAATCTCGCAAAATAAATGATGATTTCGAAAATACCTTTATGTATTGAAAGATTTCTTGAATTAATCGATAGATCTGAACAAATTGGTATGAACTTGAATAATTAGTTCTTCTTCAACAATGAGAGAGAGAATAATGGTGAAAATGGTAAAAGAGAAAAAAAATTGAAAATCTGAAAGATAGAAATAAATTTAATGTATTAAAGTCTAGAAGAAGTCTAAATGGGTAGTGAATATATTTAATGTTGGACTGTTTTGAGAAATAAAAGGAAAGACAAATAATAGTATTTGGATATAAATTATTTTTAAAATATTGACATTTTGACATTTTGAACAAATATTTTAAAGTGTAGATGCTTTAACTAATTAAGTTAGGAAGTGTGACTAGTTTACTATTTTTTCCTTAAAAAAAAACCTTAATGACTATTTGGACTTAAAGATCATGAGTTGAGCTTGTCTCGTAAACGCTCAACATGGCGGTTCAAAATCAAATCAAAATTGATAATTCGGATCGAAAAAGTTATCGATTTATCAAAAATGAGTTATTGATTTAACAATTTTGATTTTTTTGGTTATCTGGTTATCGATATTAACAGTTTGAGGATTTTTCTTAATGGGTTAACCGATAACTTGATAGTAAATTATATAATTACATTTATACCATTTTGTATATAAATCATTTACTTAGAATTTGGTTGCCTAATTTTATTTTTGGTTATATCAAACTCTTGATTATTCTACAATATAAATGTATTTGCTTTTGAGCAAGATGTAACTTATGAACTCATGTGCATGGTTCATTTGATTTGCCATCTCGTTTTAAAGTAATTTTTCAATGATTTTTTTTTGTCTGTCAAAACTCAAATCTTAACGGTTACACCGATAACAATCCATAACCGATAAACTTATAATTGATAAGTCAATATCTTAATGGTTCTATAACGGTTTTGCATCTCTACAAACCGTTAACCAATAAATCATACTAATAAACTTTAAAACGGAACTGAACCGATCGATACGCAGTCCAACGCTCAACTAGTCAAATCGAATAAAAGATGCTCCATAACTTAAAACATCAAAAAAAAAAAAAAAAAAAAAAAAAAGAAGTTGACCAAGGCTGGGCTATTTTTTTTCCAGCCTAGCTAGTTCCACTCAATTTGTTGGCCTTAAGGATTTAATCACTCCACATGAAATTTTCCTCAATCATGGTATAGCACTTGTAATAGTTTCACATGATTCAAGGAGTATATGTCAATAATTGTCAAGATAAATTAAGGCTACCAATGTATGGTACTGAGGCCTTCAATTGCTGTTGTTATGTGTCAACCACCTATTGTTGTAACTTGTAAAAACAATATTGAATACCTCAATACGTGTACAAGGTATCCGTGAACACCTTAATTGGAAGTTGCAAGTATCCTTTTCTTAATTTTTACAACATCATTAAGAAAAGAATTAAATTATATATGACATATATTATTCTTTTTATGTGCAACAAGTTATACAGCTCTCTCAACTCTTTGGTTTTCAATTAATCATCTTTAGTGTGACAATCGTATTGAAATTAATGAATTTGTTTGCTTTTTCAAGATACTTGATCACACGTTATGTTTTGCTTTGGGTTAAAATAAAGTCCAAATTACAATATACAACTATATTATATATGTATCTCTAACTTAATTTTCTTATAGACAAGGGAGTGTACAATCCTATGTTACACAAACTAGTTTCGTTTACTATGTGTTTATCTTCTAGATGTATACATACGATTATTTTGTTTGATATTGTATTATTCAGTTTTTCAATTTTGACTTTTTATTTTTTATTTTAAAAATGACATTTTATCATAAAATAAATTTAATTTAATTTGATGTTCTCTTTTTGATCTACTTAAAGCTAGTTGCTTTCCTTGCCACCCAATACTACAAATCAAATGTATTCTATTATAAAATCAAATCAAATAGTCCATGAAATTTGTTTTCCATATATATATATATATATATATATATATATATATATATATATATATATATATATATATATATATATATTCGAAAATCCTAGGGAAATCTATCATTATTATTATCTTCCAGGTGTGCACTGGGTAAATCTACTCCTATTGTAATAATTTGAAAATTAGTAGGAAAAGTGAACTGTATTAGATAAACCACGTGTGATAAACTCGATTGAGAAATGACTAGGCGATGGAAATCCCCTGGCAACCCTTTATGATACCACATCCATTGCACCAACTTAGTCAATTGATCAGAAAGGACCGTGTGAGATTCAATCCATTATCACCCTTATGGAATATCCCTGCTACACCAACTCAATGAGGATTCCAAGCATCTATATTGCTTAGTCGGTTATTCTTAAGAGAGTTATAATTTTTTTCTCATATGTACTACCCTTAGTAATTAATATTAAATACAATAATAGTCAAATTTATAGTTTCAAAGTATCGTTAATAAGATTAGCTAATGCACCTTTAATTATATTTTAATTTTTTTTTTAAGAAGTGTGTCAGGTCAACATAAAATAATATTGACAACGGGTGGACGCATGAATAGTAGAAAAAGCGAAAAAAAGGGTGAAATTCGTAAGGATAGGGAGAAAACAAAGAATGTGTATATAAGCCCAAAGAGGAGTCTGATTTAATCATTTATCATTTTTCATGATATGAAAATTAATATGACATTTTATTCACAATCATTCTCCATTTTAATGGATTCTACAAAATCTATCGAACTCTCTAACAAAAGAAAAACAGACCCTTTTATCTTCTAGCCCAAATTTAACCTTCCACCACTCTCCATTTCAAAGCTCCTTTTAACCTTTGGTATCGTCGATACAATATTGACGATGAAATTTCAGTTAATTGTCATTTACTGATCTCATCTTTTATCGAATCGATCTATGATGTTGATCTTATTCTATTCTTAGTACCTTCTTTCGTCCTGTCCTTTCCGCAGGTAATTAAATCAACATCAAATCTTATACTTAATTATTATTTTTTCTTATTTAATTTGTCTAATTTCTCTTTGCATTATTGGCTTGATTGTCTTTCATATGCATGTATGTAATCTCTGTTATTAGGGGCGGTTGCAAGTGTTATTATATAGTTTTAAAACAATACAAATGTATCTTAGTACTAATTAATAAAATTTTGCATCCATCTTTATTTATTACAATGACAATTAAAAAAGATATGTCAATATTTTGATTTGGGTATCACAGAGAAGATATGCAATGA
The DNA here is from genome assembly GCA_022817965.1 of Solanum lycopersicoides. NCBI lineage: Eukaryota > Viridiplantae > Streptophyta > Magnoliopsida > Solanales > Solanaceae > Solanum > Solanum lycopersicoides. The sequence goes on from CM040624.1 coordinate 81,010,504, forward strand.
TCTGTTTTATTTTTTTAATCTTTATTTGGGGTCACCTTTCAATCTGAGAAATTATAAAATTATACTTCATTCGTTTCTTTTTAATTATCATAATTTTTTTTTTAAGTCAAACAATATGAATTTTGATTGATATTTTAAGATGTTTTTTTCATCAATATTGATATAAAAAAAATTTGCAATTTTATAGTACTTTTCAAATAATTTTTTAAATATCTAAACTATTATTTAAACTATTAAATTAAAATAATTATATAATTTTATTTAGCTTTAAAAATTAATTAAATTGACGATCGAAAAGGAAACATGAAAAACTGAAAAACAACGGAAGGAGTATGATCCAAGATTGAGTTAATAATTAAAATTCCTAGTGTTTGAGGTGGCGTTTAATCAAACATCCATATTTGATGGATCCAATATTGAGTTATATAATAATTGAAAACCTTACTGCTTTTGTGTATTGAGCCGAAAGAGGGAGAATATTTGGGTTGTCTTAAATAACAAATTAAATCAATAAAAAAGAAAAAGAAAAAACAACTACTATATAGCTTTATGTCACCGCCATTATTTTTTTAATTTGTTTATTTCTATGGTTGTATTACAATCCATGATTGCTTGTAATGTTAATTTAATTTAATATATGTTCATGACTCTGGATGTATATGTTATAAAAAATAGTATTTTATTTGCTAAATTAATGATTATATTAGCTGCTCATCATGTGTTTTGCAAAATGCTTATGATTCTAGTAAAGTCATACCCCATTTTAGATTTCACATGCACTAAAATTATTAAAGCTAAAAAAAATAATCAAACTTAGCTCAATGGATCTCTCTTTAATATATTAATTAATTATCTCTTTGATTATGATATCATCTATATAATAAATGAAATTTCAGAGGAACAAGATCTGATGAGTCATATTTTTCTATAGCGAATCGATCGATTATATATTGTTAGTATCATCAATCTTTGTTGCAAAATATGGATGAACATGGAGGAGGAGGAAGCAAGGTGACAGGTATAAGGCAAATTGTGAGACTTAAAGAGTTGTTACATAAGTGGCAAAATGTGACACTTAGTCCTAAAGCTACTAATTCATGTCATGAGCATGAACACCCTCTTCAATCATCAAATATTGATAGTAGTAGTGGCAATTTTCATGGAGGTATATCACCAGCTATTACTAAGAGGCTAAAGAACTCCATTAATGTGTATTGTGATTCGGACGACGAGAGTTGCCAGAGTCCAGAGCCACCCCATGGTGTTCCTAAAGGTTATTTAGGAGTTTATGTTGGACCTGAGCTTCGTAGGTTTATAATACCTACAACTTACCTAAGTGATCCTTTGTTCAAAGTGTTGTTGGAAAAAGTTGAAGAAGAATTTGGATTTGATCATACGGGTGGACTTACTATACCTTGTGAGATTGAGACTTTTAAGTACTTGTTGCAATGCATGGAGAGTCATCAAAGAGGTGTTGATCCTCAACATGATTCTTGTGAGTCTTAACTTTCCCCTAACTCCTTTTAATCTCTTTTTTTTTTTTTAGATGAATTTGATTATTCGGTGATTACAGTAGAGGTGAATCGAGAATTTAAAGTTTGGTAATATTAAATTCATTCTACTTTGAAATTTGTGTGTTTTTCACATTTGTGTTACGTATCGAAAATACTAGATTCGGTTGAATTCATAGAACACTGGTGTGATCCATTTTATTATGTGGTTTAATGGGAAATCATTTGATGGTTTTGGATGCAGCTGGATCTTCATTGGCGATTAAGGGGTGATTAACTACAATGGTCTTAGTGATGGATGAATCTTTAGGGATTTTTATTTTTTGTTTTTAATTTTCTTTAATTCTTCTGGTGTTAATTAAGCTAAGATGATCTTCATGTAATGTAGATTTCACAATTCTTTTTTTTTTTCTTCTTTTACTTCTACCTTTGTATTCATTCAAAGTTAGAAGTAACAAGGTTAGATATTTTTTAACAAGGTTCATTGGCAAGAGAAACAACAAAAACCTTTGTCCATTTGTTGGAAATAACCTACAATATTTTAGTGGTTATTGACCCTTGCATTTTTAGGCAAGTCTATTTACATCTTTTGGCTTGTATTTTCTTATTTCGTTATCATATTTTTGTACTATCATGTTTTGAATCTTCCTCTTTTTCTTTTGAGTTAAGGGTCAATTAAAAATAAATTATGTATCTTAATAAAAATAGGAATTAATATACGTATACATTCTATCCTTTTAGATGTGAATTACAGAGGCAAATCTACATAAAGAATTTCGGATGCTCGAGTACCTATTAACTTGATAAAAAAATTTCATATATATAAATAAAAAAAATTTGGAAATTAGATATAAATAACTCACGATTAAACATTGAACAAAGCGTCTTGTAACACTCTGGTTCAGGGGTAGAATTCTGAGGTCATTGATGCCTCGAGTTAAGGATTTGAATATAGTATACTTTTGGTCAAAAAGCTAACTCAAACTTCTTTAATGTTTTTTACTCTTCTTTTTATACATTTCCACCGTTGACTTCTTGTTTAAGTTTTTATTATTTTTAATTTTTTGTATTTGATTTACTAATTAAACTATAAAAGTATTAGTAAGCTTCTAGAAAATGTTTTTTCTTGGCTAGCAACTTTAATTTAAAGGTTTTGATCACCCACAACTATTAAATTCTAGATCCGCCACTGATAAATCACACTAAATATGTTGTGGTTGTTCTTTGTGTGCTTACTATTCCTATCCACTCAATTAGTATAACTTTTATATTTATTATTACTGAAGGGTCGATTTGAAATATGTGGAAGAGAATATAATCTTGGTAACATGCTTATGTTTCCAAGGTCTCTAGCATGGTATCTTTGTTGAAGATTTAATAGAATATTTTAACTGATGAAGTAGCTTTTTTATGTTACTTCACAGAAGCTCGGTTCTCCCAGCCTTTAATTTAACAATGCTGCTAAATTAACATGCTACAACTAAGCAAATTACTAGCAATATTGGAGATGAGATGGTTTAGGATAGTACAGAATACTATGTGCTTACGGTAAAAATTAGCCCATGAAAATATAACTCACGCAATTTATCTATTTTTGGGTGTAGGGATATCAACTGGGGATCTCTTTATTTTTTTTTTGTTGAGAAAATACCCGTTCGATCAAAATATTTAACACAATAAATTTCACAAAACATTATATTTTAGACAGAGATTTAGACTTACCCATCTTTTTTTATTTTTATTTTGTAATTATCCTGAGGTATATTACATTCAAAAATTAATTCTTTATATTTAATGATGTTGGAAAGTACTGAAAACTTATTAAGGTTATTGATTACACTCTATGACGAATATTTTAATATAATAAAGTGAAAATTGTACAACCTGAAACTTATAAAATACGTGGTACTAAAAGAGTGAATTTGAAAAAAAATCAAAACAAATCTCAACCCATAAACACAAGTTAAAGTAAAGTCTTTGAAATGGGTCATATTTGCGCGAGTTGGGCTCACTATATTTTCATAGGAGAAGTTGGTTCAATTTGGGTACAACCAAGTCAGCCTATTTTAGAAGTTGGGCTCATTGAGCTGTCGTAGACAAAATTTGAAGAACAACCTTAGGAAGTGCCATATGGTGTAAATAAATAATCTTAGTTTCGAGTTTTGAAATATAATCTTAGTTTCGAGTTTTGAAATGAACTTATATTATTCCTTTTATGCTTTATCCCTGCTAATTTCTACCTCCAAAAGTAAAAGATTGTTGCCAAAAAAAAACATACAACGGAGGTTCTATTTGATAACTTGTTATATTTTGATTAATGACAAATCGTAGGAATTAACGCGAAGCACAAGACGGATAAACTAAAGGTACAACATTCTTAAGGAAAACAAACACAGAGCCAGGAACCAGAAGAATCCAGGATGGGTTTAGCAAACATTCGGAAAAGGCAAGAAATTTCAAATCAAGCAAAATCAACGACTAAAGAAGGAATGGATATATATGCAAGATACTCACGCCACAATTTCTGGAAGAAAATAAAAGTTCAAGATATCAAGAAATCATCCAGCAAAGGAAGGAAATCACCACTTATAAAAAAGATAAAACAACTCAGTAAAATCACAGGAAATCATACAACAAAGGAAGCAATTGATTTAGTCATGCACATATCTAATATGGACATGATTCAGCAAATCAATTCAACTAAATCAAGAAGTCATCCAAAGATCCTTGATTTACAAATCTCTTGAGTTTTCAATAGAGCATCCTCTCCCAACTATATATACCTCTCTCCATCCCTGATGAAAGATACGAAACTTCTATCCAAGCTTATAAGTGATATTTTCTTTTATCTTTCATAAAGTTTTGTAATCACTAGAGTGAAAACAATTGAAAAGAAAAGAGAGAGAAAGATTCTGAGTGTAGGCTTACAAGTAGAGAATGCGTCAAAGATAGTCTCTGATTTGCACATCAGACAGGATCAAGTTACTAAAAGATTGTACTACTCAAAGACTTACTTCAAACGCTCTAAAGAAAACCCTTGAAATCCAAGGGGACTGGACTAGGCACCACATTGGTGATCCGAACTAGTATAAATATTATGTGTTATTTATCTTCTGCAAATTATCTCATATATATTAATCCACTAATCTGCAGGTGAGTCGACTAACTGGTATAGGGAGTCGACTAAAGTTTAAAATCATAATTTAACCCCCCCCCCTCGTGAATATTAATTGGTATCAGAGAAGGTCTCACAAATTCAGTGTTTAACCACACATGATCAAAGATCCAAATGGCACACTATCAAATTCCTGGTGCATTACTTCAAGACGGGCATTCGTCACATCGACCACCATACTTCAATGGACAACATTACTCTCACTGGAAAGATAGATTCAGAATTTTTGTTTCATCAACTGATCATCAAGCATGGATAGTGATCAAAAAGGGTACAAAGCCTATTCAGGACTAACTGATAAAGATGGCACTGAAAGCCATTTGATCCTGAATCATTTGACATCACTAAGGAACAACAAGAGGTAATTTAAACTAATGCTAGAGCTATAAGTTTGTTGTATTGTGCAGTCAATGGAGCAGAATACGACAAAATCTCAACATGTGAAACTGCGAAAGAAATATGGGACAAGCTAGAAGTAACTTACGAAGGAACGACTAACGTAAAAGAAGCTCGGATAATCTCTCTCGTAAATAACTATGAGTTATTCAAGATGGTCGAAGATGAAAACGTTGAATCCATGTTCTCAAGATTCAGCAAAATCATTTGCGAACTTAAATCTCTTGGAATGATGTATTCAAATGCACTACAAGTGGGAAAACTCGTTAGAAGCCTTCCCAAAGCCTGGGAAACCAAAGTTGCAATTCTCAAAGATGGAGATATGCATACTATGACATACGATGAACTTCGAGGTAATCTAATGGCTTATGAACAAAATCATATTAACAGGTACAATAAAGGCGAGAAAAAGACGACAATGGCATTTACTGCCGAGACACCTGAAATTGAGGAAAACAGTAGTGAAAGTCAAGACGAAGGCATGGCTCTTATAAATTGTGGAGTAAGACAAATGCTCAGACAAAGAAGACAAAGAAGACAAAGACCTCAACAAGATTTTAGGAACAAGGACTTCAAAAAAAATGACGATCGATGCTATTATTGCGGAGAACCAGGTCACGTTAAACAAAACTGTCCAAAGCGAAGAAGAAGACCAAATCGAAGAAATGAAGATCCAAAAAATCTCGGAGCATGGGAACAAGGAGAAACAACCAATGATGACTATGACGAGATGACAAACTTGTGTTTTATGGCGCTAGGAGAATCAAGCGAGGTAAGACCTTATAATTGTTCTGAATGTGACAACTTACAAAATTCTATCGACATGGTCACTGAGAATTACAAAAAGTTATTGACGAATACAATAAACTTGCACAAGAAAAGAAAGACTGGCAAATACTTCTTGAAGCAAGTCAGATTGAAGTTGACTTACTTATAGAAGAGTTGGAGGAAGTAAAAATGCAACTTAACAGCATCAGAAAATCTCCGAGCCACAGTTCTGTTCGAACAGATATACCTCAAATGCATATTCCTTTCAATTGTCTACTAATATCATCTGTTATACTTGTGGCAATGATGGTAATAAATTCTTTAATTGCAGAAAATATTCTTCTGGATATTAGATTTGGAGATCAAAAGTTACTAACCATCAAGGACCCTAAAATACTTGGGTACCTAAAAGAAATTAATTTTATTGTCTTGCAGGAGCAATCTAAGAAAACCTACAGAAAAGGAATGTGGGTACTTGACAGTCGATGCTCCAGATATATGTGTGGGAAAAAAGAAATTTTCAAAACTATAAAATCAATAAATGGAGGATGTGTCAGATTCGATGACAATGCTAAAGGAGAAGTCACTGGAGTCGAAACTATCACACTCAATTCATCATGCGATCTAGTAAAAGTATATTTGGTTGAGAGACTCAAACATGATCTTCTCAGCATTAGCCAACTATGTGATGCCGGGTTTCAAGTCACATTCAACACAGTTAGTTGCATCATCAAACATCCTGAGAAAAAGCTCTCACTTGTCGAAGATCGAGTAAATAATATCTATATTTTAAATAATATTGATTTTCCATCTCACATGTCTTACTGCAGTAACAAATGACCCATGGCTATGGCATAGAAAGCTTGGACATGCAAGCATGCATGCACTTGAGAAATTATCAAGACTCGATTTGGTAATAGGTCTGCCAAAACTGAAATTTGAAAAAAATCACATATGTGATGCATGTAAATTGGGTAAACAAACTCGTTCATCTTTTAAAACAAAAGACATTGTAAGTACTTCAAAATCCCTCCAGCTTCTCCATATGGATCTATTTGGTCCTACTAGAACTGTCAGTATTGGAGGTAAAGGATATGCTTTCGTAATTGTTGATGATTATTCAAGGTTCACATGGGTAATCTTTCTATCTCATAAAAATGAAGAATTTACTAATTTTGAAGTATTTTGTAGAAAAGTTCAAAGCGAAGCAGGGTATTACATCACAACAATTCACAGCGATCATGATGGTGAATTTGAAAACAAAGCGTTTGAAGAGTTCTGTGCTGAAAATGGCTTCACTCAAAATTTCTCTCCACCCATATCTCCCCAGCAAAATAGAGTGGTGAAAAGAAAAAATCGATCATTATAAGATACAACAAGGACAATGTTGCTTGATCAAAATCTTCCTAACCATTTTTGGGCAGAAGTAGTAAGCACAGCCTATCACATTCTTAATAGATGTCTCATCAGATCTATACTGAAAAAGACTCCTTATGAACTTCTGAGAGGAAAGAAACCTAACATCAGATACTTTCATCCTTTCGGATGCAAATGTTTCATCCACAATAACGGTAAGAACAATCTTGAAAAATTTGATCCAAGAAGTGACAAAGGTATTTTCTTAGGTTATGCACCAATTAGCAGAGCTTTTCGAATATTTAATAAGAGAACTTTAATTGTTGAAGAATCCGTCCATGTGGTATTTCATGATACTAATCCAAGAATGCAGGAATGTGAAGTAAATGAAGATGAAATTAATTCTATACCACCAGCAGAAGAGGCTAAAAAAGCATTCAATGAAGAGGCACCTGAAGATCCAGCTGGTGACATACCCGAGTCGACTACTCCAACTGAAAAAGTCAACATTCCAAGGGAATGGAGACATAATATCATCTATCCTTAAAATTTTATTCTCGACAAACCAGATGATAAAATCCAAACAAGGTCATCACTCAGGAAACAAGCCTCTTTACCTCTCATATCTCAAATGGAATCAAAACGAATAAACGAAGCTTTGGAAGATGAGTCCTGGAAACTTGCAATGAAAGAAGAGCTCGATCAGTTCGAAAAACATTAGGTGTGAATTCTCACTGAAAGACCAAAAAATTGCTCTATGATAGGAATAAAATGGGTATTTCGAAACAAATTGGATGAAAATGGTAAAGTTATCAGAAATAAAGCCAGGTTAGTAGCTCAAGGTTACTCACAGCAAGAAGGAGTCGACTATGATGAAACATTTGCCCCTGTGGCAAGGTTAGAATCCATTCGAATTATTCTCGCCTTTGCATCCTTTAATCGTTTCAAACTCTTTCAAATGGACGTTAAAAGCGTTTTTTAAAATGGCTTCATTAAAGAAGAAGTATTTGTTAAACAATCGCTCGGTTTTGAAAATTTTTCCTGTCCTGATTATGTCTTTAAACTATCTAAAGCTTTTTATGGTCTCAAGCAGGCTCCCAAAGCATGGTATGAAAGACTAAGTTCTTTTCTTATTAAAAATGAATCTCAAAGAGGTAAAATTGATACTACTCTTTTTACAAAGAAATCTGACTCTTGCATTCTCATTGTTCAAATTTATGTTGATGATATCATATTTGGATGCTCTAACTTATCCCTCTATGAAAATTTTGTTGAACTCATGAAAAGTGAGTTTGAAATGAGTCTTATGGGTGAGATTTATTCTTTCTTGGACTTCAAATTAAGCAATCAGATAAAGGAATCTTCATAAATCAAGGAAAATTGCAAAAGAATTGATAAAAAAATTTGGAATGGACAAGGGCAAGGCTTTCGGAACGCCAATGAGTCCAACCACATATCTGGAATATGATTCAACAGGAAAAGCAGTTGATGAAAAATTATCTCGTGGAATGATCGGATCACTATTGTACCTTACTGCCAGTCGACCAGATAAAATATTCAGTGTCTGCAAGTGTGTCCGTTTTCAATCTGCACCGAAGGAATCTCATCTCACAGCCGTGAAACTTGGCACCTCCGACATGGGTTTATGGTACCCATCTTCTGAAAATTTTGACTTAATTGGTTTTTCAGATGCAGATTTTGCAGGTGACAAAAATGACATAAAAAGTACAAGTAAAACATGTCAACTTTTGGGAAATTCTCTCATCTCTTAGCATAGTAAAAAGTAGACATATGTTTCTCTCTCTACTAGCGAGTCTGAATATTTAGCAGTCGAAAGTTGTGGCACTCAATTACTTTGGATGATGCATCAACTTCTGGATTATGGTCTAACATTTGAGGGAGTACCTATTTTTGTGATAATACAAGTGCTATCAGTTTATCTAAATATAATGTTCATCATTCAAGGGCTAAACATATCAATATAAAACATCATTTCATCCGTGATCATGTGGAAAATGGTGATTTCGTACTTGAATTTGTTGATTCTGAGAATTAGTTAGCAGACATATTTATCAAGCCTTTACTTGAAGGTCGATTTTGTTTCCTTCGTGAAAGCCTTGGAATTATTAGATTTGATAATTAATGTTTTTCTAATTATTTTTTTTCTTTTGCAGATTCATTCCACCTCTTCATTAAAAGACCCCTCGTTTATTTTTTTCCTTTTGCAGATTCATCCCACCTTTTCATTAAAAGACCCCTCGTTTTTCACAAAAACTCCTCGGTTTCTGCCTCCCCCCCCCTCTTCATATAATTTCATCTGCCCTCTTCTCCCCCTCCCCTTATTTCAATTTTTCTTTCTTATTTTTTATCATGACTCACACTCGATCCATGGCTTCCCAGAAAAAGGGTTCTGTCTCTTCCTTCAAATTGCTTGATGTGGAACTTCTCTCTTCTGATTTCTCTGATTTGGAATCATTTATTCGTCCTCCCGTCTCCAAAAAACGTCTCTCTCTCTCAAAGCAAAGAACCTCCAAGAAGGCTCGAACTGTTTTCTGGGGATTGGAGCACAAGCACGATTTTCTCTATTTTGTAAACGCGCTATTGTTCCTGGTTGAGTTATCAATCTGGAACAACTTGAGGCGTCTCACTGCGCAGTAAGTACATTCTTTCGTGCTCAAAAGCTTTCTCTTCTATTGCGATTGTGCGGGAATGAGTTTTTTTAAGAACCTATTAGATTATTTTATGCTAATCTTCGAATCTCCGCTGTTAGTGGTGAGTGGGAAACCCTACTTTCGGGTCAGCACATCATTCTTAATGACTCTCTGTTTAAGGAAGTGTTTGGTTCTGAATTTTCTGGTGAAACATCTTTTATGCATGGTAACGTGTGGCATGATCAATTTGAAACTTCGTTGGAAGATGCTAAAGTTTTTCTTGTTGAATCTGGGGCTAACATATCACAATTTGGGCCGCTATCTCTTGGTTTTGAAAATCGTATTCTCGCTCATATCGTGGCTACTACTCTGGTTCCACGAAAGGGGTCCCTTAGCAAAATATCTAACAGAGATATCTTTGTTGTTTACTGTTTGTTGAAAAAAATTAATATAAATTGGTCTTTGTGGATACGTGAGTATATTGTTGAAAGTCTTGAAGATCCAAACTCGTCTGCGAGTTTACCCTATGGACTGCTTATTTCTCAGATTATTATCGATTCTCTTGTGGATACATCCAACTACAGGCCAAGTTTAATTGATGCTACATATGATACCCGAACCTTTTCGAGCATGGGCTATGTATTGATCAATGAAAAGTGGTATAAGAAGGAGTTTGTTCAATCCAGGGCTAAAACACCCCGGGCTACTCGAATCTCTGCCAACTCCGCAGCTCTAATTCTCAAAGAAGTTGAGAACATCAAGGTAAAAGTCGATGGTCTTGAATCTAAATGCAGGTGTTACAGGATATGCTTGGAAAAGTGCTGCAAATTCACAAGGACTCTAGTATCGACATTGGAAAGCTTCGACTTGACCTAGGATCACTTAAGAAAGATGCCTCGTTCTGTCAACACGATTTTGAAAAAATTCAACTCCATCAAGACAGGAGCTGACTCTGCTCAAAATCAGTTGGTTGTTACCATGAACAGCTCGTACTGCTCCTTCTCTAAGACTATTGAGGAATCCCTTAATACTTTTTGCAGAAACGTCGTCAACACTCTGATGTATTTTTTGAAGAAATATTAGGCCTTTGGCCACCCTTCCTTTTTGTCTAAGACTCTTAACTTGTCAGAGAACTATCTCCTTATCTTTTGAGATTGTATATCTGTTTTCTTTGTTTTCCTTTTTGATTATGTCAAAAGGGGAGAATATTTACATGGGCACATAGAAAGGGGGAGCGGCACTCATACAGGGGGAGCACTCAATCCGTTGTCCAAGGACAGTCAAAAAGGGAAGTCATCTTACACCTTTGTTAATTATAGTTGTCATTATCAAAAAGGGGGAGATTGATAACTTGTTATATTCTGATTAATGACAAATCGCAGGAATTAATGCGAAGCACAAGACGAACAAACTAAAGGTACAACACTCTTAAGGAAAACAAACACAAAGCCAGGAACCAGAAGAACCCAGGCTGGTTTAGCAAGCATTCGAAAATGGCAAGAAATTTCAAATCAAGCAAAATCAATGACTAAAGAAGGAATGGATATATATGCAAGATACTCACACCACAATTTCTGGAAGAAAATAAAAATTCAAGATATCAAGGAATCATCCAGCAAAGGAAGGAAATCACCACTTATGGAACAGATAAAATAACTCAGCAAAATCACAGGAAATCATACAACAAAGGAAGCAATTGATTTAATCATGCACATATCTAATATGGACATGATTCAGCAAATCAATTCAACTAAATCAAGGAGTCATCCAAAGATCCTTGATTTACAAATCCCTTGGGTTTTCAATAGAGCATCCTCTCCCAACTATATATACCTCTCTCCATCCCTGATGAAAGATACGAAACTTCTATCTAAGCTTATAAGTGAAATCTTCTTTTATCTTTCATAAAGCTTTGTAATCACTAGAGTGAAAACAATTGAAAAGAAAAGAGAGGGAAAGATTCTGAGTGTAGGCTTACAAGTAGAGGAAGCGTCAAAAAATAGTCTCTGATTTGCACATCAGCCAGGATCAAGTTACTGAAAGATTGTACTACTCAAAGACTTACTTCAAACGCTCTAAAGGAAACCCTTAAAACCCAAGGTGACTAGACTAGGCACCACATTGGTGATCCGAACCAGTATAAATATTCTGTGTTATTTACCTTCTGCAAATTATCTCATATATATTAATCCACTAATCTGCAGGTGAGTCGACTAACTGATATAGGGAGTCAATTAAAGTTTAAAATCATAATTTACCCCCCCCCCTCTTGAATATTACCATTGAGTGCAATTCTATAGTCTCTGCTTGATAGAAGTTTATCAAAGATATTTAACAAGTTGATTTGTTTAGATTTGATATTTGGAGTCACCAGACGCTCGCTAATGAGTACCGTGTATTTCCAATAAAGTAGAGTCATCTTCATGAGGTCTCTTAGAGTGTGTTTGGTATGATGGAAAACATTTTTTGAAAAATATTCTCCAATTTTCTCATGTTTGGTTGGGACAAAAGTTCTGGAAAATGTTTTCCAAAATCAACTCAGTTTTCTCAAAATTAAGGAAAATGACTTCCCTTCAAAAAATTAAGAAAAACATTTTCCAAAACACTCCTCCAATTTCAAATTATATTTTTTTTTTGGGGGGGAAAAACAACAATTTTAGAAAAATATTTTCAATTTTAAAATTTTAATTTTTTACCTCTGACCCCCCCCACAACCACCGGCTAGCCCCCCCCCCCCTTCCCCCAAAAAAAAATTGTTTTATAAAAATATTTTCAACTTCAAATTTTTACTTTTGAACTCCTATCCCCCCCACCCTTCCAGCCCCCCTACCAGCTCCCCACACACCCCCAACCCCCAAAATATTAATTTTGTTTTTTAAAAGTACTATCAACTTCAAATTTTTATTTTTTTACTCCTACCCCCTTCCCCCACCCACTACCCCCACCCCCCATCCCCCACCACAACCCCCCAAAAAAATATTTATAAAAAATATTTTCAATTTCATAAATTATTTTCTACTCTAGTAAAAATAAAAAAATATCTCTCAAAAACATTTTTCATTCATAAATCAAACACACGAAAATATTTTCTACTCACCAACCAAACATGAGAAAATAAGTTCAAAATCTACTTGTTTTCCAAAAAAAAAACATTTTCTAGGAAAATATTTTCTTTCATACCAAACACACCCTTAGTCTAACTTTTAGCAATAGTCAATTGTCTTCGATTCAAATTTTAAAGACTCCTAATTAATTTTTTTGATCACTTTATTAAAAGAATAAAGGAAGTTGCCTATTGGGAAATCAATGTTTTTTTATCATATTGTGAAATCTGAATACAAATATTAAAAAAGAGGGGGTGAGAGTCGAGACAGGGAGAGGGGAGCGAGTGAGAGAGGGATAAGAGAAAGGGGCTTAAACTGTTAGTCTACTATTTGTATCAAAAATAAAAAGAAAGTTAAACTATTGTACTCACTTTTATCCTAACTTGTGTTTTTGAGGACCTCTATATAGTGGGATTGTGAGGGGAATGATAAATTGGAGAATGATTTATATGTTGTTCGTATTGATTGTCCGTTGAAGTCACAAAGATCTCCATTATAGTCTCAAAATGACCAGGTTAATATTGTTAATGTCGTCTAGTAGCATAGATTTGCCTCTATGGAATAAGAGGCTAGGTCATGTACCGATTATGTTCTAAGAAAATTTAGTTGTTTCAAAATTATATCTCGTAGTATTAGTGATCTTTGAACTATATGCACATTAACTAAACAAGCCAAACTATCTTTTCCTTTAAGTAATATAACTTGTTTTCACATTTTACATATTGATGTTTGTTGTTTTTATAAAGTTCCTACTTATGATAGTAAAAGATACTTTCTCACCTTAGTTGATGATTATTCAAAGTACACATAGTTGATTCTATTTAATTCTTAGTTTGAGGTTATAGTGACACTCAAAAATTTCTTTACCATGGTTTGCAATGTTGTTTCATCTACTATATAGGTATAAAAAATTAATGGTTGTGAGTTTTTTAACTCACAAGTCATTGACTTACTTCATTCCCTAGGAATATAACATCAAAGTTTATGTACTTACACTCCTCAATGGAATAGAGAAAGGAAGCAAAGATATGTTCAAGATAAGACCAAACTATTAAGGGTGTTTGGTTGTTTTGTGTTTGATACTAAGGTACGACAGGTTGACAAAGTTTTTGTACTTACTCCTTAACCTCCTATTGAGTTATGCATACCTTTCTACATCATATTGTAAAGCTCTAGCTGCTTATTCTGGCATCTCTGAGTCCACATCTTTTACTGAAACTGATTCTCATCCTCAGTGGGTTGAACCACTAAAGACTAAAATTGTTGCTTTTGAGGAGAATCATACTTGGATCACTATTGAGCCTCCTTCAAGTAACCCATTGGCTATAACGAGTGTTTAAGGTGAAGTGTCTAGCACCAGAAGCCATTGAAAGGTATAAGAAAAGATCAATTGCCAAAGGTTTTAGTTAGAAAGAAGGTTTGGACTTTTCCCCTAATTGCAAAGATGGTTGTTGTGAGGTCAGTCTTAGTTGTAGTTATCGCCAAACACTGACATGTTTTATTTTTAAATGAATGTGCATAATTCTTTCTTATAGGGTGATCTTCCGAAAAATATGTGCACGGTTGTACCACCTAGTTTTTATAAATAACATAAATCTAGTAAAGTCTGCAAATTACACAAGTATTTTTAGGGACAATTGAACCTAAAGTTGAATCAAACGATGATTCAGTTAGGATTTGTTCAAAGTCATTATGACTATCTTTTTATCTAGAAGGATGATAAAGAATTGGTAATGGATTTTGTATATGTGGTGATCTCCTTGTACTGGAAGTTACAATACATTGATTGTCAAGACAAAAAATGATCTGAAGCACAAGTTCAAAATGAAGGATTTGAGTGAATTGAAGTTTTTTTTGGCATTGAGTTTGCTAGATTTAAGAAGGGGTATGTCGTGAACAAGCACAAGTATGCCTTGGAACTTATCTCTCAGAGGGGGTTAAGTGGTGCAAATTAGTTCATACACCATAGAGTATGACTCACATGTATAGAGTTTATGAACTACAAAAACAAACAACTCTTTAAAAGATTTTAGAAGATATCAAAAGTTGGTAGGAAAAATTGTTATATCTAGTTATGACCAAGGTAGATATCTCATTTGTAGTACATATCTTGAGCTAGTTCATGCATGATCCAAAAGAGTTACACATTGAAGCATCTCTCGGGGTAGTCAGGTATATTAAAAGAACTCATAATCTAGGTTTGTTCATGCCTTCACAAAGCTCACTAACTACTCTTGTAAACTTTGAAAATGATCTTAGTTTTTGGAAGTCCACAAAATAAGTTGAGCTCAGAAGTATGGCATCAACAGAAATTACCTGGATCATTGGTTTATATATAGAGCTAGGGGGTAAGCCACTGGACTTGTTATGTGATAGTAAAGTTATATTTCGAATTGCATCTAATCCAATATTTCATGAAATAATCCAATACTTTGACATTGATTAATATTTTGTTAGAGAATAAAAACTCAACATGTTTCAATAAGGGATCAATCAGCTGATCTACTAACCATATGCATTAAGAGGCTATGATAGTTACAGATTTTGTCACAATTTTTTTGCAAAGTTAGTTTTAGGTAGTCACAAATCCAGTTGTAGTTAGCCATGATTAAGTTAAGCCAACTAGTCTAGATAGTTAAGATCCTAGTAGTTACTACACTATAAATACTGAAGCTTAGATATACTTGTAATTAAACCATTATGCATTCAATATGGAGCTCCGATTAAATTCAGATCGCGTTCTAGAAGACTCATTTGGGGATGGCGCTCCCAATAGAATTTTCTCCATACCCAGAATTCAAACTCGAGACCTCTGGTTAAAGGTGAAGCACTCCCACCATCGCACCACAACCTATGTTGGTACCATTGTTGATACTTAACAATAGCTATATAATGTAATTTTTTAAAAATAATAATTGTGTATAATATGTAGAAATATCAAGTAAGTATCGAAAAATCAAGAATGTATTGATGATTAAAATTGTTGAGTACATACTCTTTATATATAGAGAGAATTGTAGAGTCCTAAGTTAACTATACTTAGAGTCCTACTACAATACCTATTACTACTATAATAATAATAATACAATTATAAATAATCTAATCCTAGTCGTAATATAATTTTTATCATATTATAATTCTATTTGCAATCTAATTCTAATGTATATAAGTAGTCTAATCCTAGTGTGACTCTAACTCTACTGCAGTATTGTAAACTCGTCCGTCAACTTAATTTGTTAGACATGTTCCTTTGATATGTTCCAATCGACAGCTTCCTTCTCCGTCAACTTAATTTGTTAGACATGTTCCTTTGATATGTTCCAATCGACAGCTTCCTTCTCCATCAACACTTGTTGTAGACAGGTCAGTGAGCTTCGTTGAACTTGTTCCTTTGACATGTTCCAATCGGCAGCTTCCTTCTTCTTCAACACTTCCCCTCAAGCTAGTGAGTAGAGAAACGGTTACTCCTAACTTTCTTTGAATATCCAGCAAAAAGAAAACTTTGAATACCCAGCAAAAAATTATTTTGTCAATGGTTCGATATGAATGTGATGTCTAGTCGTTGCTTGTGACAGTTCATTTACATATTTATACGAGTAATCCCACCAATCTAAGCACTTAAGAGCAGTTTGATTATTCCTACACAGTTTTGACATGATTCAATATTATTTCTCTTCTTATTTTCACTTTGAGAATTTTTATTGTTCGGAGAACATGGTCTATATTGACTATCTGAGAACTTGTTCCCTATCCAGCAGGCTTGAAACCCGTTTCTCTGGAGTTGATATTATTTTCTCTTCCCTTGACTTTTTGGGCAGATAATATCATGTTATGAATTTGTTGTGACACTTTTTCTTCCTCTTCCCTTATATCAAAACTCGTGAGAGCATTAATAAATTGAATAAGGGTGGGATATGGTGTCTTACCTAAACCTCTAGCAAACTTAATTACTTTTGTTGCTTGATATAAGCTTTTTTCAAGTATTTCCACATCTCCTTGACAGTTGAGCAATCCATAATTAGGTACATACTTTCTTCGGTCAAGGTGCATGAGATCCAACTCCTTAGAAACATATTTTCTCCTTCCAATCATCAATGGTGCCACTATATTTTGAATCCTTCTCAACTGCTACAACTTTTCCAACAGTCTGTCCAGTGGAACAATTATTTTTACTTGGTTCATTCTCTATGATATGAATCAATTGGAAGGTAGTTTGATGGCTTAAGTTTAATGGAGCAAGCAATCATTAGCTTCCTTCATAATTATAATAATAATACAATTATAAATAATCTAATCATAGTCATAATATAATCCTATTCATAGTATAATTCTAGTTGTAATTTAATTCTAATTAATATAAGTAGTCTAATCCTATTGTGACTCTAATTCTACAGGAGTGTTGTAAACTCATCAGACTACTTCGGTGGACATGTTCCTTTGATATGTTTCAATCGTTAGCTTCCTTCATAATTGTTGTAGACACGTCAGTCAACTTTATTAAAAATGTTCTTTTGACATGTTCCAATCGTCAACATTCTTCTTCTTCAATATAATAAATATATATAACACATAAATAGGGTTGATCAAAGTAGAGGAGATAACTAGTTCCCATTTACAAATCCTACCAAATGCAGTGTGGAGGAGACATGTTGTGGTATGTGAGTCCCGATAAATTCGGCTGAGAGCACATGGCCTTGCACTATATAGTGTTTGTTGTGCTTCTTAATTCTTTAGCTAAACCAATTAAATTTCCATTACACCAACACTTGTTTTATTTTTTCCCATTTATTCAATCTTCTCTAAAAAATAATACGTACTACTTGTTATATGGTTCTGGCCCTAGCTGAAATTCTTACACCTTTTATTACTACTCTCAGAAACAAAGCAGCCCACAGAATTTTTGAGATATCTGAGGACTCTATGATCATGAGAAGTCACATGTCATGTCCAATTTGGTGCTGTGCTTTTGGACTTTACTGCCCTCTTGTGTTCCATATTTATAAGTATTTCATTTGCAACTTTAAATTGATGGTGTGATTTGATATTATTAATATTATTATTTTGGATAAAAGGATATTTTTATATATTGTTAAACATTAGACGATAACGGATAGATTATCAAATCAGGCTAACTCATGTTAACCATAATATTAAATTACTAGATAGTTCTCTAGCTTGATCCGTCTTGAATTGATCTATTATAACATCTCGAGGGGTTAACTGGATAAACGGTCGATCAATCATTGCTAAATTGGAACCTAACTCGAATAAAACATCAAGCTACTTTGTTTGCTTGTCAAAAGTTATGACGAACCACCAAATTTCTCTAACTTCTTTCAAAGTTAACCTACAAGATATGACAAATAGAAATATAAGTTGGCTGGATGTGTCGTAGATGTTGCATAACTTACAGGGGCATGGATGTACAAAAGAAGATTATTTTCAACTTTAATTTTTTATATAATGATTATATGGGTCATCTAAAAGATAAAAACAATATTCGTTCATTAAAAGATGAGATTTAGAACCTACAAAAATCAAGTAAATTGCCTACTGTAGTGTACAATAGATTAAAATACACCTCAATGTTTTAAAAGCTCTTGCACATTGATCTCAGGGCCACAACTTCACAATGACATGTTAATAATTGTATCAAGTGACATGCAATTATTAGTAGTGATTTGAAATTATCTTTTAACTCAACAAGTTGTTACAATCATAGATTTTATGGATAATAATGCTTGGGGTGCTAATGTGGTCATTAAAGTTGTTGAATGTTGATCAAGTGTTGAAATGAGTCACCATATATATATATATATGGCGATGTCCATTAACATGATGTACTTCCATTTCGTTGTTAAGTGTTTAACCATTAAGTAATATTATTATATATAAATATTTTGGTTTGAATTCCAAGTGGTGATGGATATGAATGAAATAATAATTAATGGATATGTAATAATAATTATAATAATAAATATAAGTATTTATAACTATTACTCTGTATAAATATTGATAAAGATTTTGTAATAATAATAAATCAATCATAATTAAATATTTTTGTGATAATATTATTTTGTTATTAAATATATACCGACCTATTACATCAATCCAATGTTGTATGTCATCTTCTAACATTATTAATATTTTAAAAAATTCCATAAACTTTACACATAAGATGAAAAGAGTTCTCATTATCAAACAATCAAATTTCCGCTTTCTTGGAATGCATTTCATTTCGATAGTGAAAAGAAAAAATAATTGAAACAAATATATATATTTCTTTTTGTTGTAATGTCAGTCACACTACAAAACAATATATTTGGGTTTTTGGCTGCTTCTTCTTCTTGTTGGATGATTGAAAAAATTGACAGGCTTTAATCTTTAGTAACCAACTCAACAAGTCACTGCCAAAAACTTGGAATCTACTTCATCTTTTTTTTAAAATAAAAATAAAAAATTTACCTCTAGAAAAAAAATTAAATTTTTTCTTACCCACCAAAACACCAAAATGGATATGAAAATAAAATAAAATATAGGAGTTACTTGAATGTTTAAATATCTTATGTTGCTTATATACATTAATGTAGTATCAAAAAGATGAACATTATTATGAGTAGTAGGGTGTATAAAACCGAATCGAAAACTGAATCAAATTGTAAATTAAGTCAAATTGGAAAAAAGTCCGACTAGTGATTTGGTTTGACTTGGTTTAGTGTTGGAAAAAAGAACCCGACTATATTTGGGTTGGTTTGGTTTCAACTAAAAAAAAATCAACCCGAGACCAAACCAACCCGACATTATATATATAATTTTAAAATTTTTATTTTATACGTAAAAATACTTACTTTGATATAATTTTCAAATATCTCTTGTACTTTTTCATAGTTTTATCTTTTAATATATTTATTTCATGTTTGAAAGTTTGAAGTCTTACTGATCTAATAAAGATTATAGTACATACATGTTGGTAATTATAATAAAGTTTAAATAAAAGTCAAATTAATACTAATGCAAAAAAAAAATCAATTCAATAATAAGAATGACAATAATATTGAATATTTGTTTTTTAGTTTTACATAGATTTAGACAATTGAAATACATGATCTAATTTTACTTCTTTTAATATTTAGTCATGTAACTAATACTCACTAAACTTATTTTAGCATGATTTAGTACTTTAAATTATGATCAATTTCATTATGACTTATTAATTTGCAATATTTATTTTACACGATTTTATTATTATTTTGTTGTTGGATATTTTAGTGTCATTAATCATATCATATTTTTTGTTATTTTCTTGAGAAATAACTTAGATAGTTGCATTTTGGTAGGACTAAAGAAATATTTGAAGTACAAGTAAATTATATGTTTGTATGAATACTTTATCGAAAAAAATCGAAAATCCGAGAAAACTTGAAAAACTCGAAGAACCCCGAAGTTGAAAAACTCGACTTTTATTGATTTAGTTTGGTTTATAAATTCAAAATCCAACACAAATAGTTTGATTTGATATTTGAAAAACCCGAATCAACCCCCAATGAGTAGTGTTGTTTTATAACATACAATTACTAGTAGAAATATGTTAAAGTTACTTTGAATGTTTAAATATTTTATGTTTATTGATGTTTAAATTAAGGGAAAAGGCTTAAAAATGCCCTTAACCTATTAGAAATGGTTTAAAAATGCCCTCCTTCCATCTATTGGTTTAGAAATGCCCTTAAAATTTTTCTTAGGTTCAAAAATGCCCTTTAGTTAACAGAAAATGTGATATGGAATTGTACTAAACAAGTGGCCACTTTTCATTGGTCCACAATTCTTTTATCAAATAAAAAGACCCATCCAACCCAAACCTAACCCATTTTTTGCCAGAAAGCAAGTACCAAAATTAAGTTTTCATATGTATATATAGCTAAAGTTATCATCTTTTAACTTGTAATTCAACAAAAGATTCCTTGGAAACAGCCGAATAATTGCTGTCCATCACCACAAATGCTATTTACAATTAAAAAATTAAATGCATCTACACGACATTTATGTAGCAAAAACGAGACCTGTGTTAAAATTAGCTAAATTAAGAAAGTGGATTTTGAATTTGATGACTCCAAGATTCAAAATTGTATTTCCAATGTAATCAAAGGATGAAAAGAACCCTAGATCGTCGAAATCAAAGTTGAAGCGATTTATTTGCGGATGATTTACCTCTTAATTTTTGCCAGAAAACAAGTACCAAAATTAAGTGTTCATGTGAAAACGGGTTAGGTTTGGGTTGGGTGGGTCTTTTTATTTGATAAAAGAATTGTGGACCAATGAAAAGTGGTCACTTGTCTAGTACAATTCCATGTCATATTTCTGTTAACTAAAGGGCATTTTTGAACCTAAAGAAAACGGTAAGGGCATTTCTAAACCAATAGATGGAAGGAGGGCATTTTTGAACCATTTCTAATAGGTTAAGGACATTTTTAAGTCTTTTCCCTTAAATTAAAGTAATA
The DNA here is from genome assembly GCA_022817965.1 of Solanum lycopersicoides. Taxonomy (NCBI): domain Eukaryota; kingdom Viridiplantae; phylum Streptophyta; class Magnoliopsida; order Solanales; family Solanaceae; genus Solanum; species Solanum lycopersicoides. The sequence continues at coordinate 81,031,960 of CM040624.1, forward strand.
AATTAATGAAGAAAAAACAAAGAAGAGGAAAACAAGTTGAGAAAATAAAAGTTAAAAAAAGGTTATTAAGTTATAACGACAGGTCAAGGGCCACTAAGTTAGAAAAACAAGGTACTGTGGGCCGGACCAGTTTATTCTCCCTCTGTTTTCTTCTTCTAATATCACTTTTGGGCCCCATTTTACTATGAGCTCTCTTTTACGTCTCCTCCCACCTACACTTATTTTGTTTGTGATGAACAAGACAATATTGCCCTTCTATAATTTTTAAATATTTAAGTTTTTTTCTGAAAAGTGGTCAAGAAAGAAATATTTAAATTTCATTGGAAACTAGATGTGTTAATTCTAGTCGTTGAGAATACAATTATAATAAATTATTCGTAAACTATGTGGATTATTGATTTCGAATTCGAACTATTGACAAACTTAAAAATACTTATTTATTTGATTGACTAACTTAAATACACCTCCAAACTACCATCATAGTGAAATACACTCTTATATTCATGTCAAGTTAAGGGGTGTATTCACACTGTCTCTTGATTTTTTATTAAGAGTCTCATGCTCCTACAAGAGTTTTGAGCTCATTTGCCATGTCATGTTGCATATCAGGGGTGTATCCAAGTTTGGTTAAGCAAGTAGATTTTTTTAAGGCTGACAATAGTTTGGGGTGAAACTAAAAATTTGTGTCAAATTCAAGGGTGTTTTAATAATTCACTCTTAAAATAATAAAGTGTGGTCTTTCTATAACAATTTTAGATGAAATCATCATATACTTCAATATGGTATCAGCTCTGGAGATCCTAAAATCAAATCTCATAGCCACAACACCACCATATAAAAAATAAAAAATTTCCACGTACTTAACAAATAAAAAAAACTCATACCCACAATTTAATCTCTTACAAGCCTTTATTCTCCCCCTTTTTTTTTTCCATATGTTAAAATAGGGGTAGATGGAAAAGAAAAAAGTTCCAAGTTGTAAGCAAAGAAACCCATGAAAATGCATATTGTATTATTATAATCTTTTGGTTACTTAGATGTCCAAGCATTAATGTTATAATAATTTGTTTGGATTATAAAAGGGAGAGGACATGAAAGGAAAATGTGTTGAGGAAACTTGTATGATTAAGGAAAATGAAAATGAAAATGTAAACATGGTAGACAAAGCACACGAAAGAGGAGATTGTGTTAGTTGATTAATGATTTGTGGGCTAAATTCATGAGGGGCCTATTCTAAAGCTAAAATGAGATTTCTAGTCCCACTCACAACGTGGTCTGGTCTCTTAAACATGGTTGACCTAATTTCTTTTATGATAAAATTTGTAAATAGGGCTATTAGAATTCACCGGATATATACAACAATATTTTTGGATGGTCGAAATTACATAGTTTATTATAGTCTTTTACACTATCCTTCAAGTTTGGTAAAAGGTGAAATATCCGCTCCTATTTTGTTCCTAAAACCTGAAAATTGTTTTTTTAGTGCTTTAGCCTAAATATCACCTAATTGTTGCTTTGATGAAACAAAATGTGTGACAAGCTAGGTAATAAATACACTTTGATAATAAACGTATCCGTTTTGTACAATAATTCATTTTAATTAAGTGAATCGCGTGTATTGTTTAATTGTGTTTCGTATGAGTATGTATATGCATGTGTTTCACGACTCAAATAATGTATTTATGTTTGAAAATTCACTTAACACGTATAAATTATCATTTTTTCATAAAATATTTTCCTAAAATTCAAAATCGTAACTCTTCAGTGGGCCGACAGCGGCAGGGGCGGACCCAGTAAGCCAGACGTGGGTGCTCGAGCACCCATTGATTTCCGAATTTTTTTGCGTATATATATAGAAAATATGATACATATGTTATTATAATTTAAATGAGCACCCATAGAACAAAAACAATTGTGGGTTAGCTGGTTTAAGCCCTGCATTAAGAGGCGCGCGAAGCCACTGGCGAGGGTTCGAATCCCGCCAGCAGCATTTCTTTTCTTAAATTTTTTCCAGCGAATTTTACACCTTTTTTTAAAAAAAAAATCCTTTTTCTAATTAAGGGCTTATTTAACTCTTCTTTTTTAAAAAAAAAAAAATCCAACGAATTTTACGACTTTTTTTTTATTTTTATTTTTCCTTTTTCTCATTAAGGGCTTATTTAACTCTCAATTTTGTACTTGTTTTGACTTTTCCTATTCTTACTTGTTTTGACTTTTCGTGTTCTTAATTAGTTTAGATAGCATAATTTTTCTTTCTTTTTTATTTTTAACTTTTTCTATGCTTTAAAACCTTTTGCACTGCTCACTTTTGTGGGATTATTTCTTTTAGCAAACTACGAAGTCATTCATTCGTCTTCTTCTTCTTGTTTCAAAGAGAAAACCGTCAGCGCAACTGCCCAACAACAAACTTCAACCTATTTTCTTTTCAAAATCAAAATACAAAAGTAAGGTAATAAAATTTGATGTTTGATTAAAGTTAGTTAATGAAAAAAAAGAATTTGGAAAATTAGGTTTTGAGATTTAGATTGCTTATGGATGGTACTCTTAAGTCTTAATTCTTAAAATAGATTCCACATAATATTTTTGTTACTTGATAAATAGGTTTAGACTTTAGATTAAAAATATATTTTTTGAATACTTTTGAAATGTAGAGCGTAAGATATTCGCAAATGTAAGTAATGATGCAATTATTTATCGTTTTCAACATATGAAAAGTCGTCGAGCACAATTATGACTTGACCAATTAGTAGTAGGTCATTGTGACTTGTAAGTAGAGGTTATTTTTTTATAATGATAATATTGATCGTTTTATTTTTTTTACTTTTTTTATTAAAGAATTTGAGTTAGTATACATTTACTTTTTTTATTAAAGAGTTTGAGTTAGTATACATTTACCGTTTGTGATTGCTAACAAGTTTATGTTAAAGGAAGTGAGCACCCACAACCTTTAAATTCTGGATCCGCCACTGGACAGTGGTACGTAGATTTTCCACATGCTAAGATGCTCGACTTCTCGATCGTTTGTACAATTTAACTGTTTTTGTTTTCAGGCTTCATTCCATTCGATCTATAGGACAAGGTCTAATCAATTCATCAACAGAAAGTAAATTTCAACGAACATTTATTAGAGTAGTTAGTACGTATGTAATTGGTGATTAGTCATAACACACTTATGTTCATGTAATTAGTAGGGAAACATAATTAATGTTTTCATGTTTAAATATTTAAACAACTAGAGATATAGAACACACAAGATAATTAATGTTTTTCATGTTTACATATTTAAACAACTAGAGATAGAGAACATACAAGATACTTCCTCGTTTTACAAAAAATGACCTAGTTTGACTTGGCACGGAGTTTAAGAGTATAAAGAAAACTTTTGAATCTTGTGATCCTAAATTAAAGTTAGGTCAAATGTACAAAATTGTCCTTTTATCTTATTGTCTTAAACATGCCACGTGAAAAGTTGTTACCAAAAAAAAAAAGAGGCCATTTTTTTTAAACATGCTAAAAGAAAAGGAGGTCATTCTTTTTTAATCGGAGGGAATAGTAAGTTTTAGCTACTATACAACTCTTTAATATTGACTTTAGTTCTTTAACGTGTAAAGTTGGAGAGAACGGCCCAAAATAGTCCTTCATCTTTGGGTTATAACTCATAGTCATCCTTGAGTTTTCACACGGAGCAATAGTATTAGTCTTTCATGTTTGCAATAATATTAGTACACTTTTGAACCTCCCTAAACTTTTGCCTATTTTTTAACATTAGTTTTGTTCATAATTTTATGTAAGGAATGTCCCATCGTCTTTTTATATATTTAGTAGAAATAATAAATCTATGTGAGAAAAGGTGAGAAGAAGAACAACTTGTTCTGTTCAGTATTAATATTAATGCAGTTGAAGTAAGAATATTTAAACATATGACATTATAAGAAAAGAAAAAAATCTACTATTGCACGTGAAATCGACGTGATAAACCTCTCGACTTTACCTGCAATACTATTTCTACTAATCAAAACAAGGTGTTTTTCTTCTCACAATCTCTCACATGAAGTTATTATTTTATTAAATATAAAAAAACGATTGAACACTCCATTCATTAATTACGAATAAATTAATATTAAAAAATATGCAAAATTTGAATTAATTGTCATATGTATAACCATAGAGATTGTCATAGAATAATATAAGTGCAGTCCTCAAGTACATATTGTAGTTATTAAAATTTTATTTGGATGAATTTATATTGAATTTTTTTATTAAATATTACATTAATGATGTAATGATCAAGTCAAATTTTTAGTTAATAAAGTTACATTAGTATTTAAGTTAAAATTATATAACTTAAATGAAATTTAATTACATTTAAGATAATATGTTAATTAGTTGACAAGACAAGTTCAATCCATATTTTCAAGTTCAAGATCCACTAGAATTACTTAGAGATAACAATACCCTCAAGCTTAGCTCACGCCTATATAAAGGGTTCTTCATGAGACCAGAAAAAAAAAGGACAGGAAAAAGCAAAACAAAGTTTTTGAGTTGACTATCGTAAGGAGAAGAATTATCGAATACTTTATTATATAAATTTTATAAAGATTGCAACCCGCACAAGTTAATGAAATTAAATATTATTATTTATTGTTATTTTTTATTTCTTCTATCATTTTTCATGAATGAAATTACTTAGTCGTTTGCAAATTTGGATTGTTCATATGGGACAATCTTAACATCTCATCTCTTTGGTAATTGACGTTCAAACAACACTAAGATCACTTCCAATAGAAGATCTACTCAAAATCCACATCCATAGAAACTATTGACTTCAAATTATGTGTTGTTGTGAAAAACATCCTAGATATTATTGACGACACATCTATTGTTTTTTAAAACCTTATTGGCTAAATATGATGTGAAGCAACACAAAGTGACTATCCCATATCATCTATAGTCGAGTGGGCAAGTTGAAGTGTCCAATCGGAAATAAAGTTCATATTGATAAATACTACAAATACCAAGAGGTTTGACTAGTCCCTGTTCTCATTGATCCCACCAAATTGTACTCCTCTAATTAGGAATTAAAAAACTCATGTCATTAATCAACGTAAACTTAGTGTGAATTAAACTATTTATATTTTTATGAATAAAATTTTGGCATCTATAAAGACAGAGGAAGAACATGGAAAGACACAGTACAATTGATATTACAAGAAGCATGACCGTGTGTCTTCTCATAAAAAAGCCACAAACATCGGCCGTCTTCTCTTGAGCTACATTTTGTTTTTTTGTTTTTTATTCATTTCTCCATACAAAATATTGATCCCTCCATATATATTTTCTTCTTTGCTTTGTCAATGGCAAGTTCCCTACACATATACATACCTTCTTTTCTCTAAACTTCAACTTTATCAACTCCCATATTATCACGATTCACGAGAATTATGGTAAAATGAATAAGGTTTTTTAAATTTTAATTAGAGGTCTTGAGTTTGAATTTTGAATATAGAAAAAGTCTTGTTAGAAAAACATTTCAATTACCATATGAGGCTGATTTGAATTAATCAAAAGCGCAATAAGCATATCACACACTAAATAAAAAATTAAAAAGGAAATTCTCAAATTAAACCGTCTTCTTTTTCCTTTTTTCTTTTCTTTTTCCTCTGGCTACACTAGGAACAATGTTACACGTTGTGTAGTGTATCACATACAAAAAAGATTTAACTTAGTACTACTATTAACTAACGATGTAAAGAATTTTTTTACATTGTTAGTATATTTTAACTTGTTATAATAGGAAGTAATTCGTACATTTTTTTTAGGTTTCTAATTTGAAATGGATACTTGTACTCCCTCCGTCTACTTTATTTGTTATGGTGCACTTTTCAAAAGTCAATTTGACTAATTTTTAATGATAAATTAGATTATATTAATTTGATATTTTAAACAAAAAATTTAGATATTTAAAAATTATATAAAAAGTAGTATAAATCATTTTTTTGCATATCAATATAATGAAAAAATATATCTTAAAAAGTTAATCAAAATTCTTAAAATTTGACTCTACAAATAAAAATCAGTACGGAGGAAGTAATTAATTTCACTTTTGGGCAGGATGATAAAGTAAATATCATCTCACAAAGTTAAAGATGCTCTTACAAAAATGGGTTATGTGACACCTTCTAGTCATGCTTTGTTTGTTAAACTTTTTATTTTTTTGCCGCACGCAATGATCGTGGGAAGTACATTTTACTTTCTTAACCATATACCATCCGAAACCACTTTTCGGAATAAGTCACATTATTTTTGTTAGGTCTGTGTAAAAATAAAATCTATCGATAAATTTAATTAAAAAAATATTATTGATTTATTATTGTTAAGCTGACAATTTTAATGGTTTTATTAAAAAAAAAAATTATGAGGTTATTGGTTTTGTTTTGCTTTGTAATATTGAATTATTAGTAAGCTAATAACTCATTAGGACTGTAGTAACTTGTTGCTTTATTCGTATATAAATATTAAATACCTCACTAGTTAGCGCATGTGTCCTCTAGTTAGCACATTTGTCATCTAGCCTTCAATTCACTCTTCACAATGATTTTGAATTCAAAACTAAATATTATACAAAATGTTAAAATCTAAAGTAAGAACCGTATTTTTCTTTATCTTTGTGTTACACTTGTATGTTCTTTTCACATAAGTTATTACTGATTCTATTTTATGAACATTTGTAAAGTTATATTATTGTGTTGTCGCGTCAAATTGTTAAAAGAAGACATTATTTTATAAATCTTTTTTATTGTTTAAACTGAAAACTAGACCATTATCAAACTAAAAAGACATAAAATCGAGCTAAATCGATTCATATATACCCTAATTTTGGCCAAGTAAAATTACATATCCTAACTGTAAGCCCTTTTTTGCCTATTGCATAAGCTTACTGTAGTGGATCGGAGTGGCAGACAAAAGCATGCAGGTGTACGGCATAATATATAAGAGGATATATTTTTATATTATCCGCGATATACAAGTTTTTTTTTTAAAAGCAATCTGAATGGAATTGATATTTTTTTTTGAAAACATTTGCTTAAAATAGTTGGTTAAGTTGAAGTCATTTATTATATTCAACTTGGCATAAAAAATACTTACTCTACTAATAGTTTAGTTCTTGGTCTTGCTTCCATCTCAACTATTCATCTTATTAGGTATGCATTGATCGATTTAGTCTGATTATATATTATCGATTTGATTTATCAATGATTTATGAATTATTTAAATTGATAGTTAAATTTATAAAAGATTATATTATTAATCAGTTTTCGTAGGGGCGGACCCATCTTGGCCAAAGGAATGTCAAGCACATTCTTTCATCAAAAAATTACATGATATATAATTAGGGTCAAATTTTGATTTAATAAATATATACGAGTACATAAGTTTGTGTGTTCAAGCCATATTGGGCTTATATTATATTCTTTTCTTATTATAATCATTGACACCCCTTTATGAAAATTCTAATCCGTCACTGAGTTTTCGTTTAATTGATCTCCAGCTTAATTGATAAAAAATTGCTCAAATAATCATATAGATACAATGTTCATAAAATAGATATGGTAGTAATTTGCACTACAAATTTTTACATTATTTAAGACAAAAATTTGAATTCCTTTCTAAAGATCAGAATCATGCAAGCAATTACCGAAATAACATTAAGTGTTTGTCTTTGTTACAATCAAATTTCGAAACTGAAAGGGGAGAAGGTAATACTAATTTGTGTCGAAAAGAGAGAAAGTATCGCATTAGAGAGACAAGTTTGTGTTGCCTGCATCTCAAAGTAATTCTAAAAATTAGGTTGGAAAATGTTAAAATCATTGCTATATAATTAGAAATAGATATTAATTTTATGTAACCTTATTGGGTTATCGATATAACCATTAATTAAATGGGAAACAAATTGATAACCCAATAAAAAAAAAATTATAAAATCTTTAACCCAATTATCTAATATCAATAAACCAATATAATATTTTTTATTCAATTTATCGATTAAACTGATTTAATTCCTCCTGATAAGAAAAACTATTGGGAATCTCCAAAAAAAAAACTATTTCTTTTAAAGTTTTTCATTAATTAATTTTACTATTCTGATCGAATTAATTGTTCCACCGTAATATCAAGTCATAATGAACCCCTAAGTTAGAAAGATTAGAGTTTATTAGAAACGCGTTGTTACAGATAATAAGGTGCTCCACTGCGTGTTAGGAGCTACTAATAATAATAAACTAATTTTTTTTCATGTCTTCCACTTAGCAATACACAAAAATCCTCCTTAAATCCATATATCTCTTCATTAATTATTTTTTAACCATTTTAATTCAAAAGGGCAATGAGAATATCTTTCTACCAACAAACAAAGCTACAAACAAGAGCGTGTGTTGGGTACACCATTTAATTAATATATAATTATACTTGTCACCATATTAACAAAATCAATATAGATGTTTCTTTTTTATAAATAAAGAAAAAGCATCTTCAACTACCCAATCATTAGTATAATAAAATATGCATGCTCACTGCCCATTTCTTTCTACTATGGGTTGAATAATAAAACAAGTTGTAAAAGATTACTTTTCTCTGCTTACGAGCTAGCTAATATATTAATTATTATATTATTTTATATTATATAAAGAGAAGTTACAACCTAGCAGTTGATCCACTAACCACTGAAAAACTCAGAAAAATTAGGAAGAAGTAATTAATTAAGATATCTCAAAAAAATAAAAAGTAGACTAAATTAGATGTAAATTAACCTTTACACACAACTAGTTGGTCGCTGCAAAAGTTACTTTTTAATTTGTTTTATTAAGCCATAAGCATCGGTACGTAAATAGGACCACTGTATTTCATATTAATAATAACATTAAATTAATGATAGGGTAGTAAGGAGTTCAAAATCTACAAATCAGAAATAAAAGATATTTAGTTGGATCATTTAACGTGAGATATAAGGTATAAGATATAATAATTTTAGAGATAAAGTGCAGGATTATTTTATCACGCGTTTGGTTGAAGGTATTAAGGAGTTCTGAAATTATTTATTCCACCATTTATACCTTAGCGATGAGATAATTTATCACATATACATGGTGAAATAACGAAATAATCAATTTTGAATAACTTGTTCCCAACCAAACTAAGTAACCCTCAAGTACTTCATCCATCCCAATTTTTATGTAAGACGACGGCCTTGACTAGACATGGAGTTTAAAAAGACAAAAAATCTTTTAAATTTTATGATCTAAAACAAAACCGTAAACAATCATCATCTTATTAAGAATAGAATGAAAAATTAAAGTTAATAATTGTATCTAAATGTAAAAATTGTTCTTCTTTCTTGACACAAACTAAAAATGAAAATATGACAGAAGGATTGGAGTGAAATAGCATATATAGACACGATCATAGATAGTTACATGCTACGGTATGAATCTAATTAAGTTTTTAAAATGGGCAATTATAGCCATGATTTTAATTATCTTAGAAGCTGTAAATTAACTCAACATAATTGTTATTGTTAATTAAGTAGCCTTGTACATGAAGTTTAAGTCTTTAATTAGCTTCTTCAAAACTCAAACATAATATAGTTTGAGAATTAATCGAAAAAGTATATATATATATTGACAGATCAACTTGGAGTTATAGTTAACAAAAAGTGAGTACGTGTACAAGGAGCCCATTAGTTCTTGGACAAATTATGTGGAGGACAAATTAAACACACAAAAAATAAAAGATTCAAAACTGGTGACCCCAACAAACACAGCTGTATGGAAAAAGAAAAAACCAACAGCTGTGTAGTACGTTAAAATCAAGGATCAATTTTATCACATTTTTCAACATCATATGCTTAAGCTTAGCATAACGTGTAACCTTTGTTTATAGAAATACCAAGAATAAATTATAATCACGTGAAATTTTATGTTATAAAACATGACATGTAATTCATTTATCGAAGAATGAATGTCGTTAAAGGTAATAATTGAAGGTTTGCATGCTAGCAATTTTTGCTAGTTTCAATTCATTGATCTAACCTATCTCGATCGCCACCATAATATGTGTTTATTTATTCTAACGTAATCAAGCTTAACTCAAGCAGACTTATCAACTATTATAAAGTAACATGATCAATTGGTTTAATCAAGATAGATTCAACACTTAGATTAAGTACGAGACAAGTTCTTAAAAAGAAATTTAATCAAGTTACTTATGGTGAGTTATATTTTTTTGAGTCATCCGTCTTGATAAGTTATGACCATTAAGAAAACCACACAAGTTTTTTTTTAATACTATACAAAGTATGATTTGATAATTAATTTGATTACCATCCGTTTAAAAAAGAATGATCTTATTTTCTTTTTAGTCTGTTTAAAAAAGGATGATCCTTTTTTTGGGGGCAAAACTTTAACTTTCAACGTGACATTTTTAAGATCACAAGATTAAATGACAGTTTGATATATTGGACATAATTTTAATTTAGAAGAATAAGATAAAAAAAATTATTTTCTTTTATTAAACATCATTCCAAGTCAGACTACGTCATCTTTTTTTAAACAAAAAAAATACTATTTTACAAATTTGCATAAATAACTAAAGTACAACACTAATTACTACTACCACAACTTTAACCAGTAACCACATACCAAATGACCCCTTAATTTTTCTTATCGCAAAGAACAAAATGTCAACGTTATAGTTTCAAATAAATAAATAAATAAACTGAAGGAACAAAATGGATAAGAACAAAAACTTGGTACATATTTGGAAAGAATGGAACATGCATTAATTAAATAACAAATCACTCATTAGGCTTGTCTCTTAAATACAAAAGAGATTTGCCTTAGGCTAATCCTCTTTCTTTAATTTATTTTTTTTCCCTTCCGCTCCTTCTAAACCACTAATTAATCAAAATCATTAACCTCTTAACACCCCCCCCCCCAAAAAAAAAACAGACAATTAAATTTACAACTATATACCAAATATTAGCCATTTCCAATTTCCACGTCACAGTTATTTTTTACCACTCAGTCACTCCACATCAGCAAGAGTAAAATTCAACCAATTCGTCCAATGACTCCGGCTGAGGATCTGCATTTTCAAGCATCCATAACAAATGTTCAAACAGCACTACTTCACATCCAACCGTAATATATTCTTCACTCTCACCGGACCTTTCCATGAGTTCGCGAAACAGCGGGTGATCGATAACGTCGGAGCTCACCAGGTACCGGCGGCGTGATTTTCCGACGTAGACCGGGAACAAATTTTTACCGGAGCAGCGATTTTCATCGGAAAATGAATCGTCTTCTTCGGAGGAAGAATGATGATGAGTTGCTGCTACGCCAGCGTTGCTATTTACGCGGCCAATTTTGAAGGATTGCATTTTCTTCAACACGGATTTGAGTTTTGTGAGTTTTCCTCCTTTCGCCATTGTTGTTGTGTTAAGAGAAATAAGGAATTTTGGTGTTTTTCAAGAGTGAGGTTTGGGGAGAAAGTGGAAGGAAGGTTTAGTTATATAAAGGAGAAATTAAAGGGTAAAATTGGAAATGTGTAATGAGAGAGCAGTTACATTACATGAGGCGTTTGGGTGTGGGACCCACTTAATTTATGGGTACAAAGTTTGGGTCAGCCAAAACCAGCTGCGCCTTTCTGCCTATTTGTGAAGAGAAACTCCAGATTTTTTTTGTTTTCTTGGAAGGATGTAATTTTGATGTAATTATTTTTCTTAAAATTTTGTGTAACAATATTTGATTCCATATAAAATTTATATGATTTTTTTTAAAATTAGAACATAGGGTAAAGAAGTTTAAATATACGTCCAATGTATCATTTTATAGTAAAATACATGTTTTTATAGCCATATAAATTTCATGACCTATTCAATACATACTTAAAGTATGAGGAATATTTTTTTTCTTAAACTTAGCGTCCAATTAAAAATTTAAATTACAATACATTAATTTAGACCAATTCAATACATGCTTAAAGTATGAAAAATATTTTTCTCCTTAAATTTAGCGTTCAATTAAACATTTTAATTACAATACATAAATTTAAGTAGAGAGTGTAATAATCTATTTCGAACGTACTCAAAAAAGGAGAACTACATAAATGGACCATAATATTCAAAATAATTATATGTTCATACCTAAATTCAAAATAATTCAAAAAAAAATTCATTTTTCTCATAAATAATTACAGCTCATATCTCTTTTTATTAACACTGATAATTTTCACTTAACTAATACTAAATCAGATTTATATACTGAAATTCATTAAGGTTGATAATTTTGCTTTAACGAATACTAAATCAGTATCAATTAAATAAACTTATCAATGTCTTAATGACATCAAATAATATATGATACTACATATTTAGTATCAGTTAAGTGAAATTAATTAAAGGTACATAATATAATTATTTAGTGAAATATAAATGTAAAAGGATATATATTTATAACTATTTTGCTTTTATGGGATATTTGATTAATTTCCTTTAAAAAAAATAGTAGTTCAACTAAAATGAAAAGAAAGAAGCATTTTTTTTAATAAAAGATAACTTCTTTTACTCATCCACAACACATCCTCTAATCTATTAGTTGTGAGAGATGTCTTTTTGTCTCACAAATAAGTAGAGGCGGACCTATTTTTAGAATGAATGTTTATGTTATTTGAGAAAATAATAAATTAATATATCAATATATTAAATAAAGAAATGCCCCGACAATTTTAATTTTTGAGTCTAGAAGAGGGAGCGCAAATTTATATTTTTGAATCGATAAATTTTATATTCATTTATTGTTGAGATAGAAAGGTGGCTCATGCAACTAGTTTTAGTTGCTGAGATACATAACAACAAAATTTTTTATCTCACGTCAACTAGTCTTATATCAGAGTGATTTTTTATATTGCCAATTAATTAATACTTCATTCGTTTTGACTGTTTTTTTATATATATTTTTTGCTTATTGAGATTTAAAATTATATAATTTTTGTTTAAGTTTATATTGTTTAAATATATTAACATAAACAGAAGTACATTTTATTATATTTTTTGTTAAGGTTTCTAATATAAAAAATTAATATAAAATATTGATTTGATCTAATTTAATTTAACTTTAAAGTTACTAAAATTAATTTTCTATAAACAAAAGTATCAAATAAATCTACAAAGAAAAACTAACACAGAACAATATCATACTTAACATTTTAGCTTAGTTTAGGGGGTGGAAAAATCAAATTCATCCGACCAATTCATTCAAGTTTGGACGGATTATTGACCGCCTATTTATTAACTCAATCTATCTTAGGCGAACTCATTTCAACTCATTAAGAATTGTGTTTAGATGTATCTCAAATTGAGTTATGAAAAATCTTATTAAAATATTTTACTTTTTATTTAGTTATTTATCTAATATTTTATATTTAGACATAATGAAGAAAATGATAATTTTATTAACTACTACAAATTTATAAAATATCAAATAAAATAATTAAAAATTGATGAAAATTGAACTAATTGAATTTTTATAATCTGCATTTTAGTTCATTTCGGTTCAATCTATTTCAATTCAAATAACTCTTAAACAAATCAATAACTCATCTGTTTATTAATTCAACTCAATTTGATTTATTCAAATTAAACACAATCTGCCCCGACACCTCTAGCTTAGTTGGAAATGAAGATGACTCGCCAACTTGTAGCTTGTTTTCTGTTCCAACTAATTCCATCCATAAATTGAAGGGTTACTAATTGACTGACCATAACTTTTGACCCCAACAGTAATATTTGAAAGAAAAAATTAATATATTTTCCTTTTTAAATTTTTTTTATATCAAGCATTTTTTAGTCCTCAAGAAAAGAGTGAGAAATCATTTTATTTGTGTAAATCAAAATTTTACCATTCTCAACCAACAAGGAGTAATATTTTGAAAAAATTACTCAACCAAGCAAATATCTATTAATGTTTTTATTAACATAGCTATAGTTTCATCTGATTATAAATCCTCAATATTATTTGGTGAGAATGACGGGACCCACAAATCGAATTTGTATTACAATGTTAAATTAAATGTATTCATTTTTTTTCCCTTTTTATACAAATTACACTTTTTTCTCATGGTATGCCTCACTGATTTTTCTCTTAAAATTACTCAACTATATTCGAGTGACAAATACTTTTAATAACTTTTTTTCAATTGCAAGCTCACCAATTTGAGTGACAAGTATTTATTCTGTTTTAAATTATATGTCTTATTTTTATTTTCAGTTTGTTAATATATATATATATATATATATATATATATATATATATATATATATATTTGTTTTTGATAATTCTTTTAATTCTAACTTTCTATTCACATAAAATTAACAAATATTTTGATATATATCCTACATATCTTTAGTTTAAATTTTTTAAATTTTGTATCAAATTAAAACAAAGAAAATGAGTACTAGTAATGTATTTTGTTGGTATGGCTCTCTATGTTCCTCTTTAATCTCTATTTATGTGTACATACATCAATCTGTCGTTTTCGTGATAAGCTAAATTATATACTATTGTTATGGACGATGATAATTATTCTTTCACCATTTGAATAATTTTTTTTTTTTCAATAAAGGGAAAAGGACAAAATAGACTAAGGGTAATTATTAATTAAAACAGGCCAGAAAACTCCATACCCTGTACATATTTATTTGTTTTTTCAGTGGAAGAGGGAATTTTTTATTTTTTTTTATACATAATTAAGTATTCATATCCCTTTCTTTTAATGGTGTTTACATTTTGTCAATTTGGACTAAGCCTCTAATAAACATGACACGTTACATTTTGGATTTGAATTAATTGTTGTTTATTAATTAAACAGCATCTAACCTAATTAGAGTTTCAATAAAGTAATTGCTAGCACGACTTTTGTTTATTTTATTTATTTAGACTATATATAAATGACTAATATTAAATCTTACCCCTTAAATTTCGGTGGTTGGGTCCCATATCTTGTAGACCTTTAATCTATTTTCCACTTTATTCACAACAGATTAACAAGTATATATCCATGAGAAAAAATTGGAATATTATAATGTAACAAATTTAAAAATCAGTATAGTCAATTAGCCATCTGATTATTCTGATTGAACAGTGTCAAAATTCGAAATTTATGTGTTTGAAGTTCTTGTATTTTTATATTATTAATTTTTAAAATAATTATAGAAGAATGAAAATTATTAAATTCGATGGAGACCTGATGACTATCTTTAATCTGTCATTAATTAATGTTTCAGAAGTATTATTATATAATAATAAAGTTACGAGTTTAAATTATGAAAGTTACTTTTTATTGAAATTCAAGATAAAATAATATATAATCGGTCACTATAATCTCCGATCCTTATCTAGACCACACACATGATATGGACTTATTTCATCGAACTGCCTTTTTATCGTATCACAAGAACTATACTAGCATTTAGCAACATGCAATGTTTATTAAGAATTTGATACATTCCCTCTTGTTTGACACACAAATTACTTCTTAAAATTATTTCTTATGGATCAGAAAGTTGTTGGTATTTTTAAAAAGCCACGAAAAATAATCAAAAACGGTTTTCTTGTTTTGTTTTGTTTTTTCTTATAATTTCATGAAGAAAAAAAAAATTGTGACCGAAAGCGACAGACATGTGCAACCGCTAAAAAGTTGAGCAAAAATAATTCTAGAGACTTTTGTCCAACTTCTTAACCTTTTTTTTTATCTTAATTAATATTTAAAGAATAGGAACATATAATTAAGGAAATAAAAATTTGGAAAGAAGAATTAGGATAATTTTTTTATTATATAGTAATAGCTTAGTTCGAATGAGGTCAAATATGGAGGTGCTAACTACTCAATTCTTCTACTGTTTTTGGTAGATAGAGAATATATCAACTTTAGATTTTCTAAAATTTTATTGGATAATCAACTCTTGGCCAATCATGATTTATTAAACAATTAAATCAATTTGTCAACATATGCCGTTTTTTTATTTTATAAGCACCTAATTAATTAAAATTTGTTTTCTATACCAGCACTTTTTATTATCTTAATTATCATGAAGTCAGCTAATGAAGTATATAAAAATAAATAAAGTATAATGAGTATGCAGCTTGGGTTTTTTTCTATGAACCTTTTAGGCGAAAAATAATTTTATGTAGATATTGAACTTCTTTTAATTAATTTGTGTATTTTTTTTTTATATTTTTAATTTTTAGTGAAAATTCTAATTTTGTCTGTGACTATGCGCATGCATATGTACAGCTAGTGGAGAAGAATTCTAATGGGATACGAAAGATAGATTGATGAAAATAATTATGGGCAGCGGAAAACAATATTATGTCTATAAATTGACAGCAAGTTTTTTTCCAGACGAACAATGAAAGTGACACTAGCTTATGTACATCTTTTAGTAAAACAAAATTTGATAATGATGTTTGTACAAATAAATACAAATTAAAAATGAATCGAAAGAACAGAAAAAAAATGAGATGATGTAGTAGAAAGTGTCATTGTCATGGGATGTGAGTGTGATTTCTTTAATTTATTATATTATAGTATATGGTAATTGAAATAGATAATAAAAGACATATATACGCGAGGAAAATAAGTCAATAAAATAATTTCACACTTATAATATGATGATTACATAATAAGTTGTTGGGAAAATTACATTCAATGTCTTTGGATCATCTATTACCTTACTAATATAGTCTACACAGTGTGTAGATACTGTATACTTTATACTAAATATATATACAATCAAAACTGATATAAATAGAGTATACATTAGCCATGCTGATAGGGAATGCACTTATTATGTAAGTTTCCCTTTAATTGTTAGACTTGTAATACCTCGAAAAACTTTTAACTTAATATTAGAATATAATTTAAGATTTAATGACATACCTAATGAAATTCTGAGGTTTGATATTAAAAAAAACGAAGACTAATTTCCTGACAATTTCTAAACAAGGAGTGATCAAAGTGATTGTAGTGTGTCTACGAGTTTCGAGATGATAGTCTGCAACATTCACTGATGAAGAGATAATTTTTTTTTACTTCTACGAGATGAGATAGTGACAAAATCTGTATATATTCTATCATTCTCAAATCTCAGAAACTTCACTAAATATGTTGTTGTTGTACTGAGGAAGTGATGTATGGCATAATTGATGACCAATATCACGTAAAGATTGAGTCTAGGTAGAATGCAACGATCTTGATTCCACACTTTTATGTATATATAGTGTATATGAATAAATAGTGGTATACAAGAATAACCTCAATAAAACTCCTATGTAGACCTGGCTAGGATTCAAAAAAGAACTCTTCCTAATCCATATGAGACAGTACTCCTATATTGAGATATCATCTTAAATGGGGCTATAATTATGAATATTTACTTACAATTTTCTAATATTGGTGGAAATTTATGCAAAAAACAGCAAGAAGATCTGTTGAAGACAAATGGGACATACAAAATAATATCTTATAGTTAGACACAATACATATTCATCACTTCTCATTCATATTTGAAAATTTTGCTAGAGACAAGAGAGGTGATAATTAAGTTCTACAAAATATAAAATTTAATTTCTATGTTATAGTTAATTAATAGCCACCAAAATGTTCAATGTATATCAACACAAAGCATTTCACGTTTTATGTCAAATAAACAATATTCAGAGAAAGAAATGTTTATTTTCTGAAAATAAATGTATATTATATGGCCACCATCTCTTAAAGATTGTCAATGGGACCAAGTAACTTTGGCACAAGTAGCTCTTTAATCTTTTACTAATTTTTGTTTAAAAAATTGACTAAACGAAAATAATAAAGCATTAAATATTTTGTCTCTGAGTGATGAAATTAAACAGCTACAAGCCGCCCAATAATTAGCATCTAAAGTTTTAATTCTCAAACGGTCAAACCTATTTTGCTTTTATCACTACATTAGTATCAACATCTTGAGTGTAACAAGACATTAGGTATGGAGAAAGATCACGAAAGTAGGATGAAATCAAGGATGTATTGAAATGGACTATCATTTTGTTCGTGAGAAAGTGGTCAGTGGACAACTTTTTACTCAGTTTGTGAAATCTATGGATCAGCTAGCTGATATTTATATCAAAGCCTTAACAAAACAGGTTTTCTCTGGTTTTCGCAGTAAGCTAGGAGTTATAATTCCTCCACTCACTAGCTTGAGGGAAAGTATTGAAGGAAGCTTCACGACTGATGGATCACGTTGAAGGAATAAGTCCATCGAAGCAGGCTGACAAGTTTAAGTAAGAGTCATACTAGGACTAGACTACTAAATCCTAAGTTATGTACGACTAAGCTACTGAATATTATAGGAGTCGACTAAAATAAGGTATTTGACTTGTAATACAATATTACTCATATAATTATGTGTTGTAGTAGAATCCTAGTATAACTAGAATAATACTCATTTTCTATATAAAAAGCTTATAACTCAACATTATAATTATCAATACATCCTTGATCAACAAGGTATACTAGTGATTTTGAATAGCAAACCATAAGTATTGAATATCTTTTAGTTTTATTAATATAATTTAGTTTAAGAATACTAATCGATTGAATCGATCCATTAACACTCTTAGATACATATGTATATATAATGACAAATTAATGTTGTAATGCTTCATGGTCAAATTTCTCAAGCCTTGACAATGAAACACACGTCTCTTCTTGAGCAAAACCATGTGAGCACCACATGGACTCTCCCTATATTACAAGCATTTAATTTCTTCCATGTCAGCCATTTAATTTAATGCAAAAAAACTCCCATAACTCCCATGTGGGAAATCTCTATTTTTATCGATGTAGTGTTATGTAACATAACCTCCTTATTTATTTCAATTTCACACATTTTTATTCTTTGTGCTTTGTACATAGACATAATAAATACATTACGACATGTCTATATTTAGCTATGTTTGAACAACTTCATTTTCATGAAAATGTCAAGCTAATTGGCGCTATATTTTGTTGCTTATATAGTCCACCAACCATTTTTTAGTTAAAGAACATGCATTGGGGAGGGAAAGTATGAGCTGGCAACAGCAGCTAATATCATGTCTTTCGAGAAAGAAAGACACAAAATTGACTGTTTAGTATCTAATTAACTAACTAGCTGATGAGATAATAGTTTACAAGGCGATGTCATATAGCTAGTCAGAGATGATATAATCATGTACACAAAGAAACTAGTCTATATAATAATGCATAAATCATTCTGTATATATGACACACTGATTGTACAATAATTATATATGTATTATATTTACTCTAAATACATTTTTGTATATGTATTATATACACTTAATATACACTAATACAGATTTGTTCCACTTACGACTACGCGCGTAAATTTTGTTTGCCTCTTGACTAAAAGTTTAAAACTGTAAATTTTCTTTTTTATTTTGTATTTGCATACATTCTCCACCCAAAACACAATTAAAACAAATATAAACAATAATGGTATATTTCTAAATGTAAAATACATTTATTTACAAAATTAAAGGATTCACAACATACATATATAGATCACTAATGCTTGCATGGTATCTTTAAGGCATGGTCCTTTTATAAACAATAACGGTATATTTCTAAATATAAAATTTATTTACTTACAAAATTAAAGAGTTCACAACATATATAGATCACTAATGCTTGCATGGTAGACTATCTACGTACATCACATTCTTTAAGGTATGGTCCTCTATCAAATTCTTTAAGGTATGGTCCTCTTCAAATCATATAAATGTAGAATATTTTATGCACTGAACTGTTTTTTACTGACATATACATCAATAATCATCACCATGTTCTTGGGGGAGATTAAGAATTAGATATATGTTAAGATTCCTCCTAGATTATCAGTGACACTTCAATTTATAAATATTTAGTAAAAGATTTGGCATGTTGGTGGAAATAGGAGAATTGATTCATCCATCATTTGATGCTCAGGGTTTCTTATCACTATCAATAGGCATCTAATTAAATACATTATTTTAACTATTATTTTGGATTATAATGTTATTTGATTCTCTATTAGCAACACAATCCAATCATTGCAGGATTTGCTAAACACTCACACAGTAGTGTCCTGTATGTTTATGCTAATTTTCCTGTAACACAACTGGACATCATTTCAATTTTGTGTTTGAAAAAATAAATTGCGGATTCAGAATTTGATTTTTATGTGTTTTATAGTAATCTTAGTTATTGCGGGATAAAATAATGAAAATGATAAGAATGCCCTTGAGATCCCTTAGCGGGTTTTTGTAAACAAACATCTTAAAAATTATTTTATGCATATTATTTTTAATATAACAAACAAACCAGTTAATAAAATAAATTAATATCAAGATAACCATTCAGAATAACTAATTAATCGCAACATAATTATTAATCATAGCATAAATTATTTTCAAATTAAAAGACCATTAATGTATATAGTAGTTCTTTATTTCTTTCATATTAATTTCTCTCTGCAATTATCCACTTAATGATATGATTAACAATGTCCCCTAGACAGTAGCATTAGGTTGGGGAGTATAGGCATTCATGTTTAGCAATTGTAAGGACATACATGCATGTGCTTAATTATTTTGGACAAATGATTCTATATGTAATCAAAAGATCTCAAAGTCATGTGCTTAAAAGCAAGGAACTTTGAATTATGGCCAAGAATATTTGACTTGTGAAGTAATTAATTACTCACTACTCTTCACTTAGTCCAATACTTGTAGCTAAATATGTTTGATATTGACAAATCATATCCTTTGCCTCACCAAAATTTGATAAAAAGAAAGGGAAAAGAGTAACTCTTTATCCCACTTTATTTAAATGGAAAGATTAAAGGGACAAAACATAAAAGGATAAGTATAGAAGAAAAGTCTTGACAAATAAATGTTGGAACATCTTTTATCATGTATTTGGCATAATTCTACAAATCTACGTGATTTTTAAACTCAATAATAACACAAAAACAAATTAGAATTACCTGTGAGTTTCATCATTAAATTGCTTGTAGCTAATAATCTTTTTGATAAAACCGTATAGCTAATCCATCACCAAATAGAATTAGTTACAAACTTCGATATTTAGCTATAAAATTTATCCAATATCAATTATTTTCTTAAAACGTAACGCTCGAACTCGTATTTGGCGATAGACTCGTGTCACAACTGCTTTGACATCACAAAATTACATAGAATAGGGAGGTAAACGTGATTTTTGTTTTTATGTTTTCAAATGACAGAAAATTGTATAGTTGTTCAAATTAGGACATCTTGGTCATAAGACAATAGACATCATCCCCTATATATATATAGAGAGAGAAGTATATCATCTTTTAAAATATAATTATGAATAGTAAATACAAGAACATAATTGTTATACCATGCATATAATTTTTTTTCTTGCTATTTACATAGCCATGTTGATATATAGAAGAAAATAAAAAGAATAAATAAACATACTATCATTAGTTATTTGATCCTAGGACAACCTAAAGCCAAAAAAATTGTTGCGCTCTTACAATCAATTTGATTCTCATTCTTGATTTCATGAGGAAATTAAGGTCAAACAACACAAATCTCAAAGCAAATTGCTTTTCTTCGCGCGAGTATTCAATATTATAAGTTTTACTTGTATTCAGACTTTGGATACATATTTCTGATTCATTTAGATATATGTTTATTGAAAATAAGGGGATAAATTTATGTGCAATTTGATCTAAATACATTGTATTCAAGTGGACTTACATCTATTTGACTTTTTGCTCGCCTCTCCTATCTCGCTTGCATCTCTCCCTTTATATTTATATTTCAAAATGTATCTGAAATGTATATGGTATTCCAAATACATTTATCTTATGTAATTCACACTTTCGCTCGTCTCTCTCTATGAATCTGTATTTCAAAGTGAATATGAAAGCAAAAAATCATATATTTAGGTCATTAGGTTTATCGTCTGACTTTAAATCTAGTGTAAATTATAAATTAGTAAAACAATATGTTTTTTTTAAAATTATAGGAAAAATTAATTAATATGATAATGTTGTGTAATTAAATAGTTTTACCGAAAATCAAAGACCACCCAAAATATGAGCATTTGTAGCAATGATCCAAAATATGAGCACTTGTACCAATGACCCAAAATATGAGCTATCTAATCTTGGGCCGATTGTATGGACCAACCCTGCTTTTCAAAGCCAGAAACTTGCATCTATAGCAAATAGTTCAATATGTAAAATGAAATTTTAATAAAAGTTAATTATAAAAATTTGTAAGTAAATATTTGACAAATATGTGTTCTATAAATAATATATAAGTATAGTATTTTTTAACTTGATGATTATTTGATTAAATTATGTAATTACATTCAACTATATCTAATTCTATTTTTCATGTGACTTTTCAAATGTCACATTAAAGACTTACTTTTTTTAGAGATTTTTTTTATCAAACAAACATAAAAAAAATTATTCGTTGAACACACCCTAGATTCTTTACTCTTCTTATATTCGTGAAGCAAGAGCTTATGAGCCCATGTGTAGAAAAATATTTTCAAATGCTATAAGCGACTTAAATAAGCAATTATGTCTTTAAAAAGAATGCATAAATTAATAATAGTAAATAGTTTTATATTTTAGCGTAGTTATGAATATTGAAAATAAAAGAGGATAAGTGGGCATTTTACCATATTTCATTGTGAAATTTAAAAAAAAGTATATTTGCTTTTGAAATGAAAAATGATATTTGAAAATCAGAGTTGTGTTTAATTAGTCATGAATATAAATTAAAAGTTTTTATTATTTTTTTTGTGAGAAATTTGGAGTGAAAAAGAGAAAACACATTTTTGTTATTTTTGAAATTCTTGAGAAAAATTTCAACTTAAGTCAAATTCCAAAATATTATCGCCAAATGTATATTTCAGAGTTGAACTCTTAGAAAAAGTGGGGAAAAAAATCATGGTCAATATCTGTTGAGAATGAGAACAACAAAGAAGACTCAAATATGTGAACCTGGTTCTTATATATGTTCCCTAACCACTATTACTGTGTAACCAACTTTTCAATAATTAGTTAGTTAGTTAGTTACGAATAACTGTAAGTTTGTTAGAATTATAAAGTGTCATCAGATATCACAACTATTATAAATAGGAGATCAACAATGTACCTACACAAGTTTTGGAATAACAAAATAGTCTTTCTCTACTCTTTTTTTTTTCTTCTTCTTCATCTTCTTCTTCACTACTCATAAAGCTTCATGGTATCAGAGCCCAATCAACTAGTATTCCTAGTTGAATAAATCAACCAACAATTCCGCTAAGATTGATCGATCGCAGTTGGGAAAATAACGCAATGACGAACGACTCAAATGTGATTTTTGGTCCTGATGTAGAGCTGAGTTCAGGAACTGGAAGTGGAAATTCAACTTCAGCCATTGATTACAATCATCCCCGTTTCTGCATTCGTCTCCATTCGTCTGATGTAAGTGGAAATAAGATTATTTCTTTTCAATTAACTGGGTCTGAAAATTATTCTATGTGGTATAGATCGATAGTATAGATCGATGAAAGTAGTCCTGTTAGAAAGAAACAAAATGGGGCTGGTAGATGGATCATGTCCAAAAGATAATTTCCAGGATTAGAATATATCTAGGAAAGCGTGAATGTTGTAGTATTGTCATGGCTTATGAATTTTGTAGAGAAATGTCTTCTTGGAAGTATTAGGTATACAACGTGTGCTAAAAAAGTTTAGGAAGATCTGTATGAGCGATTTAACAAAATAGATGGGTCAAGAACTTTCAATATCCATCAAGAGATTGCCACTTTAACTCAAGGAATGTCTCTGTATTTTTCAAATTAAAAGGATTGTGGGAGGAATTTGAGGTCGTGGTGCCTTCTCCCTCATGTGAATGCGATAAATCAAAAGAATATGTAGTACACCTGCAGAAACTCAAACTGTTTCAGTTCCTTATGGGGTTAAACGAATCTTATTTACAAGCAAGGTCTCAGATCTTGTTAATGAGCCCTCTTCCATCAGTAAATCAAGCATATTCAATATTTATGTCCAATGAGAGTCAAAAATCAGTAATAGCTACATCAGGTATATTAGGATCTAATCCAAATTCTGTTCAACAAACGTATGAGTTAGCTATGTACTCAAGAAATGGTGGCACTCAAAAACTCAAGAAGAAATTTATTGTGATTATTGCAAGCTTAAGAATCACCCTAGAGATAAGTGCTACAAATTAATAGGGTATCCTCAAGATTTCAAATTCAAGAAAGAGCCTAAAAATGCATATAATGCAATGATACAAGGAGGTATAGGGTCTCAGGAACAGGTTCATCACAAACATCGAACTACATGTCACTCTGCTAAACTTAATGCAAATGACTATGTGCAGTCCTCAAATGAAGGGAACAATCAATTAGAACCATGTCATCTATCAAAGGGTCAATATTAACAATTACTTCAGTTTCTAAACAAAGATCCGGAACAATTTCATTCAGCTAATGTAGTAGGTAATGAAGCAGATGCAAACACTTGTTGCAACTCTACTGTCAATAATGGTTATACTCCTTGTTGGATTATTGATACAGGTGACACTAATCACATGATGGCTAATCTGAGTTTTTTAAACAAGTCAACTATTTGCAAGGTTGATAAACCAAGAAAGTGCATTTACCAAATGGAGATGTTTCCTTAGTTGAATTTATTGGTTCAAGTGTTCTACCTAACAATGATGTAGTCACTGGAGTTTTTCAAGTACCACAATTCCAATTTAATCTTTTATCAGTGTCTAAACTCAATAAGGAACTGCATTGTTCTGCTACTTTTCCCCCTAACTATTGTATATTTCAGGATCTCTCACATGTAAGGGTGAAGATAATTGGTAAAGAAGATGGAGAACTTTACATATTGCAAAGAAATACAAGTTCAAGAGATGTCCATATTGCAGCTAGTTGTTCTATTTCTTTACTGAAAATAGACTCTAAACTAGATATAGACTTGTGGCATAGAAGATGTTGGCATGTATCTAGTTTAGTATTAAAGAAAATTTTGTCTTCAGATTTAAATAGTATAACTCAAACAATCAATAAATGCACTGTTTGGCCTTGTGCTAAGCAAACAAGAATACCTTTAACAGTTAGCACTTCTAAACGTTCAGCATGTTTTGAATTAGTTCATATGGATCTATGGGGTCCTTATAAGACCCCCACTCATGATGGGAACAAATATTTCCTTACTATTGTAGATGACATGTCTAGATATACATGGATATTTTTGTTAAAACTAAAGTCTGATGTGTGTACTATTATTAAACAGTTTCTAGTTTATGTTAAAACCCAATTCAACAAAACTATTAAGTGCATCAGATCAAATATGGTACAAAATTCTTGAATAATGTGTGCACAACCATGTTTACTTCTTTAGTCATTATACATCAAACTTCTTGTGCTTATACTCCTCAGCAAAATGGTGTGGCTTAAAGGAAGCATAGACACATTCTTAAGCTTACAAGAGCTATTAGGTTTCAAGGAAACATACCTATTAAATTTTGGGGTTTATGTGTTCAAGCTGCTGTATATATTATAAATAGGCTTCCTAGTTCTGTTATTAACAGTAACACCCCATTTGCAAAGTTGTTTAGAAAGGCACCTACGTTGTCACATCTAAGAGTATTAGGATGTTTATGTTTTGCTAAGACTTCACAAGAACCTGATAAACTAAAGAGTAGGTCTAGAATGTGTGTTCATTTAGGCTATGCAACTACTCAAAAAGGTTACTTATTATATGATCTAACTTCTCATGCTTTCTTTGTACATAGAGATGTGATATTCAAGGAAGATATATTTTCTTTCAGAACACAAAGTCAATAACATACACCTTTGTTCAATTTCACTGGCTTAAATGATGGACAACTCACTCTACCTCAATTGCCTATTGCTGATCAGTTGCAGTTTGAGGGAACAGGTTCATCTGAGGAGATACCTGCAGGAACCATCAATCCTGAACCAAATAGAAATCAAGTCTCTATACTTGCTCCATTGGTGATACAAGAAGGAAATAGAAGATCTGAAAGGGGAAAGAAACCATCATTATGGATGAAAGATTTTATATATATTCATGTTCAACATTCTCCATAATCTTTGGACAAATACCTCTCATATGATCAGGCTAATCATTCTTATCAAACATATTTGTCTAAATTTCCTGCCAATACAGAACCTACGAGCTACAATGAAGCTGTTTCTGATCCTAAATGTGTTGAGGCAATGCAATCTGAGATTGATGCTCTACAAAATAATCATACTTGGGAAATAGTTACTCTTTCAAAGGGAAAGGTGCCTATAGGTTGTAAGTGGATCTATAAGATTAAATATAAAAGCACAGGAGAAATTAAAAGCACAGGAGAAATAGAGAGGTACAAGGCAAGACTAGTAGCGAAAGGTTATAGCCAAAAAGGAGGTATTGATTACAAAGGAACATTCAGTCCAGTGGTGATGATGAAAACTATGAGAATAGTACTAACTATTGCAGCTTAAAGAAAATGGCATATACAACAAATGGATGTGTTCAATGGTTTTCTACAAGGGGACTTAAATGATGAGATTTATATGGACCTTCCTCAGGGATATAAGAGTCAGAAGGAGAATGAAGTGTGTAGACTCACTAAATCTCTCTATGGGTAGAAACAAACCCCAAGACAATGGAATGCAAAACTCTCTCAAGCATTACTGAAATTTGAGTTCAAACAAAGTGAATATGATCACTGTTTATTCATTAAAAAGACAACAAAATGCATGGTACTTGTTCTCATTTATGTGGATGATATGTTGATCACCGGAAGTAGTCTACTTCTTATTGAAGAAACAAAAGATCAATTGAAACAAGCCTTCAAAATGAAAGACTTGGGAAAGTTAAGTACTTCTTAGGTATTAAATTTGCTAGATCCAAACAAGGAATTTTAATGCATCAAATGAAGGATGCACTAGATTTAATCTCTGAAACTGGTCTAAGTACAGCTAAACCAGTTGGTACTCCAATTGATACCAATTCAAAATTGACTATCAAACAGTACGATAAAGAGACACAAGCAAAATAACCTGATCCACTCACTGATCAAGGATCTTATCAAGGAATAGTTGGCAAACTACTTTATTTAACTATGACAAGACCTGATATCTCCTACAGGGTTTAAACACTCAGTCAATTCCTACAATAACCTAAGAAGTCACATATGACTGCAGCATTAAGGATTGTGAGATATGTGAAAAACCAACCAGGGCAAGGTCTACTACTGTCCAGCTACTCAAATAATACTATCACTGCTTATTGTGATGCAGATTGGGCCTCTTGTCCTCTAACAAGAAGGTCAATAACTGGTTACTTTGTTCAGTATGAAGGGTCTCTAGTCTCGTGGAAGTCAAAGAAACAAACAACTGTCTCTAGAATCTCAGCTGAAGCTTAATACATGAGCATTGCTACCATTGTAACAAAGATTATATGGCTGAAAGGTTTAATGGAGGAGCTTGGCATTGAAGTTTCATTACCTATCAACATACATACTGATAGCAAATCTGGTATGCAACTTGCAACCAATACATTTTATCATGAAAGAAAAAAGCATATTGAGATTGATTGCTACTTTATAAGAGAAAAAATCACACAAGGGTTAGTATCTACGAAGTACATTCCTACACAAGATCAACCAGCTGATCTGCTTACGAAAGAGCTTACAAAAGTACAACTGCAACATCTCAGCTCCAAGTTAGGAGTTTTGAACATCTTCTCACTTCCTAGCTTGAGGGGGAATGTTGAGAATGAGAACAACAAAGAAGAATCAAATATGTGAACCTGGTTCTTATATATGTTCCCTAACAATTATTACTGTGTAATCAACTTTTCAATAATTAGTTAGCTAGTTAGTTACGAATAACTGTAAGTTTGTTAGAATTAGAAAGTGTGATAAGATATCACAACTATTATAAAAAGGAGATCAACAATGTACCTACACAAGTTTTGGAATAACAAAATAGTCTTCCTCTACTCTTCTTCTTCTCCATCTTCTTCTTCACTACTCATAAATCTTCAATATCTTTACATTAAAAGTAATTCTTCTTCCTATTGAACTACGAGTACCCAAGAACAAAAAACTCTTAGAAAGAAAAATTACAGTCTTGTGTATCTTATGATAAGCTGTTAAAAGTATATTTTCAAAATGATTAAGTCTTAAAAAACTAGTTAACGAATAGAGACTATAAGGACCCAAAAATGAATTAGGTGTAGCTAGAGCCTAACACGTGTGTCATGAGCTTATAAGGTCCTAAAATTACTAATAATAATGTTTAGAAGCAGTGTGTAAAGTTTGAGAGAGTTTGGATGTGAAACGTCCAGGAAGTTCGGAAACTAGTCGAAGTTGAACTAGTGTGTCGTAGTGGAGTTTTGGGGTATTGTTTGAGGGTGAAATTTCTATGGTTCCTACTCATATACTGACATGTAAAGGGTCAAAACGTTCAAGAACGACGCCCTGAGGACCATCCAAAGGGTCCTTGAGGAGAAACCAAACATGGGCCGATGAAGATGTCCAAGGCAGCATAATTTGTACTTGAAAAGGACATGCTTGCGTCGCGGACTTCTTCCTCCTAAGAACAAATTCTGCCTCTGCATCATGGACACAAGGAGGACTCTACTGTCCTGGAATTAGTTTAAAAAATCATGCGGGAGCAGCTCCACGTCGCGGACTTGTTCCCCGATGAAAGTTTCAAAAATTTAAGTTGAGATATACTTGTCTAAAAGGGTCAAATTGATGTGGGGGTAATTGGATAATTTGGGAGATGGTTAGAAACGGTTTTTAGGACTTATTTAATCCCTTTCTCAATCCAAACCCCAATATCCAATAAGAAATAACAAATCAAAACCTTTCTCTCCCAAAGTTCTCCCAAAACCACCATTGAAGAAGAAGGGAAATTGCAATAGCTTTTAGGAAGAATTGATCAAGGAATCAAGCTGGGTTTAAGGATCTAATATAAATTATGTGAAGCTTATTCATTCATGGATTCTTCCATCCATGAAGCCCTCTAGTTTCCCCTTCAATTGTGAATCCAAAGAACCCCAATCTAGAGAGGGTTGTGATTGCATTGTGGGTAAGGCTTGATTGTGATCCCAATCTAGTGGGTAGCATTAAATGATGCTTATTGATGATTATATACTATTTTTATGGAGTTTTCATGGTGAATTATGGTAATTGAATTTAAAGGTGATCATGGTGATCTTAGGCCATTAGAGACTAGATGAAGGATTTGTATTGATTCTTCTTAAATTGATTTTATTATATATTAATTGGTCATAATTGAATCACATAAGTATGAATTGAACTATATTTGATGAATTAATATTGGTCTTGATTGAATTGACCCCTAAAGAAGAAATTATGACTATATTCACCTAGTTTTGAAGAATGTGAAAAAAAGCTAAGGCTAAAAGACTCTATAATCTACATATGAATGAAGATAGAATAAATCTATGAATAATGAACCTTAGGATGGTTGTGTTGGCTGTAGATTTAGGATGGTTGATTGAAAGTGATAGAATTCACTTGAGCATGGAGATTGTCAAGGACATCCCTCCATGAGAGAAAGTTGAGCAGGGCTTGACAAGTAAACCTTGGAGTATATGCTTGACTCCAAGTGGAAATTCAAAGTGAGACGGATGGTCTAGAAGGGTCCAGACTCTAAGTAGAAAGGAGAGACACACCTAGTAGTTATGATGAGTATCCAAGTAGGTCTCATGAGGCGGGAGTCCTTCACGTAGTAGAGTCAAGGTATCCTAGTAGAGATCTCTATATCTTATGAACTTAGACATGCTTGAGAAGCATCTCGTAGTGTTAATCAGCAATGAGTGAACTTAGACATGCCCAAGGGGTATCTCGTAGTGTTCATAATGTGTGAATGAATTTAGACATGCCCAAAGGGTATCTCGTAATGTTCATGATTATTAAGGGATCAAGACATACCTTAAAAGTATCTCGTAGGATCCATATGATTAAGGAACTTAGACATGCTTAAAGAAGTATCTCATAGTGTTCAAAAGATAAAGATAGGGGCTAGACTCCAAAGTAAGAAGTAATAGAAAAGGATCCAAAAGTAGTACCTTGCATGAGTGGTGTTAAGGGGCATCATAAGTGCATTGCAAAAGGTATAACCTAGGGTCATTAAAGAAGAAGATATTGAATATAGGATCGGACTAGAGTTTCCTTTCCTAGTAAAGTAGACTAAAGAAGAGAAAATCTTAATAAATGAAGTTAAGTAATGATAGGGCTATGGAGGGTGAACATGTTAAGGATAACTTCAAGATAGGCTTAGTATGTGAGGTAGTATGGGCTGTCTTATGTACATTGCACAAACGTGTTTTGAGGAAATCATAAGTGTATAGTACTCTTTAGTATGGAGTAGGGATACTAGAGACTTGATGAAATAAGATAAGGTGACTTCAAGATATGCTTAGTGTGTGAGGTAGTATGGGATGCTTCACATGCATTGCACAAGTATGCTTTGGGGTGTCCTAGGGTCATAGTGCTCATATGATATGATGAACTTAGGTCTTAATTATGAAAATGGACTAAGATTAAGGATGACCAAAGAGATGTAATTAGCTTTTGTAGTAGTATGGGATGCTACCTTAGCCTTGCACTAGTATACTTGGAGGTGACCTGTGAGGTAGTTCATTTGAGTAAGAAGGACAATGATTTAAGCATGAACTCTTATATGACTTTATGATGCTTTTATGCTTATGTTATTCATGTTATGCTTATTCTTTCATCTCTTATGATTATGTCTATTATTGACTAACCATTTGAGAAATTTTATGTTTGGATGATAGTTTTCATACTTAGTACATATCGTACTAACGCATATTGCCTACATGTTGTCCATGTATGTCCATGTAGGGTCTTGAGAAGATTGAGTTACTTTCAAGATTAGAGTTTCCAAGGCTTGCAAGGAAAGAAGATTGGTGAGTCCTCATAGCATCCGAGGACGTCACTACTATGTTGTCTTTTATATTCTTTCATCTTTTAGAATTTTATGGGCTATGACCCAAGACTATTGTACTCATGATGTCGTAGATGGTTTTTGAGAGATATGTTAGACGTTTTATGAAATGACTTCCGCATTACGTTTTGAAAGAAAAGTTTTAATTCCGCACTATTTTTGGTATATATGCAATGAAAGATGTCTCAGAGGCTTGTACAAGACCTCCGAGAGGTCAAGTACGCCGTGTTGTGGCCTAATAATGTCCTAACTTCTAGGGTATACATGCGGGTCGTGACAGAGGCAGACTCAAAATTTGTGAATGGCGAAACTAGCTACAACTAAAATGAATTCAAAATTTAAATTTAGAAAATATAATACACTATGGATGTCGAATATTACACTAAGCCAACTTTACTGCATTTGATCCAAAATACATTTTAGGTCCAAAATATTAACAAGTTATAGACAAATCTTAAAAGTTATCCTTGCTTACTCTGTTTTAGTCACTTTACATTTCCCTTCTTCTCTTTCTTCCAATCTTCTCACTTCTACCATCCACTTCCTATATCTAGGAGTGATAATTATACGGATTGAGTTAAGTTTAGATGAGTTTTAATGAGTTAAATATCAATCTAGTCAAGAACCAATCCAGTCCAATCCAATCCAAATGAGTATGGGTCAAAACAGATTAAGTAATAAGTTATATAACCGATTCGGATTCAACTCCATCCAATTTTCACTAAACTTAATTATTTTATTTATTCTTTTAACTATTTTAGTATCTAATAAAATAATTTTTTCAGACGAAGTTAGGGGTGCAAACTCCAGGTCAGCAACAAGTTCTGGGTATTCATGATTAGGTGGGTCAACCACCAGTAGTTCCTGTACCGGCTATTAGTAAGAAAATTACTCCTGAGTTTATTCTGACATGAGTTGACCAGCAATATTATGAGAGATTTCAAAAGATAAAACCACCACAATTTCAGAGTGGTAAGAGCGAGAATGCTCATGAATTCTTGATTTTTTTCCATTAGATGCTTGAGGCATTAGATATGGTGGGTGTTCGTGGTGTGTATTTTGTTGCACTACAGCTTCGTGGACCCACCAAAGAGTGATGAAAGACTTATGTGAGGTCTAGATTAGTTGGATATCCTTCGACAGAGTGGGATAAAGAGTGGGATAAGTTCTTCAGTACTTTCCAGAAACGTTTTATTTCGTGGAGAATGAAAGAGGAAAATCAATTATGGTTTGAGAGTTTGACTCATGACAGCTTTTTTGTGACTAAGTATGAGGCTCGTTTCTGTGAACTACTAGGCATGCCATGGCTATTGTTCCAAATGAGGCAGAGAGAGTTTACAGGTTTGTGAGAGGGTTGACTTTTCATAGGGATGCTATAGCTCCACAGAGTGGAGATCGGGGTTTTACTCACATTGTACCTGGACGAAATGCCATTATTATGATTTTTCAGGGAGGCCTAAGCCCGAGTGCTCTGATCTTGTTATTACAGGTGTTGTCTTAGTTTGCCACTGACTTGCATTTGTATGGTTTGATCTAGGATCTACTTTCTCGTTTGTATCTACTTATTTTGTTGTTGAATTTGATATGATGTATGATTGTATATTTGTGCTTATTCATGTTTCTAAACTAGTGGGTGAATTCTTAGTAGGTGATCAAGTGTATCGATTTTGTTTTGTTTCTTTATTCGGGTATGATAATTGGGTAGAATTAATCATGCTAGGGATTATAGATTTTGATATTATCTTAGGTAAGGAATGAGTTTATTCGCATCATGCTATTATTTATTGTTATGTTAAGACTCTTACCTTAGCAATATTGGGTGTCCCGAGATGTGAGTGGACGGGTGCTAGTGGTTTTTATCCTAGCAAAGTTATCTCATTCATTTGAGATCAGAGATTGATTGGTATAGGGTGTTTGTACTATATAGAAGCATGATGAATTAGGATGACCAATGCTATTTTGGTAATATTCCACTAATTCAAGGGCAAATCGTCATTTTTGTTCAAAGACAAATTTCTAAAGTTAGCTTTTTCTTGGCCTTTCTAGAAGAATCTGTTGTTTCATCTCTTTGTTCCAACAATAGAGAATTTTCAGTAGACTTCTCCCGCTTGTCCAAAATTTTCTTGCATCCAAACTTAAATGCAAGACCTACACATTAACTTCAGGGTTTGCAATTTTAGTGTAAATATCCCAAAAATGAAATAGGTCTAACTAGAGCTTCACATATATTTCATGAGATAATAATGTGTTAAAATAGTGAATTTTAGTGTCTGAGGTCAGTTTGGTTAATTTGGAAGTCAAAAGTCAAGGGACGACCAAGACGTTCGACGACTAGACGTTTATGTGCTTGCATGTGTTCTAGTGTGCCTTGGCATATTTCGTGAGTTGTTTTGACTCCAAATTGTATGGGAGGACCCTAAGACCTAGGTGAGAATGTTTAGCGTTTTAACGTTGGGGTAGGACTCCCCCAAGGACCACCCTAAGGGTCCTTGAGGAGGACCCAAGACTTGGCAAGAAAACTGCCGAATTCAGTCCCAAATAACGACTCACAAATGACGCCCCGTCGTCTTGGAGCGTAGCTCCACACTTAGTGCTCGGAATATAGACCCTCAAAATGCAGTATCTAAATCAAATGACGCCCCGTGCATGGTGTCCGTCGTTTGATGTCTGCCGCACTGCCTGCAAATCGGCTAAGTGATGGGTGAATTGGAAATTCACCCCACGTCCTAATTAACTTGTTGTTAATTGTTTCAAGGGTTTGTAGGTATTTTAAGTTAGTTTATACTCCTATAACCTAAGTTAGTCTTCACTTTTCAAAAATCAAAACCTTCCTCTTAAGAAAGACCCTCTAAAAACACCATTGAAGCTAGAATTCAAGGTAGAGCTTGAATTGAATTTCTTGGATGATTTCTTCACAATTTTGTGGGATTTTCATAAATAAAGGTATGATAGTCCATACTTAATTCTTATTTCATTCAAGGAGCCAATCCAAAGACTTTTCAAAAAAGGTTTCAAGTCCTAAATTCTTTTATTTCGAATTCTAAGTATGAGTTCTTTCATGAAAATGTTTTAATGGATATATTATGATATTATTGATGTTAGTTGATGATTTTAAAGTCAAAAACTCAATGAACCCATGCTCATGCAAATTCTCAATTTTTTACTTATGATTTGGGTTTGATGAACACCTTAAATGCTATATTATGATTAGTTTTTGGAGAAATTGAGAAGAGGTGGTGAAAGCTTGGATGAAGAGTAAGTCGATCTATAATTTCTTAGTTCTAATTGAATTTATCTTGAGTGGTATGGTCCACTTATGATGATGGTGTTTACTTGAAGTATATAATTATATATGTGTATTGTGTTTATGGCCTTGAAGGAAATTAATGTAAAGTGAAGTTATGATGAATACACATGTGAAGTCTTATGAAGTTGAGATTGTGTGTCATGATGATACTATGTCTGAATGAAGAATGTGTATATATAAAGCATGATAGTGTGTGAATTATGATGAAGGTAATATGATCATATCTAGAATGTTAAGGTCATGCTTGATAAGGGTTATGTGAAAGGTGTTCTCACATGTACTCTCTCACACACACCTAGAATGAATGAATAAAGTTAATGTAAATGTATGAATGGGAGTCTATCGAAAGGTTTTCTCAGTGAGACTCTAATGAATGTAGATACGGGATTGTAGGGTAGACACTCTTCGTGAGTAGATATGAAGTGTCTAGACCATTTTTACTATTCCTAGAGTATGAAAAGAGGGATTTGGGGGTGAACACTCTTCGTGAGTTGAGATGAAGTGTTTAATAGTAACCTCATTCTTCCTGATAAGCTTTCCAAGATAGGTTGGAGGTTGGATACCCTTCGTGAGTTGAGATGTGGTATTCAAAAGTAACCTCTAGGGATAAGTACTCTTCGTTAGTTGAGATGTGGTACTAGTAGTTATCCCTTAACCTATAGTGTATGAATGATTAAGACTCAGTGGGGGAGTTATGCTTAGCACCGAGAGGATTTGAAGAATGGGTGGGTCACTTCATGAGTTGAGATGTTGTATCCATGTACATCTTGAGATGAGTGCTCCTCGTAAGTAGAGAATGAGTTACTTAGCAGCAATCTTCTTATCCCTTAACTATGCGTCTGCATAGGTATAGCTATTGGAGATCCATGAAAAAGCTAAGAATACGACCCTACCTTAGGCAAGTAGGGATCCCTTATCTGGTAGGGGTCAATACCGGGATTCCATGTCTAGCTCTCATGGTCTATGTTGGTTAAAGCTAGCCCCCACAAATGAATGATATGAACCAAATTTTCTTAAGGGTGTACTACTTAGGGTAGGTGGTGGAATGAGATGCTATCTATCAATTGCAAAAGTAGACATTTGAAGGGAGTCTTGGTCGTCCTTTATGAGAATGTATGAATGGGTCACTATATGATGTTAATGAAGTAAGTTGACTTTATGAAATAAAGCATGTTGACTATATGTCTAAGATTAATGAAGTATGTTGATATAATGTATTGTACGATGAAAGCTATGTATATGGTGAATGTGATGTGTCTAGTCTAAGTGATTTCTCAATAAGCACTAAGGTGGGAGTAGTAGTATCGGTTGCTACTTTCACATTGCACTAAGTGTAAATTGCGGATTGTCTTAGAGTATGATGTTTATGTGAAGTTCTTAAATGCAAGTATGGTTCTTCTAAGTTCTTTAGTAAATGAATGTTGATTTGTTGAGTAGTAATGAAGTATGATTATCCTTGGTAGTCTTAAGAATCATTTAGGTGTGTATTGAAGAGGTTGTATGAGCGGTCTCTTCATGTCTTACCTAGGTGAGTCATAGAATAACTTTGGATAGGAAGATATATATGATAAATGGTTTACTGTAAGGTGTGACTATATGTTGAGATTTATGAAAGTGTTACTTTATATGATACATGGTGACTTATATGATGTTTTGTAAAGTTAATTCATGAAGATTTTATCAAAATAGCATGGAAAGTATGTTTCAACTAAAATGTCCTCTTTTAGCTGATTTTGCATAATGTCATACTTAGTACAATGTCTGTACTAACTCCATACTCTTCTATATTTCTATAAGTATAGGTGAAAGGCAAATGAAGGTTCTTAGAAGGCAAAACTTGGGAAGTCGATTCTCTCAAGATTGGTATGTCCTCATATATTCGAGGACATAGTCTATGTTTCTTTTAGCATTTTCTTTATGTTATGACTTAGTGTTTTCATTCAATGTAAAGGGTCGTGACCCTAAAATATTAAGATATGTCTTTTAGTTGTCTTGTGATGACGAGACTTGTCCCTTACCTTTATAAAGAGTATTCAATTATGATGTTGTGAAAAGTTTTAATTCCGCATTACTTTTCATACTTATATAATGAATGATAGCTAAGAGTCTTGTGCAAGACCTATGTTAGGTCAAGTACACCGTGTGGCGACTCAAGAGTGCTCTAACTTTAAGGTATACTTGCGGGTCGTTAAACTTAGCTCAACTCTTGCCTCAAGATTAAAATTTTCAATTTCATAACTTAAATTCATAGATGTTATGGTTATTATTCTACCCAGCTCTCTCTTCTATGTTCTCTTTAATTTTTCATCCGGTACTTCAGAAATTGATTAGTTTTCTCTCTCAATATTTTCCTAATCTTTTTTTGGTAGTGTTCAAAATTTTCAATTTTATGGATTAAGATAATATCTGCTACTGTTATTGTTCTGCTTTCATGTTATGTCCATTAATTTTCTTCCTTTCGATTTTCATTATTGCTTATTGAAGAATGAAATTGAAGTTAATGTAATATTAAAGTATATAATTATAATTCTGCTTGATATTTAATTTATTTTTTATATATAAAATATAATATTTTACTTGTTCATTAAATTCCTTCCATGTTGCTGAATATTAAACACACAATTATAAAATAAATTCTATCGAGAAATTTTCATCATACCTTCAAATAACTCTTCATCTTCTCTTCTCAACAAATAGTTCATCTTCTTGATATATCAAGTTTGTTTAGTCTTCTGTTGTTTCAATTTTAGGTAAGTTCTTCATCAATTTTTTTATCATTCTCTCATATATGTATCTTTTTTCTTTCTTATTCATAGAGCTATCTGTTAGAAATTATTATTTAAATGAAGTTGGATTAGCACGTTAAATTTATTATATATTAAAATTAAAAATTTGAAAGAAAGGATATTTTTAGACCAGAAGGTGGATGAAGGTATTTAATACCTTTTTCTATAGTTCAGGGGTATATTTAACCATTTTCCGGTATTATAATAATAATAATAATAATAATAATAATAATAATAATAATAATAATAATAATAATAATGTCATCATAATTTATTTCTGGAAAATCTTGTGATACTACTTAAATTTTTATTTATATGACTAATTTTTTGTACCTAATAATAGGACTATTGTTTAATCAAAATTTTAGTATCATATATTGTGATTATTTTTATGATTACATTAATTAATAACCAACTTGTTTTGTATGATTATATCTTAAGGATCTACTTAAATTTATTATCTTAAGAAATTTAGTACTAGTTATTCCGTAAGAACTGAAAGACTCTTGTATGTACGGTAACCCTCTCTTCCGCTACTTCCAACTCGAAGGCCCTAGTACTACTTACTTTGCACCAGATTAAATTGAAGCCTTTTTTTGGCATCCCTTTTCAGACGTCTTATTCCTTGCCTTAGTAATGTGCAATCAACTACTTGGCACCTTTCCTTATTCTCTTTCCTTTCCGAGGTTGTACTAATTAATGCATGAATTGCTGATGTTCACTTCTTAGCGCTTAGGCCACGACCTAAAAGTAAGCTTTTCGCTCTTTTCCTCTTACATAACAACGATGGAGGAGATAGTAAGCACGACTTTCTACGCAACAATTTCTTTGTTATTTCTAATTCATTCTTTTTATTTAGTTTTCATCATGTTAAATTTATCAAAGCTTGAATTTGTGAGATTTGATATTACCGAACTACTTGTCATGGGTTCTTAATGCTGAAATTCACCTTGACGCTAAAGGTTTTAGAGATGGGTTCTTAATGCTGAAATTCACCTTGACACTAGAGGCTTTAGAGATACTACTAAACAATGAAATAAAACATCAAGTCAAGATAAAGCGAAAGCCATTATTTTTCTTCGTCTTCATCTCCATAAAGAACTAAAACTAAATATTAACTGTGAAAGATCCGCTAGAATTATGAATTAATTTAAAGGATCTACATGACCACCTAAAGCCTACATTATTATCGAAAGCTTGATATGAGTGAATACATTTTCAATTTCAAGATCTTAAAATTTACACTGAGCGTAATTGTATTATTCATAAAGTAAGTTTCATATTGAATTACAGTAAAATCTGTATAAATTAATACTCGATAAATTAATAATCTCTCTAAAATAATATTTTTCTCTGATCCCGACTTGGGTCAATGGAAAAAATCATTAATTTCGATAAGATAATAAGATAATATATTTTGAGAAGACCCCTATATAAATATATGGTCCCATTAATATCAAAAATTAATAATTCTTTAAAAGTACTAGTAATTAAGAAAATTTAGTAAAATATGATTCTATTGTGTTCTGATTTTTCTTAAAATTTAAATCTAGTTGAAGCTCATCTATATTTTTTTCTTATTGCATTCAAGAACATCGATGTTGTCCTTTCGAACTGCATCAAATTGTAAAGAGCCCCAGATGTGATAAGTGTTTCCTTACGCGTAACTGGTTCCAAAGGTATAATATCATCTTCAATTTCATCATCAACATTGTTCTTTCCGATGCTATTCACAATTTCTTCTAAACTCTTGACCTCTGAACATGTATCATTTTCACTCGAATAATTGAACAATTTTAAATTCTCAGAGATTGTATCCCGAACGAATTTTTACAGTGTCGAAAATAATTTGCAATTGTCTCTTGCTGAACATTTGTTGTTCAAATAGAGATTGCAAAATTTATAGCACCCTAAACATTGATCTTTGATGAATCAGTTTGTACCATTTCTAGCCTTATAATATCCTACTATTAAATTTGTTCGATGAAACATCTTGAAAGCTCTTATTAACACAACATCACAAGGTTGAAATTAGTAAGATATAATGATTTTGATATATTCGTTGTACTTTA
Organism: Solanum lycopersicoides; assembly: GCA_022817965.1. NCBI lineage: Eukaryota > Viridiplantae > Streptophyta > Magnoliopsida > Solanales > Solanaceae > Solanum > Solanum lycopersicoides. Next base: position 81,071,304 of record CM040624.1, read on the forward strand.
TGTATAATATTTTTATGTTAAAATCAATAAATATGATATATAAATTAGTAAGATGAAATGATTTTCTTATAATCAAAATTAACCTTCATCAAATCTTAAATCATCCTTTAAGTTAATAAATATTAATTTATCAATTAAATAATATCTCTGTAAAATAATAAATATCATGATCCCACCTATATTAATTTATAGAGGTTTTATTGTACGTGGAGTTACTATACTGATCACCTTAATAGAGGACAAGATTATCAAAAACAAATTTTATTTTCTTTCATGTTTGCAATTATATAGTTCTTCTTTCCTAAATCACTATGTCTTGCCAATTTCTTTGTTTTTAGTGTAGCCTCTTAAAATTTCTTATATTTCTAGCTTCTCATATTCTTATAATATTATTTTTATTGTTATAAAGAATATGAATATTTTCAAATCATCAATTGGATTCAAAATAAATATGACGATATATACCATAGATAGTGCCACAACACACACTATATATTTTAAAATATAAGAAATATTTTTCTTCTTTAATTGTGAAGGAAGCTAATGTTAATACAATACTGGTAATACAAATTAAATGAAAGCACCATAAAGGCTAACTCAATACTTATCGGAGGAACAAAATTGATAATTGGTGAAGCCTTATATTGTAGCAAGTCTCTAAAGTTTATTAAGTTTCAAAGACATTCATGAAAATGATTATCATTCCACAACACACACTATTTTAAGATATAAGAACTATAATTATTCTGTAATTATGAAGGAAGCTAATGTTAATACAATATCTGATAGTACAAAATTAAATGAAAGCTCCAGAAAGGCTAACTCAATACTTACCGGAGGAACAAAATTGATAATTGGTGAAGCCTTATATTGTAGTAAGTCTCTAAATTTTTTATCAAGTTTCAAAGATTTTTTCTTCAGGGCTGAACGTCGGGAAAAGTCTTATTCCAGACCTCATTATTTCCCTGAAAAATTCTTTTATTAAAATTTTTTGGAGATTTTCTCCCTTTATTTGAAAAACAACGTTGTATAATAACATTTTCCATCTAGAAAATGTATAATTTTTATGAAAAATATATTGAGTTGCGTTGCAGTTATTATTCAAATGTCTCATTAATTCCCTAGAAAATTCTTTTTAAAATTTTGGGAGATTTTTTCCCTTATTTGCAAATTGAAATATAAATAATTTTTTTTATGGAAAATATATGATTGCGTTGCAGTCATTGTTTAAATTATTTATTTATTAAAAGAGGGTATCTCCTAATGCTAAATAATTCTAGGAGGAGGAGAAGTTTAATAACCCTTATTGTAAAATTTTCTTGATGTGAAAGTAAATTTATTTGAAAGATATTTTTATCATTTATGAAATTACTTTCATATTTTGACATAGTATTTAGGTATGATTCTTTCCTAGCACTCTGGTATGGATATCATCTATTTGGGAGGTATAAGGCTTTATTTGAGTGATGAAAGAAATACCAAATATAATTTCTTCATTTATGTCTTTGGTTATCATGAAATTATTCATGAAACCAATTTCATTATTGCATATGTAAGCGTTTCTGAGTTTATAATTTATTTTAACCTTTTTTTCTATTGCGGAGAATAATTGGATAGTGCCTTTACCAAGCCGCCTTGTAATCATACCAATTATACGTCTGGGGACGATAAGATGTTGATAGTGGTATGGGGGGTAGATAATCCACAAACCACTCAAAAGGACTTAATAGGCTTTTAATTGTTAATCTTGAAAATTGAATACTATCTGAATCATTGTTATCTGCTAATTTATGTTCAATCTTCACTGACCCAGTATCTGTTAATATACACTCATAAAAATTAGAAGATAATATTATAAATAAATTATACTCAATTCTTGATAAAAAATCACACTAGTTCCAAAAGAAATTCTAGTAGAGATGACCAACTTAATATGAAAGATAGTTCTAAAAATAATAATTCATGTAAGGGTGTAGTTTGCTCCTACCAAAATCACTCCATCAATGTTATTAGCAATAATAATAAAGAAGTTTTTTATGATATAATTGAACATATCGAAGATCTAGACTATAAAAAAAATATTTAAGAGCATTTTATTATTTTTGAGAAAAATGTGTTATTATGGTTATGATTTGCTTCCATGAGTATGGTAACTTCTTATTACTTATCATATTAGTCCTAGGGGCTAAGGTAATTTTCATTAATCTATGATATACCTTATATATTATGGCTATTTCTCTAGTATTAGTTTTACTATTCATATTTTTAGTTTTAACATTTAAAGTTAATGTATCAATTACGTTTTAATCATTAATATCTATTGAATAATTAGGATAACAATTAAAGTATACCGGGTCATAGGTAAGGTTACTTTGTAGTACTGCTAATAATGAATCATCAAAATTTAATAACATATTATCTCTTAAAAGAAAACAGATAGGTACAACTAAACCAAATCTATATAATGGATTGACTGCTACTTAAACAAGTCATATATGAAGAACTTTATAATTTCTCTTATATCTATTAATATCGTTAGTTACTAATAATTCAATAGTCTTAATATTTTTATTTATAGCAATGGTAGATTCAGAAGTCTTAATATTATAATTTTTAATAAAATCAAAGTGTCCTGTTTTATAAACCTTTTTAAAGTGTTCTTTTGAAATATTTCACATGACATATATTTCTTGCCACAAAAAGATATTATCAGATACGTATCATAATTAGTAGATACGTGTAAAAGTAAACGGAAGAAAGCACGAACAAGCAAACACTTAAAGGAAAACTTTAAGAAAACTTAAAGTAAAGAGAAGAACAAAGTGCAGTAAACAATACTTAAATTTTAAAACATTTAACAAAATAAAAGTGCAAGAAAAAATGTACTTACAAAAGCTTTTTAATGATTTAGGGAAGAGCGAATATAGATGGGAGAAATGAAAATGATGGGAAGCCCCTACTGATACAAGCTGAAAGCTTTAAATAGGTATCAAAAAGTGCTAACGAATCTAACTTATTATGCTATCTATTTTATATGTGTGCATACACTAAGACACATTATTCTTTTTACACGTAACTACTACCTATTATAAATGATTGATGATAATTGTATGTGGCTTGAAATAGATATCACGTAGCTGAAACTACTTACACGTAGTCTTCACTGCATGTTTATCTTCTTTTTCTGAAATTATATCTTCAACATAAATCTTGTTATTTGATCCTTTTGTCAATTTGTAGTTTTATTCTTGTGGGGTTCACTTTGCACCTGTAGTTTTGAACTTTATTCCACAATAATACGTGTTGGAACTGTAGAAACTCAGACACTATGCTAACGATAATCAGGCCCCTAATAAAAAGAAGGATAAGATAAATAGATTAGAACTAGCTAGAAGGTAATATTATAAATAATTATACCCAATTTTTGTTCAAAGTTAAATGACTTTAGGTGGTATAAAGATGTCTTCATAAACAAAGATATGATTCTCAAAGACTGCAATCATGACTGTTGAAAGAAAAATTTATTAGTAGTTTACCAATACTATTTACTGAAAAGGTTAGAATAAAATTAAAAGATAGGTTTGAAGGAAAATTTTCTTATAATTAATTAATATATGGTGAATTCATAAGTTTTATAAATATTACTGGATTAGAATTATGTACAGATATGAAAATTAAAAATCAACTAAAAAAAAGATAGTAAATTATCACAAAAGGAACTAGGAAATTTTTGTGAAGACTTAGGTTATGTTAAACTATATACCCCATCAATAGAGGCTTCGTAGGGATTTAGTCGCTCCTATTCATATCCTTTCCTGCCAACTTGGCTTGATACCAAATAAAAATTTAATTATTAAATATTGATGTCTCACATAGACGATCTCAACAACGGAGATATGATTACATCTACACGAAATAACACAAAATTACCTCCTTAATTAAAAGAAAGTTTCAGCACACTTTGATGATAAACAAAAGAGATATCAACAAAAGAATAAACAAGAAATCGACCCCACCTTCAAAGATATGTCATACAAGTTAAAAGAGAAGAAAAAACAAGTTTCAAAAATAAAATTCAGCATTGGACAAAGCAAGCACATTTGCAATGTCAACAATTTCACCAACACGTGGACCCCACAAGGACAAAAGTCCAAGCCAAAAAGTAACAAAGAACTTAATTTCAAGAATTTTCCAGCAAATCAACACAAGAAGATATATTTGCAACAAAGCTACATGTGCAACTATATGACATATATTATCTGTCACGAAAAAATATTATCAGATATCTGTAATAGATAATAGATACCTGTAAAAATAATAATGTGTATTATTGTATGCACACATGTAAAATAGATATCATAATAAGTTAGTTAGTCAGCACTTTCGAGGCCTATTTAAGGCTTTCAACTTGTATCGGTAGGGGCATTCAAAATCTTACTAACTTTGAAATTCTCTTTACTATCCTCTCCATTTTCCCCATTATTTCTATTTTCTCCCATGTTCTCTCTCACTTTTCCTAATCAATAAAAAGTATTTTGTAAGTATACTTTTTCTACTTTGTTTTAATTATTAAAATTATGTTTAAGAATTTAAAGTTTGTTTACTACTTTTGTCCTCCTCTTTGATTAAATCTTTCTTAAAGTTTTTTTTTATATATGTATTTTGCTTGTTATTGCTTCCTTTCGTTACTCAGTTCGAATTTACTTAGAATTTCATCCCGAAATTCAGTTCGTCCCCTCCATTGGTATCAAAGCCAAGTTAGCCAAGAAGTGTATGAGTAGAAACAACTAAGTCCCTACTCTGACCGATTATTGATAAAAAATCTTTATTTATTAAATCATCTTGAAATTTGATAATACATAGTACTATAGTTAGTAGTTCTTTTTTCAAGATACTTAGTAGATAATCCCTTCAATGATGCAATTTTGATATGAATATATTAGAGCTATGGGTTTTAACTACTGCAATTGTATTGAATCCTGATCTTATCATTTTATTTATTTTCAGCGGTTCTAATAAACTTTGATTTTGGGTGGATGTTTCTTCAGAAGTGTTAAGTTTTTGTTTGAGTTTTTTAATTTCTTTCTTTACATGTATTAATTCTGTTTGAAGATCTTGAAGTGTTGTTTTCAAATTTTGTTTTCTATTTGTCATACTATAAGGTTTTACAGTATGATTATTGATTTGTTGATTAAGAATTATATTTTTTAATGCTTTTATATTTTTTTCCTTATAGTCTGGATCTTCGATATGTTCAATTATATCAAAGAAAACTTCTTTATTATTACTACTAATGATATTGATGGGGTGGTTTTGAGGTTTTGATAGGTGCAAACTACACCCTTACATTAATTATTATTTTCAGAATTATTTTTCATATTAAGTTGGTCATGTCTACTAGAATTTCTTTTGGAATTAGTGTGATTTTTATTAAGAATTAGGTATAATTTATTTATAATATTATATTTTAGTTCTAATCTATTAATCTTATTCTTCTTTTTTATTAGGGGTCTGATTATCCTTAGCATGATGTCTGGATTTTCTACCGTTCCAACATGCATTAATGTCATTATTAATTAATCTAGATTTCTCTTGTAATATTGGGATTCTCTATAATTCTTACGACGATGTTTAGCCCTTTTTAATTGATTTTTAAGTTTCATACTTATACTTGCTTGCAATCTGATAATATTTATAAAACTTATTAGATCACCATATGTTAATTGTTTATCTGATAAATATTTTATTTTTATGTGCCGTAATTACTATTCTATTTTATGTATTTTATTAATATAATTATCATCGTTTTTGAATAAAGAATTAGTATTTTTTAATTCAAATTTTAGTTTTTTACTAATTGTTATAACATTATCCGTAATTTCAAACTTCTCTTGAAACCTAGGAAATTTTATATTTGAAAATTCTGGTAGTTTAAACATTGAATGAGTTTCTTGATTTTTAGTTTTATCCTTGTAGGAAGAACTTGTTTCACCTTCTTTAGTATTGATTATTTTTATTTGAAAAAGTGAGGCAATAACAATTCTACCATTTGTGGGTAGACTAATTTCTTCTAAAGGAGAAATTTTAGAATCAATTGCATTATTATTAGTAGTATACCACTTATCAATAAGTATTTCTAATGACTCATTTTGATCGTCTAATTTTTTCGTATATTCAAATCATTTTAAAAATTCTATATTAAATTTTAACCTTCTCATATCACCAAATCATTTATTTCTAAAGGTTATTCTTTCTAATAGAGAATATCTTTGTGTATACCATTTTTTAATAGAATTTTCTGGACTAGTCCAAAGTTTATTTAAATAATTAAAATCTGGTTTAAAAGATAGGTCTAAATGAATCATGCCAATATAATTTTTAACCCTTTTGATAGATTTTATCAAAGTAGTATTTTTACTTATTATTTTATTACCTTTTATTATAGTTGATGTTAAATATTATAATTTCTTTATAGATGATTGCGTAAACGTAGATATTTAAAAGTTTATATAATATTGAGTATATAGCGGAAAGAAGAATACTATCCGTCGGCTTAATTGTCTACTTTAACAATTACTATCGGAATAATGAAATCTTAGTAATTGTTGTTACCTTTTCACTAACCTTTTTTGATTTTATTCCTCTAGGCTTGGCGACGGTGTGTCCGCCTCTACGACACACACAGTCTGAGCTAATCCAACGAAAAAGTAAGGGCTTGTCAACCTCTAAATCGAGAATTATCCTGTTACCTCACTTCAAGGAATAAAACTAAGAACACAAGTGGAAGAAGAACAACAACTACCAAACTTCGAACTTACCATCCCAAACGCAGCCTCAGACGAGCTCACCCAAGCTACAACCACTTCATTCAGTTTTTTGAGAAAATTCATCCTCCTCGATCAATAAAAATATTTCAATCCAAACCAAAGATAGTTACAAGATGAAAAATGCAGAGATATACCAACAAGGAAACTTCGGAGCCACTTCTCAAAAGGAAAAGGATAAGATTCCAAATAAAAAACAATTGTTATTTGTAGTATACTATTTATTAACCAGCATTTAATGACTCTTTTTGGTCAAACAGATACCGATTCAGTAGAAATTGAGTATATATTTGAATAATATGATCCAAATAGAATACAATATTCAAAGTTCACTATCAAAAGAACCAATTTTTATGTGTATTCAAATCATTTAAAAATATATATATTATATTTTAACCTTTTCATATCACTAAATTATTTATTTCTAAAAGTTATTCTTTCTGATAAAGAGTATCTTTGTACATACCATTATTTTTAATGAAATTTTCTTGACTAGTCCAAAGTTTATGTAAATATTTAATATATGGTTCGAAAGGTTCATCTAATATAATCAAGGAGAAATTTAGATTCAACTGCCTTATTATTAGTAGCATATCATTTATCAATAAGTATTTCTAACGGATCATTTTGGTCGTCCAATTTTCCTGTGTATTCAAACATTTAAAAAACTCTATATAAAATTTTAACCTTTTCATATCACCAAATCATTTATTTTTATTATTTTTTCTCATACAGAATATCTTTGTATATATCATTATTTTTAATAGAATTTTCTGGACTACTTCAAAATTTATTTAAATAATTAAAATCTGATTGAAAAGGTTCGTCAAAATCAATTATGTCAATACAATTTTTAACCCATTTGATAGATTTTATCAAAGTAGTATTTTTACTTATTATTTTATTATCTTTTATAGTAGTTAATGTTAAATATTCTAATTAGAATTTATTTGAAAGATATTTGTATCATGAAATTACTGTCATATTTTTACATAGCATTTAGGTAGGGGAATATGAGGTTTAGAAGACATATAGGTACATCTAAATCAATCTATATAATGATTTGACTGCTACCTGGACAAGTCCTATGCGAAGAAATTTATAATTTCTCTTATATCTATTAATATCGTTAATTGCTAATAATTTAATAGTCTTAATATTTTTATTAATAGCAATGGTAAACTCAGAAGTCTTAATATTATAATTTCTAATAAAATCAAAGTGTTGTTTTATAAATTTTTTTAAAGTGTTCTGTAGGAATATTTCAATTTCATAGATCATTTTTAATTTTTGCAATTTTATTAGAGGTGACAGAGATGTTAATACTATTTAAAATATTTTGATGTGTAGGTGAATTCATTTTAATTTTAAGGGAGAAATTAGCGGGGAGAATAACACTATCCTTGGGTTTAAATGTCTATTTTAAAAACTACTGTCAGAATAATAAATTATTTGTGTAGGAATTGTTGTTACCTTTTTCACTAACCTTCTTTGATTTTATTCCTCTAGGCTTGGCGACGGGAAAACACTCCGGGGCCGGCTCTACGACATACAATCTAAGCTAAATCAACGGAAAAATACGGGCTTGTCAACGTCTAAAGCGGGAATTATTCGATTACCCCACTTCAAGGAATAAAACTAAAAACATAAGTGGAAGAAGAACAATAACTATCAAACTTCGAACTTACCACCCGAACCGCAATCTATGTTTCGACGTTGTCCGCACAATAACAACGTAAGGACTTAGCCTCTCCTACTCATACCGAATTATTCTATAAATTTCATCACTAGTAGTAATAAAGAAACATTCTTTGATATGGTAGATCATATTGAGGATTCTGATTTTTAAAAAAAAATACTTAATCGCCTTGAGAGATTTAGTTCTTGATAAACAATCTGGTAATAGGACTATTAAGCCCTTTGATATGACAAGTGTTTTAAATAAATTTGAACAACCAATTAAATTTGAAACAACTCTACAAAATATTCAGACCGAATTATTATAAATAAGAGATGAAATAAATGAAATTAATCAGAGACTCAACACTCTAAAAATTGAATCAATTACCAATAATTTTTTTTAAAATCTATCACCTAAACAAGAACCGGAAGAATGTAAATTATCTGAACCAGTAGAAACATCGAAAGAAGTAGAGTCTCTCGTAGAACCTCTATCGAAATTAGGAATTAATACAATTACGGCCATTCGACCAACTACCACATACCCATCACAATAGTAATAAATAAAGCTTATATCATTCATAAAATTGCATTATTTGATACATGTAGATCAAAACTACATTATTGAAGGATTAATTTCTCATAAATATCTAGATAAAGGCATCACCCGATTATTCTCCACAACAGAGAAAAACTTAAAATAAATTATAAACTCACAAACACTTACATATACAATAATGAAATTGATTTCATAAATGATTTCCTGATAATCAAAGACATAAATAAAGAAATTATATTAGATATTCCTTTCATCACCCAAATAATAATGAATATCTTTATATTAATACAATAAAGTCGAGTAAAATATTTATACTTGAAAAATTACCGACTCTTTTATTCATCTTATACTACACAAGTATTAACATGGTTGAAACAAATACCATAGTGAATTAATGATTTACTAACTCAGATAATTTTAATATTTGACATGATCATTGGGTCATTTTAGTTCTAAAATGATGCGCAAAATAATTGAAAGTTTACAAGGACACTATTTGAAGAACCAAAAGATACTTCACTTTATAGAATTGTTTTGTGCTGCATGTTCTCAAGGCAAGTTGATTACTAGACCATTATTAATCAAAGTTAGAATTGAATCTCCAGTATTTCTAAAGAGTACATGGTGATATATGTGAGCTCATTCACCCATCATATAGATTATTTATATATTATATAATTTAAGTAAATGCATCTACAAGATGTTCACATGTATGTTTAATTATCAACTCGCAATGCGGCGTTTGCGAAATTACATCTCAAATAATAAAGTTAAGAGTACAATTTTCTGATTATGCAATTAAGACAACTCGTCTTGATAATACTGGTGAATTTACATCTCAAGCTTATAATGATTATTGTATATTAATTAGGATAACAGTTGAGCATTTAATTGTTTACGTTCATACTCAAAATGGTCTAGTGAAATAATTGATTAAACACCTCCATTTAATTACTAGTCGAATACTCATGAGAACAAAATTTTTCATTACTTCATATGAGGACATGCTATTTTGTATGCATCAAGTCTTGTGCGGAATAGACCCACAAGTTATCATAAGGTCTCCTCATTAAAATTGATTTTTAATCAGGAACCGAACATTTTTCATCTTAAAATATCTGAATATGTAGTATACGTGTCCAATTGCTCTACCACAACGTACAATATGAATTCTCAAAGAAAGTTGGAGATATATGTTGAGTATGAATCTTCTTCTATTATAAAATATTTGAAATCGACGACTTAAAATTTATTTACGATAAATTTTGCTTATTGTCATTTTGATGAATCAGCATACCCAACATTAAAGGGAGAAAATAAGAAGCTGAAAAATAAGACAGATTGAAATGCATTGTCACTAGCTCATTTAGATTCTTGTACAAATAAATGTGAATCGAAAGTTCAAAAGATAATTTAATTGTAAAATATTATAAATCAACTGCAAATACGTTTATTGACCTATCAAGAATTACTATTATCTCATATTAGCTGCGAATGCTTTAATTAGAGTAATGTCTCGATAGAACAATTAATTAATGCAAATCAGTCTAAAATACGTTAAAAACATGATTTATAGATTGATTATGAAAATAAAAATCCTCGGAAAAAAAATAACAAATGATCAAGATTGTCATATGCTCAATAAGAGCGAGAAGACATAATGATTGATGAAACCTTGAAAGAGTTACAGGCGCCTGAAAATAATGAAGAGATTTAAATAAATTATGTCTCATGGAAAAAATATGAAACTGAAATAGTATAATTGTCGTTAATATTTTCTCTTATAATACTGCTATTGAAATAATGCTACAAGATTAAGTTTAAGAACCAAAATCCGTCAAGAAGACAGAAGAATGATTGACCAAAATGGAAAGATGCAATTCAAGTTAAATTAGTTTTGCTTGAAAAATGCAAAGTTTTCGAACTGATAGTCCGAACTTCTGAAGATATAAATCTAGTGGGATACAAATGGATTTTTGTGCGAAAACGAAATGAGAAATAAAATCGTAAGATATAAAACACGACTTATGGCACAAGATTTTTCGCAAATATTCAACATATTATACATAAACGTATTCTTCTATTGTAGATGCAATCACTTTCAGGTATCTTATGAATGTGGCAGTTCATGAAAAAATTATCTTGCATCTAGTGAACATGTTACAGCCTATTTATATGGTTAATTAGACAACAACATTTTTATGAAAATCCTGAAAGATTTAAAATGCCTGAAATGCATAAAAGTTTTTAAACTTTTTTCAATAAAACTTCAAGAATTTTTATATGAATTAAAATAATTAGGAGGCATGTGGATAATCACCTTAGTGAATATCTATTAAAGGAATGGTACAATAATGACCCAATTTGTCCTTGTGTATTTATTCAAAGGTTTGAATCATAATTAGTTGTAATAATCAGATATATTGATGACTTGAATATCATTGAAATCGTGAAGAACTTTCAAAGATAGTAAAATGTCTAAAAAAGTAATTTGAAATGAAAGAACTTGAAAAGACAAAATTTTGTCTTGATTTATAAATGAGCATTTTATAAATGAAATATTTATTCATCAACATAGAGTTAATTTTTTTTTTTACGTGGATGAAACACATCCATTAAGTACTCCAGTGATTATAAGATCATGATATTAAAAATATTTATTTTGACCTCATGAAAATGATTAAGGGTTTGTTGATGTTGAGACTCCATATCTTAGTGCAATTGGTGCATTCATGTAACTTGCTAATAATTCTCGTATATATATATATATATCATTTTCTGTAAAATTATTACCAAAATTTAGTTCTTTCTCAACACAGAGACATTGAAATGGTATTAAACAAATACTGAGATCTCTTGGAGTATTCATAGATATGAGCTTATTTCATCCAAAATATTCTAATTCATAATTTTTTATTATGCGGATGCTTCATATTTGGCTGACCCATATTGAGATTGATCTCAAATAAATTATTTACTTATGGAGGTACAACTATATCATAACGTTCAACAGGACAGAATACGGTTGCTACTTCTTCAAATTATGTAAAAATAATAGCCATACATGAAGCTAGTCGAGAATGTGTTTGGCTTATATTAATAATTCAGCACATTCAGAAAACATGTGGTCTTCCTTCGAAGAGAAAGATTAAATTTTTTTATATAAAGACAATGTTGCATGTATAACTCGACTAAAAGAAGGATACATCAAAGGAGACAGAACGAAACATATTAGACCAAAAAAATTCACTCACGATTTTCAAACGAAAGGTGAAAAAGAATTTTTAATAAATTCGTTCCAATGATAATTTAGCAGATATGTTCACCAAGACATTATCAACTTTAATCTTTGAAAAGTTGAGAAACAAGATCGAAATGTATCATCTTCGAGATATTAAGTGATGTTTTCATTAGGGAAAGTAAATACGTGTTGCACTCTTTTTTCCTACCAAAAGTTTATCCCACTGAGTTTTTCTAGTAATTTATTTAATGATAATGATGCAGTAAATAATGCGTATTTCTGCAATTTTTCTTTCACTATATAGACATCCAAGGGCAGTGTTAGTGAAATGGATGTCCATATTAATATATTATGTGTTGTAAATTAATTATACACAGTATATTAAGTGATATATACTAGTTAATCGTATAGTATATTCGGTGCCCAAAGTATATACTTGGCAAGAAGATATCCATGTGTCACACTTGGTGCACAAGTATATACAACTATATATATCCCTCTTCTTGTAACAAAGAGTAAGTGAAAACTGAAAAGCAAAATGCTAAGCATACTATTTCTAATCCATCTTTCTTGTTATTTTAGCAGTTATACATATTTCATAATTGTGGGGGAATAGTTTTTAAAAAATGTGTGAAATATATTCGAACTTTCGTCGAAATTGCTATAATGATATCAAACTTTGAAAAAGAAATTTTACCCCTGCATTATTTAATAATGTATTTTAAGGGTATATATGCGCTCACGTAGACATCATAAATATTGTATCATTATAAATAGTAACATGTTCATGTATATTTGTATTTTTTAAAATACACTATTAAATAGTGGAGGGGTAAAATGTTCTTTTCAAAGTTATCATTACAACAATTTCGATCAAAATCAAATATATTTCGAATAGTCTTGGGACAAAAAAAAATATAAGAGAAAAGGGTCAAATATGCCCCTAAATTATTCGAAAAGGTCTACATTTACCCTCCGTTCAAAGTTTGACTCACTCATAGCCTCACCGTCCAAGTTTTGACCCAAATATGGCCTTATGGGCGTTAGCGAGTATACTGGACATATCCAGCTCATTTCTTATTTCTTTAAATGCCACATGAAATTGCCATGTCATTTTGACTTTATCACATGACATTTATATGAAAAGAGATCAATTATTCCCCTAAAAACGGACACATACACACCTAATTCGTTCCATAATTCAACCCCATTTTAAATAAACTATCTGACCCATTTTCAACAATTTTATTGAATTTTTATTTTTTCGATAAATTTCGAAAATGAGTAATTAATTAATAAAAAAGAGAAAAAATATGAAAAAAATAATAAAATTAACGCCAAAAATTCACAAATAAATATAGTAGCCTTAAATTCAACAATTTTAACACTTTTTTTAAATTTTTAATTTTTTTGATAAATCTCAAAAATGAGTAATTGATTAATAAAAAATATGAAAAATATAAAATTAATTCCAAAAATTCAAAAATAAATATAGTAACCTTAAATTCAACAAATTTCAATTTTTTTTAAATATATTTTGGTAAATCACGAAAATGAGTAATTTATTAATAAAAAATATGAAAAATATATATAAAATTTACGCCAAAAATTCACAAATAACTATAGTAACCTTAAATTTAACAATTTCAACAAATTTGTTTAATTTTTATTTTTTTGGTAAATCCTAAAAATGAGTAATTCAATAATAAAAAAAATAAAAAATATGAAAAAATATAAAATAATATTTTTTGAAACTGTTGAATTTAAGGTTCCTATATTTATTTGTGGTTTTTAAGCGTTAATTTTATAGTTTTTTCATATTTTTCTACTTTTTATTAATCAAGTACCCATTCTTTAGATTTACTGAAAAAAATAAAAATTAAAAAAATTGTTAAAATTATTGTATTTAAGGTTACTATATTTATTTGTGAATTTTGGCGTAAATTTTATATTTTTATTTTTTATTAATAAACTATTCATTTTCGAGATTTGTCAAAAAAATAATATTTGTTTTGTAGAATTAAAGATTAGCATATTTATTTGTAAACTTTTAGCGATAATTTTATATTTCTTTCATACATTTAATATTTTTTATTAATCAATTACTCATTTTCGAGATATATCAAAAACATATTTTTTTTAAAAAAATTATTGAAATTGTTGGATTTAAGGTTATCAAATTTATTTGTTAATTTTTGGCATTAATTATACATATTTTTTTATATTATTTATTAATCAATTATTCATTTTTAAAATTCATCAAAAAAATAAAAATTAAATAAAATTATTAAAACGGATCAGATAATTTATTTAAAAGGGGAGTTGATTTAACGATCGAATTAGCTGTTTATGGGTACGAATCCTTTTCCCTAAATATAAAAATATATGCGTTTTATTATTTCAAATAATTGAAGAGTATTTTAGCTCCTCACAGCTTATTTTATAAAAAAAAATAAAAAATATTTGTTTTGGCAGAATATGAAAAGCTGAGTGGTGTTGTTTGAAGGCGCACACAAGAAGCAACCGCATGCTGTTCCGCCACGTAAGGACCCCTTTAGCGCGCTCTTTGGAGAAATGGGACCCACAAGCTCCATTTTCAACCGTAACTGAACTCCCACATCTTGGCCCACGAGCGCTCTTTTTCAGTCCCCCCGTATATTCTCCACCGTTTGGATTTCTCTCTCTTCGCTAGCTGCTTCTCGAGCTTCTACCCTTTCTATTACTTCTCCATAAACTATTACCCTTCAACATCAATCTCATTGAAATTCCATGAGTTTTTCATGTAATAACAGTTATTTTCAGTTTCCTTCAACGTTTCAGAGAAGAACACTTCATTGCCGATGGAAGCATCGGAGATTGAAATGGAATCATCAACGTCGTCGTCGTCATACAGTTCTCGCTATTATGAATTTAAATCATATGCCATTACATAATCTATTTCAAAACATAGTTTCGCAGTTTCCTTCTGTAAATTCACTCGATTTAATTGCTCCAGCTCTAGGTTTTGTATCTGGTTTTGCTCTCTACCTATCTCAATCGCAAACGTCAGTAAAACTTCTAGAAACTTCTGTTCCGGAACTCGGAGAATGGATCTTATTCTCTAGTCCGACGCCGTTTAATCGATTTGTTGTATTACGCTGTCCATCTATATCGTTTCAGGATAGTGAGCTTATGGAGGATGCGAATGAGAGGCTTGTGAAGGAAGATAGGCATTTCCTGAGGCTAGATAGTGGGAGAATTCAGGTGAGGGATTATGAGTGTTGTGATGAGAAGTTGGTGTATCAGAGAGTGTGTTTGAGTAAGGAGGATGGAGGAGTTGTGTCGCTGGATTGGCCGGCGAATTTGAACTTGGAAGAGGAATATGGATTGGATTCGACTTTGGTGATTGTTCCGGGAACTACCGAGGGAAGTATGGATAAGAATATTCGAGAATTTGTTGTTGAGAGTTTGAGGAGAGGGTGTTTTCCTGTTGTCATGAATCCAAGAGGTTGTGCTGGTTCACCATTGACAACTGCCAGGTGAGAAATGCAATCTCATTCTACTAGTGATCATTTGTTGTACTTGTATTATTCTACATTTGGTTCATTTAAATGCAGCATAGTATATGTATCCTGTTCTGAACTGAATGCAAAACTACTACTGTTTGTTCGTGATAATAATAAGAAATTAGTATTGGATTTGGTGCAGATATAAGAACTTATGTTTTGGTTTCTTTTCCCAGCTAGTCGTTACTATTAGTTTTAGTTCTTCAATCTGGTAACTGCAGCATCCTGTTAAGCTTTCTGGCATTCGAACTAATTAGGTGCTGTAACACACAGTTTATATTTAAGGATTGCTTGTTATCAAAATAAGGAAGGAGTATTGTAGGTTTTACATAGCATTCTTCACAGCTTCCCTTGCTTTTGTGTGCAAACCTTATTAGTTCAGAAATGAGATTATCCTTTTTAGTTTATGGAACAAATCACAGGTTTAAATGGAAATTGTGATTTGGCTTCTGAATAGTTTAAAAATTATTGCTTCCACTGGTGGCTGTTTAGCTGTCTCTTGTAATAAGCTAATGGAAGAACAGATGACTACTTTATTTATGTAGGTTATTTACAGCTGCTGACAGCGATGATATCTCCACAGTTGTCCAATTTATCAACAAGAAAAGGCCGTGGTCAACAGTAATGAGTGTGGCCTGGGGTTATGGTGCTAACATGTTGACAAAGTATCTGGCTGAGGTTGGAGAAAAAACACCTCTTACAGCTGCTACTTGCATAAACAATCCTTTTGACCTAGAGGAAGCAACAAGAACCACACCTTATCACATTGCTTTAGACCAAAAGCTCACACGGGGCTTAGTAGATATATTGAGATCTAACATGGTAAAGAACTCTGTCCTTACATAAAGCTGTCAATGAGGGATTGACATCTGGAGTTTTTTGTTTGACGTATGCTTAATGGCTTTTCAATGTTCACTTTGTTGTATAAGGCAGTGCTCTGAATGTTGTTGCCACTATGTTTCAGAATATCATAAAAGTTTGACTCCTCTTTAACATCTCTAAGATGTGTGCAGGAACTATTTCAAGGTCGTGGAAAAGGCTTTGATGTTGAAAATGCTCTTTTGGCAACATCTGTTAGGGACTTTGAGAAAGCAATATCAATGATTTCTTATGGTTTTAATGCTATTGAGGATTTCTATGCAAAATCCAGTACAAGGGATGTGGTTGGCAAAGTAAAGATTCCTCTTCTTTTTATACAGGTAACATTTAGTCCATTCAGTAAATGGTGAGTTTAAATTTGACTCTCTAATATTGCATAGAACATTAAAAAAAATCCTTTTAACTTTGTAAAATAGGGACTCTTTTTGTCCATCCAAACTAATTCCATCAAGTTTTAACAGAGCACCCCTTCCCCTTCCCTTCTTGCCACCTCTTGCTTCTTAGTTGTTGTCAAAGATCACCACTATGTTCATTCTTATCAAGATCTGGTGTCTGCAGCACCATCAACATTTTTGTCATTAACTAAGCGCACTTCTGCAGATTTAGTGCACATCTTGAAAAATTATAAGCAGGAATTTTTTTTCCAAATTCTGCTATGCCTTGATTATTCATTCCAATCTATTTCTTGTCCTGAGCCTGAAATTTAAATGATCCTTTAAAACTAATTGCTGTACTTTGGGGAGAAATACAAGGTTAAGAACAATACGATCTTCTTCTTTCAGCTCAATTAGCTTAGGAGATGATATACCTGATGCCGTTGCGGAATTTTATTACATATGAACAAAAGATTGGATTTCAAAGACCAGAAGCTATTCAATTTATAGCACCTCCTTTGTTCTTCTTATTTTTAGTTAAGGGTCAAATACACACCTAAAATAACCCACTTTGTTGAGTTTCATACCTAAACTATTGAGAGTGTGAGTTTCCCACCTGAATTAACCCCCAATGGTTAGCAAAACACACCTAGATATTGACTAGAACAAATGTTTGTCTAGAAATGCTTCTAGGCGCATTTGTTCATAAAATCTTCGTTCACCTGGAATATATAAAAACTTTATTTGTAGACACATCAAATTTTTAAAATAAATTTTCAATTGGATTCTATAAAACCCTAAATTATCCCCTTTCAAGTTGGAGATATGCCACGGCAGAGACGAGACCACGCCTAAGAAGGTGGAGAAGAAGATGGTTGATGTCACGGTTGGAATAAATTAATTTATATGGTGATAGTTTTAACCTTTAATCCTAACTTTTAACCTAATATGAATTTGTTTAGATTTGCCATGGTGGAAGTATCTTCCACGTGGAGTGCCACGTAGCAGAACTTTTAAACAAAAGAGATTGTACACACATCACCAGAAATTAGTCGAGGTGTGTTTTGCTAAGTATTGGATGATAGTTCAAGTAGGAAACTCACACTCTGAACAGTTCATGTATGAAACTCAAAAAATTGGGATAGTTTAAGTGTATTTTACACTCTTTTGACTCTTATATTTTAGTTGATCAATGTCAAATCACCTCTGGTTCCCTATTTACTAAAGATACACACTAGTAGCAACTTTGAAGGTCATAAGGAATAATTTGAGTCGCAGAATGTGAAAGAACAACAAGGAGATTAAGGAAGAGTAAGAAGGCATTCCTGTGTAGAACAGAACCATGTCAGACAGTAATAGTGCAAGTGCAAATTTCTAAGGTAAACCATCTGTGATTTTTCCAAATAATACTAGAAACCCCACTAACAAAAGAACTGGGACTATTCTGGGCATGTTGGTTTGTAAAATCCCTTAGGATTAAACAAAGAACACTGTTAAATTTTTGGTAGATACACAGTAGATGGAGAGGAGTTTTATTGGGAAAAAAGTTCTAAAAAAAGAAAGAGAAAAAAGGTGATGGGTGGGGAAAGGGTCAGGTTTATCCTGTTAATACTGAACGGAATCAGCTTGGATGGATTAAAAGTTCCCCTGGTTTGCGAACTAAGAAGAATTTTTGTGTTCAGAATAATGTTTATAGATGGACAAATTTAACCAACCCACAACTTAAGGGATGATTTTGGTCATTTTTCTTTGTTTTGAATGTCATCCAGGTGGCTTGAGAGTAAGTGCAAGAGATGTTGGATGCTGTTCAAAATATGTAATCGGACATCTGTCAAGAATATAGGACATAACATATGACTTACCACATGAATTTGTTACCCCTACATTCTTTCGATTCTGTTCTGTATAGTTAATAAAGCTATGAAGCATTGCATGTTTAAATAATCTTGTACCCCCTGGATATAAAGGGAAAGGGAGGAATATGATGGGATATGGACAATGCCCTGATAAAATAATTCTTGGAGGCTGTAATCTCTTGTGGTCTTTTCTGGATAATTTAAAGGCCATTTCGTTATCTGGTGTCAATAAAAAAAGATAGTGTTGCTTCACTTTTTCAAGAGACCACCTGCAGGCTTGAAATTTGTTAACAGCTGCAATCAGAAAGAGAACAGTTAAATATCTGTGTCCAGAACGTATATTCAAGTTTCAACATGTTTTTTTCTATATGCATTGTCCTGAAAATTCATTATAAATTGGGACCAATCATGAAATTTGTGCTTTCTTTGATATTTCAGAGTGATGAAGGGTCGGCCCCCTTGTTCTCTGTTCCACGCAGTTCAATAGCAGAAAACCCATACACAAGCCTACTTTTGTGCTCTTACGTTCCACATAATGAAACAACAAATAGCAGATCAACTCTATCTTGGTGCCAGCATCTTACAATTGAGGTGACGATCGTAACTGTCATCCGTCATGGTTCAGTTTTGCTCCTCCATACTCCCTATTTATTTGATTCCCAAAATTCTTGACTGCAGTGGCTCACTGCTGTGGAGGTTGGACTTTTGAAGGGTCGTCATCCTCTTCTGGAAGATGTTGATGTAAGCATTAATCTGTCCAAGGATGTTACGCTAATGGGCAGACCATCTGATAGAAGTTTTAGATCAAACAAGCTCTTGAATCTTACGAACTCAGATGCTATAGATAGTTGCTCCCTGGATCCGTCACTGAAAATACTTGAAGGAGGAGATATTGAAGAAACGATTTATTCAAGATTTGGAAGAGATTTTAAAGATCTCAGAAGCACTGTACAGCTACAAGAACCCTATATCACCTTAGAAAATGGTAGTGCTGATGATGCAGAACCAAGAGAAGAG
This sequence comes from Solanum lycopersicoides, assembly GCA_022817965.1. Lineage (NCBI taxonomy): Eukaryota > Viridiplantae > Streptophyta > Magnoliopsida > Solanales > Solanaceae > Solanum > Solanum lycopersicoides. Next base: position 81,091,279 of record CM040624.1, read on the forward strand.
GAGGCTGGAAGTCCTGTTGATGGTGAAAGAGGCCAAGTGCTACAGACTGCAGAAGTGGTCATGAATATGCTTGATGTGACAATGCCTGACACACTAACAGAAGAACAGAAAAAGAAGGTACTTCTTATCTGTTGCATTATGACTTGTGGTAATTTGTTGTGAAACAATTTGTTTTTATTTTGGAGGTGAACTGAGCCGACTCTACTCATTGGAGAGGCTAGATAACTTTGGAATACATCTTTAAGACCTGACCTAAACTAAACTGTGGCAGGTCCTGACGGCTGTTGATCAAGGGGAGACAATAATGGAAGCATTGCAAGATGCTGTTCCTGATGATGTTCGTGGAAAGCTTACAACTGCTGTCTCTGGAATTTTTCACAATCAAGGTTCAAATCTCAAATTTGATGGACTACCAAGTATTGGACGTACTCCAAACGTGACATCAAGCTCAATGTCAACAGTAGAAAAGGATGGAGTTTCAAATACAGATGGTGGAAGTGAAATTTCTGACTTATCAAATGCGAAGACGAGGGCTAGCGATTTTTCAGATGAATTTGATACGAACGACTCTAGCATAGACAAGAGCCCTCAAGAGCTTGTTTCAGAACCTGAGGCAGTGGATAACGTGCAAAAATCTTTAGATACAGGTCAGTCTCAAGCAATGAGTAGCCATGGAAGTGAAGTTCCTGCTTTAGATAACAATGAAAGTGCAGATCTTACTGTAGAAAGAACTGCCCTAACTTCTGATTACATAGAAATTGAGTCTAAAGCTGGAGCTAAAGTTGAGAGCTCAAGTGGGTCTGAGGTGGATGGTGACACTGATAAAGTGACTGCTGAGAAATCCAAAGTGCAGCATGATGGTGAGAAATATCAGACGGACTTGAAAGAAGTGATCTCTACCCAACAGAAGGAAGAAAAAATTGCTGATATTTGTAGTGATCAGAACAAGTCAACATCTTCCCCTCAGATAGATGAAAAAACATCACTTGCGGCATCGCCTTCTGATACATACGCTATGGAAAATGAAGGTTCTGATAATGTCAAAAGAGAAGAAAGAAGTACGCAGACCAATTCAAATCAAATAATCCCCAATGCCATTTCCCCAAGCTTCGATGTTTCTCAAGCACTGGATGCCCTGACTGGAATTGATGATTCAACTCAGTTAGCAGTTAACAGTGTATTTCATGTACTTGAAGATATGATTAATCAGTTGGATGGGGTAAGAAACACAGAAAGTGAAATCCAGAACGGAGACGGTAAAGATGGACTTCAGAAAAGTGGAACCAAGGATGGGGACAATGAGGATGGACTTACGGACAGAGAGGTTCTTGATCAAAATACTAGCCGTATGGTTGAAAACCACGATTTAGATGATGTTGAGAAGAGCGAGAGCGAAGTAATTTCAGATTCCCAAGAAAAATATGAAACAGATTTATTTGGTAAAGTTGAAAGTAATACCGTCGATTTTCAAGAAAGTGACAGAGAAAACCACACAGAAGGTGATTTGAAGAGAAAAAATGTTGTCAATGGAGAGCTTTCTCCAGGGGATTCACTTATGTCTTTGAATTACATTCAAAAAACTGTTCCTGTCTACATGAATACCAATTTCTCTGGAGACCCGCTTTACAAAGAATATCTTCGAAGCTATTTAAGTTCAAAGGCTGTGATAACCAAACCATTAGATTTAGATACCACAACATCTTTGTTTCTCGACTACTTCCCAGAAGAAGGACAATGGCAACTTTTGGAGCAGACTGGGAGTAATAGTGGCATATCTGATCGTGGTGCAGCTGATGAAAAAAGTCATGCGCAGATGCAGCATGATTCCCCTATGAAAAATAATAATATGGATAATGTTATTGAACCATCTTATGTAATATTTGACCCTGAAAACCAGAATCCTGATGAAGAATGTGTGACTTCAAACAACTCTGATGAGAATGTTGAAATTGATAATGACACCACACATGGATCTGCTTTATTTTTAAGAAATATTATAGTGGATGCTTTAAAGGTCGAAGTCGGACGGAAAGTAAGTGCTGAAGACCTGGAGGAAATGCAGCCCAAACTCTCCAATGAACTAGAACATGTTGCAAATTCTATCTGTGAGGCTGTGGGGCATGAAGAGGAGCTTATTTCATTTACCAAGAGTAAGGACCGTACTTCAGGAAAAGTGGGTACACTTCATGCAGAGCATGTTGTACATGCTATTTCATCAGCAGTTCAGGGAACTAGTTATTTGAGAAGGACATTGCCTGTTGGAGTTATTGTAGGCTGCAGCTTGGCTTCTTTGAGAAAGTTTTTTGATGTATATGCAGAAGAAGTAAATGGCCAAAGCAAAGAGTTGATCCTTGATGAAATAAGTGAACTGGAGAAAGTAGATTCTATCCCAACAGCCAGCAAGAGGATTAATGAAATGCATCCTAATGGACAAGTGTATGGATTGCAGAGTCCAACTTGCCAAGTTGAGGGAGCAGCTGATTCAGAAAATTCAGAAGGAAATTCTATTATGGTTGGAGCTGTTACGGCAGCCCTCGGAGCATCGGTACTGCTTGTCCCTCAACAGGTAAAATCAACATAAAAAGTTGGCTGGTTGAGAATTACTTAGAGAGGGTTGTGATAACTGACAACCTTACTAATTATTCAACATTATGAGTTATCACCTGCCTTACATTGTCCATCTAGGCTAGTTCTTGGCATGTTTCAATCTCTCATGCATTTTTCAAAATTGAAAAACTACTTTTCCACCATTTTGCTGTAGAGATTGACCAGAGCTCTCAATTGAATATCTTTCTTTGACAGATGTTTTACATTCTTTACCCTGTGAAAGAAGTGGGAAGGCATTAACATTAGCCTCTATATGGTGGAGTGAACTCATGAACTGGGACATAGCTATCATATTTTTGACTTTTAAGAACTGACGTCCATATTTTTAATGGCCTAAAAAGACCGAAGTCTACCTTCACCAGGAGTAGAATGCAATGAACATTTTGGACAAAATTCAGTGGTATTTTATGTTGTCCTGGCTTCTTAGCTGTGTTTTTGGGGTAAACCATCTGATTGTTTCTTTATCAGTTTCTTTTTTTTTTTTTTGGGTGGGGGGTGGGGTGTATAAGGAGTATTTTCGTATAGGAAAGAGCTAATATTTTATACTGCCCATCATTTCTTAATTCATCTGTGTCATTTTTTCTCCAATACATTCTCTGAAAGATCATACGTATTTGCTTAAAGGATGCTGAAACTTTTGAGGGTTATTCCAAAACCTTTGAGGATGAGAAAAATCAAAGAAAAGAAGTAGGCAAGGCTGATGAGGAAACAATTGATAAAACAAACAACAACATAGTCACAAGCCTTGCTGAGAAAGCCATGTCTGTAGCTGCTCCTGTGGTGCCTATGAAAGAAGATGGTGCAGTGGATCATGAAAGGTGTTATAATTTTCACAACATGCTTTTATTTTTTACTTCAATTTTTTCTCAAACTCCACTTGTTATCCTCTTTTTCTTAAATAGGCTGGTGTCGATATTGACGGAGTTGGGACAGAAGGGTGGCATTCTGAAATTGGTCGCAAAAGTTGCATTGCTTTGGGGTGGTATACGAGGTGCTATTAGTCTAACTGACAGGCTCATCTCATTTCTGCGCATAGCTGAACGTCCTTTGTTCCAGAGGTAAGATATTGCATCATTTTACTATAAAACGAAGCATTGTGTCTTTTATCTATTTTCTAGGGTGCGGGATGAAAGGATAACTTACGCATATTGATAAAATCTTTGTTTTAAAGCAAAAGTCATCTCTAAACGCTTTTGTTTGGCAGTGTGTTAATTTTGTGATTAAAGGAAATAATATGAATCTTACTGAAAAAGGAAATAATTTGAATCTTCTACTGCATTTACTAAAGGAATGTTTCAGGATTTAGCAACACTTCTTTTCCAAGAATTGCAAAAAATCATATGTCGGCTGTTTGTTTCTTTCTTACTCTTCTACATGCTTAGATGCTGAAACTGATATGATTATAGGCAAAATTTGTACCCTTGCTCGTAGTTATTGGCATTGATTGGTGAATTTAGTCTGCACTGAATAGATACCTCCATTTGCATTAATGACTGAATTACTTTAGTGATTACCTTTCATGGCTTCTGTCATATTTTCACCTCTTTCTTTAGTCTGGATGAGAACATGAGTGAAGGAAATTCTAGTCTCTGGAAATCACCCTACTTTAACCTCTTTCTTTAGTCTGGATGAAAACAAGTGAGGAAAACCTCTAGTCCCAGCATTCACATTCAGGGCGATTTGTTATTTTGAAAATTAAGAAACAGCCTTCTGCATCAAATTATTTCTTCTTCATAATTGCGCCTTCGTCATAGGAATGTGGGGATCTCGGAACAAGTAATTAACTAGTTTACCTTCCGTACTTTGGCCATTTCTTAACCACATATATTCGTTTGACCTCCCTAGTGAGAAGCAGCTCTCTGATGATCTTTGTCATTCTTTTTGAACTAGCAGAGATGCAGCTATTTATTTAGCAGATCTTCAATATAACAATTGGGATGGTGCAGTTAATCTTGAGATGCCATACTTCAGATCCTGTTGAAAATTGCTTTCAGTTACTTTAATATACTTTAGCATAATAAGTTGCCTAGGTTTAGTATGAAATTTAAACTTTTGTTAGGTTGTTTTAGTTGTTGAGATATTTTATGATGTTTGAATTTTTAATTATGCAGTTTTTTTGCTTAAGTTGGCTATTTAAAGCCCTCATATGCTTAATAATTATTGAGAGACATTTTCAACCCTTTATTGCTGCCCCATCTTTTAGAAAAACCTACACACCCTCTTTCAAGCAAGCTTGTTATCCATCTTTAGATGCTCCTGTAATTTAAAATTACAGGGTCTCAGTTTCATTTCAAGAGTGTGAGGTCACCGACATGTTACTTTCGTGAGTAGAATCGATGGGGGCCTTCATTCATTCTGCAGATTTTAGCTGTGTCAACATGTTTTTAGACTGAGCTCTCTGTCATTTCACTCAGCTTGACATGCTCTCATACTGATGTTCGACTCTGGAACTTGTACCAGGATTCTTGCATTTGTTTGTATGGTGCTTGTTTTATGGTCACCAGTGTTCGTTCCATTTCTCCCCACACTTGTGCAAAGTTGGACAACAGAGAAGCCATCCAGGACTGCTGAGATCATTTGTATCATTGGCCTCTACATGTCTATTTTCTTACTAGTTACTCTATGGGGCAAAAGGATACGTGGCTATGAGAAACCGCTTGAGCAGTATGGACTAGATATGACTTCAATGCAGAAGGTAAAAGTTCTCTTTGTTAACAGTCAACTAATGCTTTAAAGTTGACAAAGTAACAACTTCTTGAGGAAGCATCTGCCTATCCAAGTCTCTCTTTGTTCTGTAATACTGTAATTATGATTTAAAAGGGTCATCAGATAAGTGAATAAGACTTCTTCCCTTTCTTCTCTCTAACTTCTTCGTGCTCCTCAGTGGGATCTCATCACTCGATTGAGATTGAGATAATCTTACACTGTTAAATTCAACACCAATTACTTGTTTTCTTGTTTTTTGGAATTCAATGAAACACGACAGTCTAGAAAAGTATCTGGAACAGATATATGCTGTAATGTAATGAGATAATCATACTTTCATGTTTTTTGTTACAAATAGAGATAGGAGACTAAGTTTACATTCTTGCAGTCTAACCATTTCGATTTCCATTTATTACAATGTGACCTACATTAAGCTCTTATTTTCTTATTAACCAATGTAATTATGTGTGAATACCTAGGTATAGGCCTTCATATGTTGTTGCAGTACTAAGCAATGTCTCAGATATATTGTACAAAAACCTACTTTTCCTTTTCTTTTCCTTTACTTTCTGCTGTTTTCTTCTTTATAAGCTTCTTTGTTCCTTCATAACAAAAATCACATTGAGCACAATCCAGCTCATTTGTAACAGTTCTCATCAAATATGGTAAAGAAATCATATCTTTAGCAATAACTTTTCCATCAAGTGATCTTTTTCTTTATTTCCCCCCTTTGTGTCAATGGTAACATGGATTGGAAGAGGGAGAATCTAGTGATGTACCTCATTTTCTGTCTTTATCTTTAATCATGAAACCATAATATGAGTTATGCTGACATTCTTTAAGTATCAGTTCTGATGTTGGCCATGAATATTTATATTTCTCTAAGTAACATATTTAAAGCTTTGAAGGATACTCTATTTCAATTGCATTACTCAGATGCTGCCTGCCTTTCTTGCAGGTACAGAGTTTTCTGAAAGGTTTATTTGGAGGAACCATCCTTGTTTTGCTAATATATTCTGTGAACTCCTTAATTGGCTGTGTTGATTTCCGTTTTCCCATGGCTCCTCCAACCTCATCATCAGCTTTAAGCTGTCTAAAGGTGTATGGTCGGATATTTGTTTCATTTGTTCAAGGAGTTGCAACGGCAACAAGTGTTGCCACTGTTGAGGAGCTTCTTTTCAGGTCATGGTTGCCTGACGAAATTGCTGCTGACCTGGGATATTATCGTGGAATTATAATTTCTGGACTCGTATTTGCTTTGTTTCAAAGGTGCGCTCTCATTCTTGATCCAATGCATTTAGGCTTTTGACATGTATCTATGCAGCATGAGTTTTTAGGTTACTTGTCCTTCAAGCTGCCAATTTCTTATTTTTTCTTTTCTTTTCAGATTCGAATTTCGACCATCTTGGGGGAAATTCATCAATTTCTTCAAGCTGCTTTATTTTTGATCTGTTGAAACTTGAGAAATAATTGAATGATTGAATTAAGGGTATCTTGAGAATCTTTTCCCTCCATTTGTTTAGTTCTACTTAGTGCTCTTTTGTCTTGCATACATGTGCCTCCTGTCTGTTTGATATCTTGAAGAACAATTCCTTTTCAATCAGGAATGTTCTAGACGTAAGTAAGAAGATTTAGAGAGAATGAAAACTGAACTTCATTGATTGAAAATGAATCTGTCATCTACTACATTTATACATATTACATACTATGAAGCTAAAATATTGTTGCAACTAACATAACTAACTTTTGCTAACTAAACCTCTAACTTCTATTATTATTACATACAGATCCTTACTAATTACATGTAGGTCCTAGTTGTCCTATGTAATCCCTTCTTCAATACTGTCAATCTTGCCTCTTCAGATGCACCCTCTCGGGCCTGGACCCACCCCCAAAAAGTTTATCTGTATGATTGATTGCTTTTCTTAATGCTACTACAGTACTACCCTTTTTGTTCTGCTATGCAACTGAATTTCCAGGGAAGTGATTATGTTTCATATTGTAAAATTGCTTTTCAGGTCACCTTGGGCAGTGCCGAGTTTGTGGCTATTGTCACTGGCTCTTGCAGGTGTTCGACAAAGAAGCCAAAGCCTCTTCCTTCCAATTGGGCTGCGTTCTGGGATACTGGCTTGTAGTCATATTTTACAGACTGGTTTCTTTTTGACTTATTTACCAAAATTCCCTCCATGGTTCACGGGGTCTTCTCCAGCTCAACCATTTAGTGGAGTAGTTGGCCTTGCGTTTGCTTTGTCACTGGCAATACTTCTGTACCCTGTGGAGCCTCTTCATAGGAAGAAAATAGCCAGGAAAATCAACGAATGAAATGTATGTAACTTTGTATTGGCAAAGATTGGTTAACATGTTGCCCAAATACGACCTGCTTCTTTAAGGAAGCTGAAATGTTGGTTGCTTTTGCCGGTTGTCTGGTACATACTCCAGGTTGCTTATATTGGAAAGAGCAAGTGAGATCATTGTACTGAAGCAAAAACTGTGGCAGTGGATCGATGTTGCCAGGCAGGAAGATCTCCTTAAGCAAAGTTGTTTATAAGTGTATAAATGAGGCAAATTTTGTAGCTAAGTGAAAAGCGTAAATTGGAATTTCAAGAAACCTCTTTATTTCCACTTTATACCTGTACATGTAAATAGTTGTACTTTTCGACTGCAACGAATGAAACAGAAATCATTTACCACTGAAGTTGTACAAAACTGGAAGAGCAAGTTGTTCAAACTCTATAAGTCACTTCCTTTTGCTGAAATTTTTTTCTTTCAAATTTTAGATTCAGGGTGTGCTTTGGTATCCTAAAAAGTACTTTTATGGAGCACAAGTGATTTTCTCAACATGTAAATGAAGAATTTATCAAAATATTAAAGTGTATATGTTAGCGAATATAAACTGACGAGAAATTTAGCGGTTACTTATATCTAGTATATCTCATATAATCACTAATTACCCATCACCAACCCTATTGTATACAACACAATATTATTGTTCCACTACTTTGCTATCTAATTTATGAAAGAATTTTACACTTACAAATAGTGGTGTTTCTTCATGTGTTGTAGGGTGAGAATTATGATTTTTTTTTTGTAGTATGCACTGAGGTAGAAGTTGTGGATGACAGTTGAGACAAAAAAATAATATTTTAAGTCTCTGATTTATTCACTATAAAAGCGAGTAATTTTATTTGAAGAAATGTGCTCTTTTTTTGGAGCTCTGGACTCTTCAATCAGTCAATAGTTATTTAACTCACATGATGTTGTTGGATTGTTGTACGTTGGATGAGACAAGTCAAGAATGATATGCTGGATTGATGTAGATTTTACTGCATTGAAGTTAGATCTCCTTGAAGAAAGCTAAATATTCACGCCTCAATTTGAATATCTATTTTTCTCATTTTTGTATTTATGAACAATTCAAAAAATTACGAATATTAAGATAGTAAATCTCAACTTCACTAGATCTCTTTAAAAGATGAAATGGTAAATATTTTTCTATTGCTTAGCTCAAGTAAATAAAAGATAAAAAAAATAAAATTACCTTTGTATTTTTCATGAGATGGAAAAAATGCATCTAGCCTAGCTCAAAGTGTTTATAACTTTTGATAGCGCTAAAAACTAGTTTACGAAAATGTAGGGATATCACGCAGGTCAGAAAAACACTTTATCCTTTCCCAACATGCTATTTCATCATAGCCTCACTTCATTTCTACATGCACTCAATTTGAATTTCAAATATTCCGTTCTGATTTTGCTTAGTCTGAACCTTTTTGATTTTAGACTTTGTTTTCACACGTCCAATTTAACATCGACTTCACTGTGTGTCTCATCAATCAGTACTACGTCATTTACAAATAACAAAAAACTGATCTTTGATACAACTCCTTCTTAATTGAGAAGTGTTCTGATTCTCCTCCAATCGTTCTAATCTGTCGAGTCAATTGACTCCATTATATGATTGAGGACTTTGTAAAGCGGCAATAAGGACTCAATTTTATAGTTGGCTACTGATTGGCAATTCCTTTAATTATTAGTAATATAAAATCATAGGCTAGTGGCCCATGATGCAACCAATCAATTGAGCACAATACTCAAGTCACCAAAAATTAGGTGCACATGCATTTTCTCAGTCAATTATTATACAGTAGCATTAATGAAATTTTATTAAGTACATATCAAAATAGAATTTTGTTTACAAAATATACTCTATACAAGAGTAAGTAGGTATGTGAATAGAGAGATGAATGTTACAATAATACAATATCAACAGTTGGTCGAAATGTGGACCTAGTTAGTTGTGTTTCGCGGCCTGAGCAATCGCAGAATGTCTAGGAAGAGGTTGAGAATGTCCAGGTAAAGATGGACAGAAGCCCAGATGTATTCATCATAGGTGAACGTCTTAATCAGCTTGTATGTATCAAACACAATATACGCGCAGAAAACAATAGCACTTATTGCACAGTAAATAGCATTGACTGTAGATCCAAGAGGGAAGAACAACTGCAAAAAGCCAGTCAAGAAAAGTACAATGAGGCTAGCAAACAATATTGGACCCAAAAAGCTGAAGTCCTGGCCTCTCTTTGAAGCCCAAAATGTGTAACCAGTAAGAGATAAAACTACAGCTGATGTTAAAATCAAGGCTTCAAGCACAATTTTTCCATCTATAGTAGCACATGCTATACCAATAGAGATACTCAAGGTTATAGTGTAGATGCCAAGGAAAACAAAATTCAATGGATGCTTTTGTCTATAGAAATACAAGGGCAATAACAATAAGAGAGGTAGAATGAGTAGAATGAGTAGAATGGTTTTGCCATGAAGGATGTTGTTAAGGGGAAGGTATAGGACAGTGCCAGCAGAGACGATGGTGGTTAGGAGGATTTGAGAGGCGAGGATATAGTAAACTTTGCGAATGAAATCCCAACGATGATCATTTTCATCATTTCGAATTCCTGGATACAGCAATGACGATGTTGTTGTACTTCCTTCTTCTACATCATCACCTTTAACTCCTGACATTTTTATTTGTTTTTTTCTCTTTCTCTGCCTGGAAGGTGATTTATATAATCTTGTTTGGCAACTTGGAGGCGGCTCTGTACCACTCTTTCTTGCCAACTTCTTTCAATCTCCCAATTCATATTTTAATGTACTTAGCTGGAATTTTGTTATAATACTCATGTACTGCTATTGGCATAAGTATGCACTTTAGCTAATAACTATATCTTTCAACTTTGGGGGTAGAAGTGGCTGATTGAACAAATAAATTGACTTATCCTACATGTCATAATACATATCGTACATCACGTAAGCTTATACCTTACTAATAAAAAGGGGTTTCCCTTTAAATTGCAATGTAAGACGCCACGTTAGACGAATATGTTTATTTGATCAAATTTGAGTTTTATACCCAAAACTTAAACTACATCCTTAAAGTATCATTTGTAGCAAAAAACATTCTTTAACTATATCCTAAACTTAAACTACATCCTTATAGTATCATTTTTAGCAGAAAACATCATTTACGTATTTATAAATGAACAACTTTCATCCTTTTGTTAGATATTGTCAAAAAAACTAATGGATCTTACGAAACATGAACAATTAACGTGACTATCAGCAAAAGTTATTCTGCATAATTTAATTACTTGCTACAAGAAGTTCTTGGAAAATATAAAAAATCTTAGACATTGTTGCTTATGGAAACTAAAAATGATTGAAAGATGTGCGCATACATAATTTGTCTTTTTCGTAACCAAATGAAGTTGGAGATTAATTATTTTTATCTTTTTCTTAACCAAATAATTCAATAGATTTTTAGGTCAATCTAATATTGAAGTGACCAAAATATTGATTAAATCTCGTGTTTGAGTTTCATTCTACATTATTAGAAGCGAAAGTTTCCAACAAATGTCGCTTCTAGCATATTCAATTGAAAAGAAACATATTTAAACTAATAATATTTTTAATTAAAATTACATGAAAAGTGAATTAAAAAAAGGGTCAAATTAAAAGTTTTGCATAATTCTTAACTCAATTACGAAAAAATTCACGATAATATTCTTGGCATATCTAAGAATAATAATTAGGAAGGAACGACTTAATTTTTATGGGATATATCGGGTAGTTTTACGAGATATTCAAGTAGAAGGATGAAAATTGCTCACTTTAAAATATTTGAAGGATGTTTTATGGTAAGAATGATACTTTAAGGATGTAGTTTAAGTTTGGGGTATAGTTAAAGGATGTTTTCTGCTAGAAATGATACTTTAAGAATGTAATTTAAGTTTTGGGTATAGTTAAAGGATGTTTTTGGCCAAAAACTCATCAAATTTATATAAATTTAAGTATTTATTTGTGTATATGCAAAACTAGAGAACATAAATGTCAGTTAAAGGGTACATTATGACAAAGAAAATTCCCATTATTAGTTGTCCATTTTAATACAAAAGAAAAATTTATTATTTTGTTCCAGTATCATTTTACTTATTAAGTAATTATATAAAGTAATGTTAGTTAAATTTAAATTAGCTAAATATAATTGTATTCAAAGACAATTTAGTAAAATAAAGATTGTAATAAAGTAAATTAGGGGGAAAGTAAAATGAGACAGATTTCTATATTTTATGTGTTAGTCTCTTACTATTTATAAAGTCTCTTGTTTTAAGTATTTTATTAACAATTCTTGACCCCCCCCCCCCTCTCTCTCTGGCTGCTTTTATCGTTGCAACTTGCAAGTCAAATGAAACAAGTAGGTCCTTAATAAAAACTAGTATATAAGCTAACTCCAAAATCCAAATCTCGTGCCTAGTGGCTTGAGTGAGAATATGATCTGTATCTCAACATTTAGAGAAACAAAAATAATGCCACTTGAGCATATACTTAGAAACCAATAGTGTAAAGTAGAAACAAAAGGATTCAAGATAAACATGTAACTTTTCATTTTTATTTGATTTTCTTTTGTCAGTTAACAATTGGAGGGAGATAAGAGTCCTTTGCAATTTGCAAAGATTATCCAACACTTAGCTTAAGTGGATATTCTTATTTCCAACCTTATCTTTTGAAGAGGGTACATAGTAGACATAATCAGAAATTTTATGAAGGGTGTCCAAATTTTAAATAGTAAATTAAAAAAAAAAAAAAGTGTAACTCTATAGGGATATAGTCTTGCATGCCCTACATACTTTTGAGTCCAATTGCCCCTAAAGTATGGGTAATTATTGGTTTTAAGAATGTTAAAAATATTATATATATATATATATAAAGTAATATTTGACCTGCATATTATTGTTCATCCTATATTCCTTAAATACTTAGAACAATAACTGTTCTAACTTTGAAGGACTTGGTAAGAATCAACCAAGTTTATATAGTATTTTCAAAACAAGAGGCTTAAAATCGGTAAGGAAAATAGATCAATAATATACAAAATATTTTTTCAAAGAAGAAAATCGAGCCCAATAAATGCGCAATGTGTCTTTAATGAAATTATTTCCCTCAAGTACCCAAGATTAATAGAATAATCCTCTTATGATAGAACAATCATACTCATCAGTGTATCAATACATCACGCCTCAAACCTACGCTCTGGAAGTGATCGGCCGCAACTCGGAGACCATTGTTGGCCTCATGCGAGCTCTTGGCCGGACTAACTATGACTCACATGACTCTATAAGATATGCAGAAGCTTAAATAAATGAGCATTTAAAACATTTTTAAAAAAGCTTTAAGACATTGTCTTGAAATACATAACATAATTAGTAAGTTTAAATAGTACATCTGAAGAAAACAATGGAAATATCTAACTCTGTCTTTCTATGAAGTCTCTATTGTTCAAGATAGGTGTCTAGGACAAGACCCATGAAAATGGAGTCTCCACAAGGTATCACCAAAAGTTGTCTACGAGTGCAAGTGATCTGAACAAAATGTATGCTGATGATCCTGAACACCTGTTTCTGCATAATAAAAAAGATGTAGGTCAAATAACATCAATACATGAAATGTACAAGAATGCAATATAGCTGAATAAGACGAATGCAATTAGCTGAATAAGACAATAACTGAATTGATGATGAAAAACAAATCAAGTAACAATATGTGAACAAGTTGCGAAAACCATTTGTAAATTACAATAAGATATGCAATAAAAATAATATGAGAATTAAAAACTTTAATAGTGGAGAGTTTCTCTAACCGACAACCATTACTAAGATCCCAGAAATGATACAACATTTTACCTATATTGCAAGGGTGCACACTTTCTTTTCTTTATCAGGAACCACAGAACCCTTAGGTTGTTCCGTGTAAATTCCTTCCTCTTATATTCTATTTAAGAAAGTTTTTTTCATATTCATTTGATGAATTTGAATGTCATATACTGTAACTAACAGAATCAACATCCGAGTGGATGTAATCCTAGTTACTTGCAAGTATATGTTGAAACAATCAAGAACTTTTTGTCTAAAGCCATTGACAACGAGCCTTGCTTTTATGTTTGTCAATAGTTCCATCAACTTTCATTTTCCTTTTTAAGATGTACTTTAAACTCAAAGGTTCATTTCCTGGATGAAGATCAATCAACTTCTAATATGGTTGCTTAAGATTGAATCATTCTAACTATTGACGACCTCTTTTCAAAAGGATGAGTCCAGATAAGACATAACTTGTTTGAATGTATGAGAATCATTTTCAAGTAGAAATTTTACAAAATTATATTCAAATGAAGTAGATTACCTTTGAAGTGTTCTATTCCTATGAATCTCTTAATTAAGTACATTCCCCTTTGATTCTTTTCAAGGTTGTTTAGACCCTTTAATAGATAACTCAAGTCTAGTTTTACACTAATAGATGTGTTCAAGGAATTCTACATTAGACGATTCAATTAACATGTTGTTATGAATATCCAAATGTTTGGACATATGAACCAAAATGGCATATTGAAGGATGACACAATCCGCAATCTTAGGTCTTATTTTGACCTTTTAGGAATACAAGCTTGAGCTATGACTAGACACCTCTACAATTTGAAGTATTTCAAGTTGGATTTTCTTCTTTTCCATTTCTCATAAGGAATAGACTAAAACAAACAAAACTTTTTGTTGCCTCCTTTCTAAATACGCAATTTTTTTTGTTATTCTCTTTTATTGCCCCCCCATAAATTTTGTGGTAAACCTGAACTTATAAGCGAAGGGACTCAACATTTCCTTCAAAGTTTGGTTTTTCTTTCCGTAAGGTCATTAGATTGAGGTGAGTATGAGAAGTAGTTTGATCGGTGATGCCATTTTCTAAACAAATTTCTGCAAAAAAGATATTCATATTTTCCACCTCTATCACTTCTAATTATTTTTTTCAACTAATTAAACTTCTAAATTAATCAATTTTCACAAAGCCTTATAATTGACATATCCCAACTGTTTATGTCAAGTAAGAACAAGCAGAAATATTGAATTTGAAAAGATCCTCCGTGAGGTAAATTTTTCTCATAATTATTTTGTTCTACTTATTATAGTTTCGTTAGATACAAATATTATTTAAAGTCAATACCTTGCCAGATGACCTTTTTAGAAGAACCATTCCATATTCTTCAATTTGTTTGTTATAGAATTACCCAAGAACATAGCCTCATCCGGTCCAATATGGATAGTATGACCCAAATATTTTTTTTACAACACAAACGACATGACAAATGACTTTCCACACTGATGTATTAGGTGAAGTTTTCTTATTCTTTAAATCAAATGTACAATCTAATTTATCCATAATAGAAACTTAGAAACGTCTTAGTCTTCTAAAATTAGACAATCAAATTTAACACCCCAATGAAGTGAGGTCAGCCTCCATATCTATCTGTGAAGCGCTTCTTCAACTGATTAACCTCCGTGATAAACTTGATTTTTTCAAAAGGGTGCAAGTTGGTCATTCATCTGATCAATTTCAGTTGGCATCTTTTTTTTTTGTACTCAATCATTTTTCCAAAGGTCATCAGGAGTTAGCACTTTAGCCTACAAAGAATGGAAGGTTAGAATAAAAAATAATCTACTAATCTTGGAATAAATTACTACAAGGCAAAATAGACCAGTCAAGAAAATGTTACAATAAGGTTAGAGCGCTTCCTTTTTTGGGTAGGATAGTAGAAGAAAAAAATAGAATGCTCACCAGAGTGACACTCGAAGTAGTAACAATAGTGGAGCTAGGGGTCATTGATTCTAGACTGTGAGGTTCAAATGAAGGCCTGGTTATTGAATCTAATAGTCCGGCAAGATAATATTACTCAAAAAGTTGACCGATTTCGATGAGACTACACCCCCAAACTGAGGAATTTTTCTTCTTCCTTAGTTTATTATCTTCTTCACCGTCATCCTTGAGAGCCATTGATTCTTATTCATTTGGATAAACTACATCACCCAGTCATATACATGTTTTTCTTCTCCCCAAATTTGTTCTTTTTTCTGCTTCTTTGTTTGAGGCTGAAAACCTCTTTTTGAGGAAGGTTCGCTAGTTATTGGTTCTTTCCCCTTAAGCCACTTGTCAGTAAGGACAATGTGTGGTCTCTCTTCAGCTTCATGTGAATTGAGGGAGATATCTATGATTTTAAAGTTCGAGGATTCCTTCGGATGCCTGTGGAATTTATTTTAAACATTAGCAATATTTATTGAAATCATCAATGAAGGTTGGAATGAAAGAGACACGTGAAAGATTTTACCATGGTTCTTGGCCTTACAATTTTTTTTTTGGAAATTTCTTTCCAAGTCCTCTATTCTTTATTTGAAATATTTAAGATGGATTGAACCCATTCAAATATGTTTACATCGGTAGAGGATTTTCGGACAGTGGCTAAGTAAAAATAATTACAATAGGGTTAGAAGTAATGATATAAGAAAATGAGAAAATTTACGTTGGTATTAGATACTTACGAGAATAATTTCATGATTCTGGGAACGGCATGTTGGTCTTTGGAATTATGTCTTTGGTGGTGAGGACAACAACTCTCTCCATCCAACCTCGATCATTATCCTTATCCAAGATAGAGAGGATAGCTCTTTCTCCTTGATTAACTAAGTTGATAACTCCCTCTCAAAAAATTCTAGAAGATTAAGGGAGGATAAGATGATCCAGGGTGAATACTAACTCAAATTCGTTAGCTAAGGGACGAAGGCATGCGACTGATCTCCATACAGATGGCCAGACTTAAGACAATAGACCTTGTACTTAACGCAAAAGGTAAGAAACTTGGTCAATGATCAGATGGACAAAGACAAAAGTAAAAGGGTAAGTGTATACATATGATTGGTCCTTATTCTCAAAATTCGCCTTCTCATAGTTAGTAAGGGCGTGTACTTCAATTTCTTCACCCCCATATACAATCTTGTTTAACCTTGGTGAGGTGAGCAATTTGAATTGAGGATGTATGCTCACCAACCCGTTTTCCACGATCCCCTATTTTCCTCATCTACAAGGTCCAAGGACGTAGGTCTGTCAAAGAATCTTTTATTTGGAAGAATTTGGTTGACATTAGGTTTAATTGTGTAACCTCTCATTCTTGATTTTGTCTTTTTGTCTTTTTTCTCTCCAGAGAAAGGTTTGCAGTCAGAAAGAGCAAGTGAATTTGTACGACAAATAGGCGGAGCATCTTGATGTGGAGAAGAAGGTACATGCATGATGGATATAGTGGACGACTGTTAAAATGATTAAGAAAATATTTTTTATACGAAATTCCAATAAATATACGAAGGTTAGGGTTTCACAAAGTCATAAAGGTGATTTGATGTGAGGTAGAACGAAGTGTAGAAGAAGATTATATAAAAATAATAATTATATTATAATTTATATTCAATGTGTCACATCCATTATGGTAATGTCATGTGTAAAAATGACATGACATATCCAAATCAGTTGTGAATAAGTGTATCTCTCACATGTAGAAATGATATGTTATGTTCAACCAAATGTGACCTTTTGACTAATTTAATCAAATTTGTAAGCAATTCAATTAAATCAATCAAATCAATTTAAAAAAAGTGTAATTTAATCAGAAGTCTTTCCTGTTAAATTCTAAATAGTGGTGTAATTCAGAAAAATACCATAATTCAAATAAAAAGTCAAAGGTAGCTGGTATATCAAACACCACAAATATCTTTTACAAGTTGAGATCATTCAAGTGTTTCAAACATCTTAATATGTAGACTAAATTCAAAATCAAGCTCAAAGAAATCATAATTTATTTCAAGATACACTACCTATACAATTTTGATTTGAATATTGTTTCCTTAATTGCTGGATAGTGACTAACACATTTAGAAATTACATAAAAGATTTTTGTATGATAATGAACATATTTTAGAAAAGTTCAATTACTTATAGTTAGACATTAGTTAAACTATGTATTTAGTACTAGGATCTTAGTGTTATCTCCTGTATTCAAGTTAGGGCAAAACAGAAACAGAAAAAAAATGAAACAGATAGAAAATAATAATTCGAGCCACAGAACCCACTGTGTTTCCTTAAGAAATTTAATCTCATCAAGTACCCGAGGTTGCATATTAATTCCTCCCAAGAAAAGATTATCACGGACCGAAAGTACCCTCAAGTCGTAACACGGCGTACTTGACCCCGAAGGGGTCTCATACAAGACCTTAGCATATTCATAACATAAGACATAAGAAAATATGGAAGAATTTAAACTTTAAGATATAAAATCGAAGTCATTTTCCTAAATCGCAAACGAAAGTCTTTTCTAACTCTTTTATCTCTAACAATCTACTTAATACTCAAGAATAATAGTTTTTTGGGCCGCATCCCATACAACGTCTTAAACATAAAAGTAAATGACGTAAAGGTAAGTGAATGTTGTCTTCGAAGCTATGAGGACTCACCAAGATCTTCAATCTTCTAAATCCTTGAAATTGTAGCCTCCAATGGCAACTCAAAGCTCAAACCCTACATTTGGTCAGAGTGTAGGCCATATGCGTTAATATAAAGGTACTAAGTATGAAAGCTAGCACAACATCATAAGAACATATCAAATGGTTAGTCAACATAAGACATAAGCATAAGAGATAATAACATGGTCATAATCATCATAATCACAACATAGTCTCCAATATAAGATTCATATGAACATAAGTCAACATAAGACATAGTTAATGAGAAAAGGATATAAGTTATAATCTTATCAACATAATTGACCCTTGGTCATCTATATCATGATAACACCATTCTCAAGTAACTTCAAAAGCATACAAGTGCAACGCAAAAATAACATCCCATAATACTTGTTTTATCAAAAAATATAACGTATGTAATATATAGGTATAAAGTAAAAATGACTATGACTCGAAAAATCAATTAATCTTATGATTTAAGAAAAATCAACTTTTCAAATTGACAGAGTCGCCACTTGATTTTTTAGTAAAATCAAGAAAACTTACAATTTATTTTTTCGAAAGATTTAAAAATAGATAAAAATCAATTGAAAAGGGTTCGAAGTTCAATGTACATTCCGAGAAGGTGTTAGGCCCTCGGAATGCCCGCTAACTCGCGGTTGACCGGCGATTTGACTAAAATGACTTTCAAACATCTTTTAAAATTTAAACTAAAATAAAAGAAAATTCAGTTTGTTTATATTTTTTTTAATCAAAAATTATTTATTTATTTTTACTCAATTATATTATCTTAAGGGGAAAAGAAATAAGGAAATTTCTTAAGGGACATAATTTAAGTGACAAGACTAGTAAATAAAATAAAGCTAAGTAAAAAGTATAAATATTTTAATTTGCATATTAAAAAAAGTGAAATGACTATCTTTGAGAATTTAATTAAATTAAACCATGGAATAAACAAAGTTAATCAAGTAATATAATATAAATAATAATAGAGGGAGAAGAAACAATCAGATTTGGACTTTTGGCCCACACCCAATTAAATTGGCCTTTGGCCCACCTGTCTAAGCCTATAACTGCCAACAATTATGGGCTTCAGCCCATTAACCCTTTGGACCAGCTGAAATTGTTTAAGGCTTTTGGGCCCATTTCCTTTAAATTACCTGTGTATACATTTTGTGTATATCGCTGTATACGAGCAGCATTTCGGATGTTTTTTCCTGCATCATCCCTGTATATCGATTTTGACCTGTGTTTTTATCAAAAATATGCACACCTGCAACTTCCAAGACTTGTACGACGTATATTTTGACTGTATATCAGTGTATACAACTGGTATACAGTCTTTTCAAAACCTGCAAAAATCAATTTCCAGCAACATTTTTGTTGTGTTTCGACCTGTACACCAATTGGAGGGGCTGACCGACTCAAGGAAGATATTTTGAGCCTTTACGGCTCGATGAGAAACCGCAACGAGATGGATTAAAGTCCGTGAGGACTCGAGGAGAGTTTCACATGCAATAAAATAGAAATGAATTAGCCATGAAGTGATGAAATAAGACACATCTTAAACAAACATAATTATGAGTACACAAAAATATTTGAAGAGATCCGAGTTAAGCTCGAATATATAACTCAGAAAATAAATAAAACATAAATAAATAAAGATCTACATCTTGAGAAAGAAATGATGCAAGAAGAAGTGATATTTACCTTTTTTAGTGCAGCGATTCCGGGATAGTACGAGCAGAGGTATGCGAAGAACTGATCCACACAATACGCAAATATAAGCCGTAACGAAGGATCCGAAATAGAACTCTAGTTTCTAACGAACATTGAGAAATTGCTTGATTAAATTGCTATGAGTATAAGTAGGTATATATATATATTATCTCCAAAATTTCCACCTCTAAAAAATTGTTCTTAAGAAAATCTCTACTTAACAATATTCTCTCAATATTTTTTAATGTTTTCTTATCTAAAGCCGACCTCTCTTCTTTCTTTTTCCTCTCCTCTTTTTTTTTCCCCCTAAATTTATAAAACTAATTATTTTAAATTGTTTGAGAATTTAAGAAGCTCGTGAATTAATTCCTACCGGGGAAGGTCAAAATTGGGTGTCAACAGCTGTCCCTCATTTTACTTGGATTGATGCAAGAAATTCGAGGAAAATGAAATTGACTAAGTCAATTTTGACTGACCACATATTCATCTTTTAAGAAAAGGGATCTGGTACGGATTTTAGGAATTATGACCGAGTCCTGAAATGAGTTTCCTACATATCTCAGGCTATATGAGAATTCAGGCCACTTGTAGTTCGATAAGCTAGATTTAACGCACGATTTTGAAAGAAATCAAAAGTCATCTCGATACCGAGTTATGAAGAAATCGGGATGCTTGGGAATAAGATTTAAGAGGAAATGTTAGAATACAACCGAGTTTTCAACATCGAGTCGCCTACATATCCTTAAACCATAGGAATCAGGCTGTTTGTAGTTCGACTCAATCGATTGAAAAGGGAATCTATTATGTTAGATAACCTTTGGTTCTGGACAAGTGACAAAATTAAACGAGGATGAAAAGGAGGCTTGTAACCTCTTAGTCATGAATGTGGTGCACTTCACACCCATAATTAAGAACTCACATGGACATAATTTCCAAAGCTCTCGGCGCATTGTCACTTAGATTGGAAACTTGCTTCCGGTATATCGAAATTTCCGGATGCGAGACCGAAACTGACAAAACCTAAAGAAAAACCCACATGCCTTCTGATAGGGGTGTGGTTTGATTGTGGTGGAAATCGTCCCTCTGCTCGCGTCCTAAGAGTTTGACACTCCTCTTTGGACTAGGTCCCAGTTTGCTGCTAAGAAAAAGTTCCACGTTGTGCTGCATCCTTTTTGATGTCGTCCGCACCTGTGGTTTGTTTTTGGAGAATTCATCCTTTCGGATGCTCTCGACAAAGACTGAGATAAAACTCGTCAGCATAAAAACTCAATTAAAAAGGGAGACAGTGTCTTTTACCATGTCGACACTTAATTGTTCTCCTCGAGATTTGACGTTAACTCAATCGGTTTGACGTAAAGCAAATAGAGCTTATGTCTTATGTATGTAATGCAATCTTCAATGTATTCTTCATTTGATGTTGAAATAAATAAAAACAGATGCAGTGCTGATATTTATCTTGATGTCGTCTTTGATGTTTACTTTTATCAAAATAAAATGATGTAGTTGATGCCGATGGGTGAAGATTTCTTCAGATGCCCGATTCCCTTTCTGGCAGTGCATGATTCCTTGCGGAGCATAGGTATCTTTTCGCGATGTATGAATATTAACTCGCGATGCATGATTTCCACAATGTATGAATATTAACTCGCGATGCATGATCTTCCGCAATGCATGAATATTGACTCGCGATGCATGATCTTCCGCGATGCATGAATATTGACTCGCGATGCATGATCTTCTGCGGGGCATGAATATCTTCCCGCAATGCATAAATTTCGCAAGGTATGAAATCTTCTTGCGGTGCATAAATTTCAGCGAGGTATGAAACCTTCTCGCGATGTATAATTTCTGCGAGGCATGAATATCTTCTCGCGATTAACTTGTGATGCATAAATATTAACTCGCGATGCATGATTTTCCGCAATGCATGAATATTGACTCGCGATGCATGAATTTCCGCTATGCATGAATATTGACTCTCGATGCATGAATTTCCGCTATGCATGAATATTGACTCTCGATGCATGATCTTCTGTGGGGCATGAATATCTTCCCGCAATGCATAGATTCCGCAAGGTATGAAGTCTTCTTGCGATGCATAAATTTCAGTGAGGAATGAAACCTTCTCACGATGTATGACTTTCTTGCGGGGTATAAATAACTTCCCGCGATGCATAAATATCGCAAGGTATGAAATCTTCTTGCGATATATAAATTTCAGCGAGGTACGAATATCTTCTCGCGGTGTCATCATTGATACCAAACGAAGATTGTGCTTCCATTGAGCAACATAGCGATCTGCTGGGTGTTTTCTAGATAATAACTATAAAATAATTCTTTCAGATAGTGTATTGTCCTGGTCGACAATAAAATAAATGACCCATCCGGATAGTGTAGTTTCTTAATCGACAATAAACTAAATGAACCCTCCGGGTAGTGTATTGTCTTGATCGACAATAAAATAAATGACCCCTCCGGGTAGCGTATTATCTTGATCGACAATAAAATAAATGACCCCTCCGGGTAGTGTATTGTCTTGATGGGCAACAAAATAAATAACCCCTCCGGATAGTGTATTGTCTCGTTCGACAAAAGTAAATGACCCCTCCGGGTAGTCTACTGTCTTGATCGACAATAAAATAAATGACCCCTCCGGGTAGTGTATTGTCTTGATGGGCAACAAAATAAATAACCCCTCCGGATAGTGTATTATCTTGATCGACAAAAATAAATGACCCCTCCGGGTAGTGTACTGTCTTGATCGACAATAAAATAAATGACCCCTCCGGGTAGCGTATAATATCATATATGACATTATGATGCAACTGACGTCCTTTACGGAAATCATAAACTCTTTCTTGAGATTTTTGATTCACCTTCGAATCCAGCTGTACGTTCTAAATTGACTGAAATAAACAAATCATATTCCCAAGACCCTATAAGCAATAAAATAGTTCTTGCCTCTACAGGAACATCGTTAATTTGGGAGAGATTTCTCCTCTCTTGACTCCTCCATATTCATTGATCAGAGGAATTTGCAGATTTCTGAGCAATATTATAAGTCTGATTATGCGATGGGAAGTATTCAAAGCCAATCTTAGACTTGTCGATAAACCTATGTTTAAAATTTTGAGTCCATCCTCAAAATTTCTGTCCCAGTTAACGGTATCGGCTTATCTTTCAACTATCGCTAAGCAAATCGTGGAATTTTGAGATCCTCTAAAAAATTCTATCCCAGTTGCAAATATCAAAATATCTTCAGTCTTGACTTGTTGAGGATTCAGAGATATCATTGCTTGTTTTTTGCATGGCAAACTCTGGTGATCTTTGCAACAAGCAAGCTAGCTCAATAATTATCCAACTGTAACGAGGTGGATGTCTCGATAATATTCCAACTGTAACGAGGTGGATGGCTCGATAATATTCCAACTGTAACGAGGTGGATGCTCGATAATATTCCAACTGTAACGAGGTGGATGCTCGATAATATTCCAACTGTAACGAGGTGGATGCTCGATAATATTCCAACTGTAACGAGGTGGATGCTCGATAATATTCCAACTGTAACGAGGTGGATGCTCGATAATATTCCATCTGTAATGAGGTGGATGCTCGATAATATTCCAACTGTAACGAGGTGGATGGCTCGATAATATTCCAACTGTAACGAGGTGGATGGCTCGATAATATTCCAACTGTAACGAGGTGGATGCTCGATAATATTCCAACTGTAACGAGGTGGATGCTTGATAATATTCCAACTGTAACGAGGTGGATGCTCGATAATATTCCCACTGTAACAAGGTGGATGCTCGATAATATTCCAACTGTAACGAGGTGGATGCTCGATAATATTCCAACTGTAATGAGGTGGATGCTCGATAATATTCCATCTGTAACGAGGTGGATACTCGATAATATTCCAACTGTAACGAGGTGGATGCTCGATAATATTCCCACTGTAACGAGGTGGATGCTCGATAATATTCCAACTGTAACGAGGTGGATGCTCGATAATATTCCAACTGTAACGAGGTGGATGCTCAATAATATTTCAACTGTAACGAGGTGGATGCTCGATAATATTCCAACTGTAACGAGGTGGATGCTCGATAATATTCCAACTGTAACGAGGTGGATGCTCAATAATATTCTAATATAATTCAAGAATAGGAACCTGAAATGGAAAAACAAATATATGAACCACTTATGGGGTGGATCGCCCAACAAAACTATCTGCAAAGTCTTTGATTGGCCAATCAAAGCACATAATCCACTTATGGGGTGGATACCCAACAAATTATAATTTTGACTCTGACAATTATCAAGAAACACGTACGCCTAAATTGCTACGCGACGAACATACTAAATTGACGTATATGCACGTCGAGACTACGATTCTCTCTTTAAAAGACAGAATTATCGAGGTGAATGACTTAATTCATTCACATGAAGATTAAAGACACTTTTGCCTTCCATGACAAACTCAACAAACTTAAGTTTGTTGTTGACGTTTCTAATTGTTAACAAAAACTTGTAACAATTCGATAACTCTGACTATCAAGAAAATATTGCGGTCACCAACATCTTTGTGATGTGATGAACTCGTTGATTCCTTGCAACACTTCTAAGATAGTGTTACTTTTGATCATCTTTAGATCTGATGTCGATTTCACATACGATACTGGCTTCACTCATACTATCACTTGCAAAGCTCGACACCAAACGTCAGTATTGACGATGAAGTAAAGAATAAAAGTAAAGATAAAGAACTAGATTAAGTTATTTGACTTATCGAGATTAGGCTACGATGAGTCTAATTATAACTTCGATCATGACTTGTGGCTAGCGATAATCCCACACTTTGTTTCTTACAACTTTGAAAGAATTTGTTAGTGTTTGACTTCAATATTCCTGCAACATAAAAAGACATTGTGTATAAATCACTTGAGGTAACGTAATAAAATGAAGAAAACTCGAGATGAAAAGTTTTCTAGTGATGTTGATGAGGCCACGAGAGGCATAAATGATGTCATTTTCCATGCTTCACAGTTTTGACATTGTCGTTTTGTGACTTCGTTGTTCCTGCATTCAAAGAAAAATTCTTAGTTTGGAAAAAAACTGATTTGTGTTGATCTTGTCTCCACGCTCCTTCATGCGGTTGGCTTACACGGTCGCCCGTCCTTTGTAAGACAGTCTTGATCTGTCTCAGTCTGAAATATATTTAACTCTAGTAACTTGCTTTATTAATTCTGAGGTTGCTCATTCTGGAATTTTGAGGCCCCTCCTCAAAACTCTGTCCCAGTTTGCCTCGATAGTATAAGATTTTTAACAACGGACATTGTTGTGTGGAATTCTTGAGATCATCTCAAAAAATTTGTCCCAGTTGCACATTTCAACATGATTCTCCATAAAATATCATCTTGGAATTTTGAGATTCACCCACAAAATTACCAGTTGCATTTTGGTATTTCAGTGTTGACTTGTTGAAGAAGTCCATCTTCAAATGAATTTTTGAGATCCTCTCAAAAATTCTGTCCCAGTTTCCATTATAAAGTGAAAAATGGAAATCTTACTGGGTATATGACCGAGCCATTGTGGCGCCTACGTATCCCGTTGGAGCAGGAATCAGGTCAAACGTAGTTCCCCCCTCAAAATTTGATTGGGAAAGTAATCTTTGAAAACTTTGAATGTTCAACCACTAATCAACACAAATCAGTTTTGAGTACCTGACAAAGAAAAATAACTCAAACAACAAATGTGTTAGTTTGTGTAGGTAGTAGGTAATACAAGATATCACACACAAAGCTGTAAGCACACAAAAGTCGCTTCATTTGAAGAAAGACTAGCCCACATATATAAAAAATGATTAGATAGACAGAAATTTGTCTCTCTGATTTTTAGCTTTGTGAGTCAAAATGTCGACTTGAGACGGGGCAAAGTCGATTGATTCTTTTGATTTTTTTGACTGAGATGTAACTCTAATTCTTTGTAAGAGTTGAAAATATAAAATTTCTCAGAATGGGGACCGAACCTTGAAAGGCTGCCTACGTATCTCACAAAAGAGAATTCAGGTCCTACGTAGTTCGATCTACTTGAACCTCTTTTTTTTTTTTTTTTAAATGCTGAATCTTTTTTCTGATGTGCGAGAGTAATTTTTTGAAAGATAAAGTTCGAATTTCATTGGGAAACTAAAGACTCAAATAGTATTTGGACGTACTTTTGATAGTGACTTGATATTTATGCTTAAGGAGTTCTAGAAAATATTTTTCAAGAATCAGTAGGCTAGAACATATCCAAATGAAGCAACATAATCAAACAAACAATTATAACACATAAACAGTTATTGCGCGTTCTACACAAATATGTGACCCTTTTGTGCCAAGGGTAGCCTAGCGATTTGAGGGATGTATATGTCATTTGAAACATCTCATTGTCCCAAAACCCAAATTTATACAAATTTATGAATAAAACTTAAATGGGGATACATAATTGGGGAAAACGGGATACAAAATAATCAGTCCCACGCAGGGGTTCAATCCTATACTATGCTTCCATGACAGTACCTTCGCTCCTGAACTTCTTGTCATCTGCGGGCGTCAATGTCTCTGGATGAACTAGTAGCTTGTGAAACTATTTCTTCTACTAAAATTAACTATAATCTACTATTTACCCCATGTGACACTGATTTTTCAAACAACGTATACATCCTTCAAATTTAAACACATAAGTATGAACGTCCGTTTAGGTCGTAAACCATTTTGGACTCAAGGTGGTCTTTCTAATGGGCCCAACACGCCTTGGGTGTTGGGTCATCTTAATTCAAATGCTCCTAAATTCAGGATTTTAGCTTGGCTCTACGCTAGTTTACTAGGAGTGGCTTTTGAAAAGACCGGGAACCCAAACGGACAATTTGGACTGGAACTCGCGACAACCATTGGACGCATGACGAACCAATAAATTGTCGCTAATTCCGAAAAAGGGTGAGTATAAAAAAGTCCGGCTGCGGTTCCGCAAACCGTCCTTTAATATACTATACAATATATATCGGAAATATGTCATGATATGCGATGCCAGTTTATAATTTAAACAAACTAATCACATGTAAGCAATTTAATAATACAATTAGTTCAAATAGTCAAATCATTTTGGTTAGAACTTAATTATTCCCCAGCGGAGTCGCCATTTCTGTTTTATCAAAAAATATAACGTATGTAATATATAGGTATAAAGTAAAAATGACTATGACTCAAAAATCAATTAATCTTATGATTTAAGAAAAATCAACTTTTCAAATTGACAGAGTCGCCACTTGATTTTTTAGTAAAATCAAGAAAACTTACAATTTATTTTTTCGAAAGATTTAAAAACAGATAAAAATCAATTGAAAAGGGTTCGAAGTTCAATGTACATTCCGAGAAGGTGTTAGGCCCTCGGAATGCCCGCTAACTCGCGGTTGACCGGCGATTTGACTAAAATGACTTTCAAACATCTTTTAAAATTTAAACTAAAATAAAAGAAAATTCAGTTTGTTTATATTTTTTTTAATCAAAAATTATTTATTTATTTTTACTCAATTATATTATCTTAAGGGGAAAAGAAATAAGGAAATTTCTTAAGGGACATAATTTAAGTGACAAGACTAGTAAATAAAATAAAGCTAAGTAAAAAGTATAAATATTTTAATTTGCATATTAAAAAAAGTGAAATGACTATCTTTGAGAATTTAATTAAATTAAACCATGGAATAAACAAAGTTAATCAAGTAATATAATATAAATAATAATAGAGGGAGAAGAAACAATCAGATTTGGACTTTTGGCCCACACCCAATTAAATTGGCCTTTGGCCCACCTGTCTAAGCCTATAACTGCCAACAATTATGGGCTTCAGCCCATTAACCCTTTGGACCAGCTGAAATTGTTTAAGGCTTTTGGGCCCATTTCCTTTAAATTACCTGTGTATACATTTTGTGTATATCGCTGTATACGAGCAGCATTTCGGATGTTTTTTCCTGCATCATCCCTGTATATCGATTTTGACCTGTGTTTTTATCAAAAATATGCACACCTGCAACTTCCAAGACTTGTACGACGTATATTTTGACTGTATATCAGTGTATACAACTGGTATACAGTCTTTTCAAAACCTGCAAAAATCAATTTCCAGCAACATTTTTGTTGTGTTTCGACCTGTACACCAATTGGAGGGGCTGACCGACTCAAGGAAGATATTTTGAGCCTTTACGGCTCGATGAGAAACCGCAACGAGATGGATTAAAGTCCGTGAGGACTCGAGGAGAGTTTCACATGCAATAAAATAGAAATGAATTAGCCATGAAGTGATGAAATAAGGCACATCTTAAACAAACATAATTATGAGTACACAAAAATATTTGAAGAGATCCGAGTTAAGCTCGAATATATAACTCAGAAAATAAATAAAAAATAAATAAATAAAGATCTACATCTTGAGAAAGAAATGATGCAAAAAGAAGTGATATTTACCTTTTTTAGTGCAGCGATTCCGGGATAGTACGAGCAGAGGTATGCGAAGAACTGATCCACACAATACGCAAATATAAGCCGTAACGAAGGATCCCGAAATAGAACTCTAGTTTCTAACGAACATTGAGAAATTGCTTGATTAAATTGCTATGAGTATAAGTAGGTATATATATATATATTATCTCCAAAATTTCCACCTCTAAAAAATCTGTTCTTAAGAAAATCTCTACTTCACAATATTCTCTCAATATTTTTTAATGTTTTCTTATCTAAAGCCGACCTCTCTTCTTTCTTTTTCCTCTCCTCTTTTTTTTTCTTCCTAAATTTATAAAACTAATTATTTTAAATTGTTTGAGAATTTAAGAAGCTCGTGAATTAATTCCTACCGGGGAAGGTCAAAATTGGGTGTCAACAATACTACCCAAGCCAAGTATCCATTTTTAGTCATCTTAATCATAGTCTACATGCATGGTCAACTCTAAAGTTTCTCTATGCCATAAGGGTACCATACTTCTAAGTAATCCCAAGACACACTTGTGCAATGCATGAAAAAAATCCTATAGTACCCTTTACACTAACCATAGCCTTGAAGTCATCCTAGTCATATCCATCCTACTTTGGCCTCATTATTAATTTCACTCTCTGAAGTAAGGAATCTCTCCTTTAGTCAACTATAAATAATAGGAAAGGCAACTTTAGTCCATTCCTATCTCAAGGCTTATCTCAAGGCTTCTCTTTAGTGACCCAAGTCATACTTTGTGCAATGCAATCATAACATCCCATAATACTAATCATGCTAAGTATTACTTTTAGGTCTTATTACTAGTTCTTCTTTGTTTGGGACCTAATTCCTCTCTATATTTTTAGAACCCTGTGAGGTATTCTCTCTAAAGCATATCTTATTTCATTACTAAGTTGAACCCTAGGAGATACTTCTTTTAGTATGTCTAAGTTCCTCCTTCACATGGACCCTATGATGTACTATCTTAAGCATGTCTAAGTCCACCTATACTTTTGATTATTATGTATGTCAGAAAAAAATATCTATCCTTTCCAAACATGCTCTTTCACAACAACTTTAGAGATAGCACATGTATCAAGGATCACTTCCACAATTGCATTATGCATTCAATTTACATTTCAAATATTTTGTTCTGATTCTGCTCAATTTGAACCTTTTAGATTTTAGAATTTGTTTTCACACCTTCAACCTAACATTGACTCCATAGTGTGTCTCACCGATCAATAATATGTTATTTACAAATAGAATACACCATGACACCATATTTTGAACATACTATATCAATTCATCATCATCAAGATAAATAGAAACGGACTAAGAAATGATCTCGATGCAACTTCATCTTAATTGAAAAGTATTTCGAGTCTCCTCCAATCGTTCTAACATGTGGATTCAATTGAATCCATCATACATATCCTTTATCACTCTAATGCATGTAAGACACGGCTATATTTTTAGTCTCCAGACATCTCAATACTACTTTCACATACACCATGAATAAGTCCTTCACTACATCAAAAATGATCATTAGCGACAATTAATTCCTAGTTGCAGCTAAATATGTATTGTTAGAGGCAATTAGTACTCTTTATATATATGTCCCTAAAGTCTTTAGAGACATTGGTTCTAATGGCATTAAACTAATGCCGGTAAAGACTTTAGCACTCTTTATTAATGTCAATATTTAATGCCACAAAAAGTTGTTTTTGTTGTAGTGCTTCTCCCTTTCCTTATATTCCTACACCAATCTCCTCACAATAACTCGATGAATATGCTTCTTTTTTGTTGTATTAAAATTTAAGGATTTGATATAAGCTCATATGATCGAGGACTTTGTAAAGCAGCAATAAGAACTCAATTTTAGAGTTGGAAACTGGTTGTCAATTCCATTAATTAGTAGTAATATAAAATAATATATCTTGAAGCTTGTCGACAACAATAACTTAGGCTAGTGTCCCATGACGCAACCAATCAATTGAGCACAATATTCACCAAAAACTAGGTGCAAATCGTGTAGTACATGCATTTTCTCAGTCAATTATTATACAATAACATTAATGAAATTTTATGAGAACATATCAAAATAGAAATTTGTTTACAAAATACTACTCTATATAAGAGTACGTAGGTATGTAAATAGAGAGACAATGTTACCGTTGGGTTCTAAAGGTGTGAATAAAAAATGAAGGATTGCGACTCTCTTGAAGGGTGCTGACTTTGCTGAAAGGCTGTGATCTGTATGAAAAGTTGTGTCTTTTCAAAAGGGTTATGACTATTTGAAAGGTTGTGCCTTTTCCAAACGATTGTGACCTTTGTGGAAGGTTGTTTCATTTCTAAAGAGTTGCGACCTTTATCCTTTGTTTGCTATAAATAGAGACGTTTTCTCTCATTTTCTGCATCAAATTCTTTCCTCCTCTTGCATACATTTCTTACAAAACAGAATCGATTGATCGTGTCTATGTGTGATTCTTTGTTGTCATTTTGAGTTCGTTGAGATTATTGAAGTTTTAGGTACCACTACTTCTTTAATGGTTAATCTATTTTATCTTGGAGGAATTAATCTGCAACCTTGGGTACTTGAGGAGAATACATTTCTTAAGGGCACACAATGATTTCTGTGGACTCGGATAGTTTTTTTGTGTTTTTCTTTTCATCTTTTATTTTTTTCTGGTTTGCTAATCTGAATTCAGGAGATAACAAGCTTAAGAAATTTAAAATTGATGGTATTTTCTGTGGTAAGGAAATTACTTCTCTTTTGTGTGATAAAAGAGATCTGAGATGAATTAGTACTACTTTAATATGGTCAGCTATATTTTCTGTAGTAATTTTTTTCTTGAATGGGTAATATTAGTCTTATTTTCTTCCCAAGTGCATTCAAGCATTGTACCCTTTCATTTTTCTTTTCAACAAGAAAGTTATTTTGTGCATAAAGACTAAGATGAGCACTTTAATGAACATATGTTGTCTCCTAACAATATTTGAACATGAGTTTAGTTTCTCATTGAAATCCAATGTCTTCTAAGGAAAAATTGAAATATGATGAAAATTGGGAAAGAAATAAATAATTTGCAAGAAAAGTGACTTGCATGAAATCATTGATGACATATAGGATATGATTCGATTAGAGAAAAATCATGTTATATTTTTGTTTCCCTTGATTATTATTTTTTCTATCCATTATAAGTTATGAGATTTATTTCATAAATGCTAGGATAGATTGACCTTATGTGATGATTTCAAAATATATCTTTATTATTATTAATATGTATTCTTTTTAATTGAGAGAAAAAAAAACTTTTATAGTTTTCTATTCCATGTGAAATTTGATAGTGTCTTACTTTTGGAGACTAATATCTGGTGTTTTTTTACTCCGTTGGTATGAAAATATAAGAACTTCATGAACAAATCAAATTGTGCATTGGTTCAAAAAATATAGATACTTCACCAATTTGTTAAATACTCTGTTTGAATGACTATTCTGACTTGAAGAGTTTAAAATCTTTGTCAGGAATATTAAGGCGAAATGATTTGAAAAAGATAAAAGCTTCTTCGTTAGCTAGAAACAGTGTTGTATTTGAGATTTTTGGAAATTAAAACCTTTTTGGTTTACTACTCTGTTAGAATGTGAAACTCATTAGAAGAATATAAAAACTTCATCAGAATTCGAGGTTCATTCGGTTAACGATTGGAAGAATATAAAAACTTCATCGTTAAAGTAGAAACAAGTAGTATGAAGATTGAATCTTTACTGTCAGAATTCTAAATACTAAGTTGTCTGTCTAGTTATGACAGAAAGGGGATAAAGAACAGTAGTGACATATAATTAGTAACTTTTGTGCAGGTAATAGGTGTTTCTACGGATTAAATCTCCAAATGAAGGCTTCGTGTTGTCAATGTGTATTTGATGGTATACAATTTGAAAGCATGAAAAAAATATGTGGAAAATAATTTCAAATACTTGAAAAATATTTTTGAAAACATAATTAAAATAATGGGGGGTTCTGTACTTGTGATAAAGATAAAACTAGACTTACTATCTAATTTAAATTTGAAAGTACAAGATATGAAACTTAATGACATTCTTGTATTATGTTAGACCCACGAAATTCTTGGATTATATTCGATATTGTGGTTGTTGAGTCTCTCTTTACTAGTATATGATATGACTAGTATAAACCACAAAATTATATTACTCTTTCAAAAGATTTGTATTCTTTGCTGAAAAAGTGTCACTTAAAATATTGTGATTTTTCATGAAAAGATATGTCTATTTGTATAGACATTAATATTGGTGAAATGTGACCTGTTATGTTTGTGTTATAAAATAAACATTTGGGTCATATTGCCTTTATTGGACCTAAGAGACTATGTTCATGGGTAATTCGGTAACAAATTGAATGTTATGGAAAGGTCCTTTTGCAAAGGACATCTGGCAAGATGTTGACTCTAAAAATTGTCTCTATTTGACAAAGTTATAACAAGTAATGAAAAGAATATTTGTAGGAAAATGTTACCTCACTGAAGGTCTTTTCAAACCAAGTATTTCTTTTTGTTCTTACTTGCTTGAATCAAATTGTTTGTGACATGAACATTTAGGACATGTCAGTTACAAAACCTTGCAAAAACTGATCAAATTAGAAGTTTTGCCTAACTTCTAGTGCAATAAATTAAATGTTAAGTATGTGTTGTTGAAACAAATTTTAATCACTTAGAATTGATTTACACTGATATTTTTTATATGAAGTTAACACCATCTCGTGGTGAAAAAATACTTTTATTTGCTGAATGATAAGGATGAAACAATAGAAACATATAGGCAATATAAAATCGAAGTTGAAAATCAGTTGGATAAAAAGATTGTCATGATTAGAATTGATATATGTGGAGAATATGAATATTCTTTTGCAGAAGTATATTTGGAAAATGGAATCATCCATTAAATTACTGCTCATACTCACCTCAATCTAATGAAATTGTTGAAAAGGAAAAAACCGAACTTTGAAGGAAATGTTGAATGTCCTACTTATAAGTTCAAGTTTACCTCAAAATTTGTGGGGGGATAATATAATTATAGCAAAAGAGAACAACAGAAAGTTTGTATGTTCATAAAGAGAGAAACAACAAGTTTTATTTGTTAATAAAGGGAGCAACAAATAGAAAACTTTTGTTTGTTAAGAAAGAGAGCAATAAAAAGTTTTGTTTGTTCAGATTTTGTTGTATCCTGATAGAAAATTTCTTGTCGTCCCTTAAAGTATATAAGCAATAACTCTTTAAAGATAGAGATCTAACAATTTCCAAAACAGTCTATTCCATATGAAAAATGGAAATGAGGGAACTATTTCCAAACGGGTTAAAATAGGACCTAAGACTATGGATTTTATGTTCATTGAATATTCTACAAATAGTAAAGCATGTTGATTTATGGTTCACAAGTCTGAACCGTCGAATAGTCAAGTAAAAGGTCTAAACGACCTTGAAAAGAACCAAGGAGAGTGTACTTAATAAAGATATTCAGAGGCGTAATTGTTCACAACAAATATTCGTAGGCGCTGAAAATCGATTGCAAGAAAAATAAATAAAAGAAAAATGTGATTTTTATTAATGAATCATTGTGAGTACAATTCCGTTGTTCTCTTGATTCTTTCTCCTAAGTTTCTGTGTTATTCCTGGGCCTTTAGTTGCGTATTTTTCAAATTGTAGGATGATGTTGACCTCCTTGAGATGTTGTCGATCTTCGGGACATTGGGAAGTGCTTCGTCGTTTCAAGTCGATCTCCGGAAATAACTCTGTTTACCACTCCTTCGAAGAGCTATGAGGTTGATGTTATAGCTTTTTCCAATTTGCTGAATGCTTGTTGAAGAGTTATCTTGATTTCTTTGAATGTCATGTTTATCCCCTATTTATAGTTGTAGGGAGTGAACAAGGTTGCTTGTGATTGGCCAAAGGATATCACTTTGACACTTAGCGGGTTGTGATTGGTTCTTGCACTTGACTGGAACTACCACCTCATTTGGACACATGAAGTCACCTTGTTGGTCTTGGATGCCTAGTCACTGTTGACACCCAATTTCGGACCTCTCCAATAAATTAATTCACGAGCTTTTTTAATTCCAAGTGATTTAAAGTAATTAATATTTTACAAAATTCTAGCATATTTTTATGGATGTGTGAAAATCGTCCCAAAGTTTTTGTGTTTTGTTTAAATATTTTATTAACTATGTAGTAGTTTATTTTTTTTATTATTGTTGTTTTAATTACGTCGATTTTTTTTTATTTCGTTGAAATTAAGTTGCTTCTTTAATTAATCAATTTTAATCCATTTAAAGGGAGACATATTGGGCCACGTTTCTTTTATGTCAGCAGCCCAACTCTTAGCCTCCTTCACCCTTTTAATTCAATATTCCCTACAGCCCCTCCTTCTCCAATTTATTTTCAGCCCACACCATCTGATTCAACCCGGCCCACCCTTCCATTTAACAATCCAAACAAACCCAAACGCGTGAAAGGACGACCGCGATATCATCTTCATCTCGAACGTCACGCGATTCCAACGGCGCGACTCACAATCCCAGACGGAAAGCAGGGCGTGAATATCCAAAGTGACTGCAAAGTTGACCTTACTCGCGTCTCACCTCCCTCACGCGAGCACGAGTTCATGGAAGAGACGGCGATAGACGGAAAGCATCGATGCACATAAGACAATTTTCTTCTTCCTCCCGTCCCTCTCGACCGTACTATCGCAGCAGAAAAGCAACAACAGGCATGCGTTTTGTCCTTGCAATGGCGAGATGAAGACACGTCGCCTAGCAAGGACACTGGTTTCATCTAGAGCGTCCACCTCGCCTCCCTCCCGTTGAGAGTTGATGAAATCGGATATTCCATTGAGTTTGGATAAGATTTGAGGCTTTGGAATTTAAATTTTTGTGGGCTTGAAAGAGGAGCGAGGGCCCTTTCTCTTTTCGTTTTTGGAAACCTAATTTCCTCCTATAAATATTTCTTGTTCTGGACATCCGGAGGAGATTTTTTTTCTTTTGGAGGAGGAGGGTAGTCTTTGAAGTCTTTTAGAAATTGAAATTTGTCTTTGAGAGTTTCTTTCTTTTTTGTTAAAAGTATTTTCGAGTAAGAACAGGGGATTTTTGTAGGATTTAGAGGATTTTATGGGGGTCACAAATTTTCATTCAAAGGAAAGTGTAAAGAGCATTGTCAAAGATTTTAGAAACATTCTGAAAAGGAAAATCAATTCGCTTAAGATTCTGTTTCGTTGCTTCGTCCACGGCTCGTCCGCAAGTTCGTGGTTGCTGGTGGTGAAGTCATGGAAGTTCATCTAGCTCGTTACGGTCTGCGTTCGCTTCTCAAGGAGAGGTAATTTTCTCTCTGTTAACTTATCCCTTTATCGTTTCTTTTGGTTCTGTCTGTGAATGTCGAATATTACTGCTAGATCGGTTGTTGGCTGATATGTATCGTTCGGCATCGATGTTTAACCTTTACCCTTTTCTTTTACCAAGTTTGCCGAAGTCTTTTCGAAAAAAAAGGGGACAACTCTTTATCTAGTACTTACCGAGGTCATTTTGACTTTTAAAACGGTTTTGAATTTTTCTTTTCTTCCCTTCCTATGCTCGACCCATCTTGGTTTATATGTGCATCGGCTAGTTTATTTATTGAAGTTTGAATGAGTTCGTTGCTGAATATAATGCTTGTATCTCTCCTAGTTCGTCTTAACCCTCCTTGTGATTTAGTATTTGTCGAGCTTCAAGCAACAAAAGTATGAGGCAGAACATCAAAACTAATCAATGTGTTGGTTCTTTGTTTAAGATTATCCCCTTTTACTATGCAATGTGTTTTATCTTATTTTTATTGTATTCTCGTTAGTCCAAGCATACCGTCCTTATCTTTAAGTGTATAAGTGTTCTGTTCATTATGTTACTATGCAGCTAGTTTAAATTTGATGATTTGTAGTGTGGTTATCATCTTTTAGGCATTGCTTGTTGTCCTAGTTTTGAGGTATTAGATGTTGCTCAAGCATGAGAGTTTCTTTTAGATTTTTTTGGCTCTTCTTTATTTTTTCTAAAAAATGCCTGCGCTAGTTGGAGTATTGATTTTTTTAGTTCGAAAAATATACATATTTTAAGTTGATTCCTAGTCTAAATTTGATGACTCGTTAGTTTCAGTTTCTTAAAAATAACATGGTGTTTTTCACCATATATATCTTTTTTTTTCTTCCTTCCGTTGCATCATTCCAGTAGATTTAATCGTGGAAATTAAAGATAAAATGTGACCCTCCTTGTTTATGTGTTCTCTTGTTGTCATTCATGTGGATTTGAAGCAAGTATGTTGTAATAAATCAAAATCCTTTCTGTGGATGTTTGAGTGAGTTGAACCCATCTATTTATGCAAAGTAATTGTCTAATCTTTGTTAAGTCTTTTGTGTTAAAATTATTTACTATTCTCCCAAACTCCCAAAACCTCGTCTTCCTCTTTCGTGTCATTTTCAAACCAGAGGCGGAGTGGATTAATTGTTTGACTAGTCCTAATACTCGGGCTTAACATATAGTTGCTACTTTGGCTCTTTTAGTGAAGACTTCGACTTTTGGGACTTTGTTTTGTCTGAACATAACTACTATATATTATACAGTCTTGGCATAATCTCAACCTATTTACTCCTTTTGAGTGACCAATGGGTAGTTCTTTTGTTTAATTCCATGTGTATAGTTTCAAATCTTGTTATACAATTCATGGACAGTCCTTTAAGTATAAATTCTAATCCTTATTGTGTTTCTTTGGTATGTGACATCCGCCATGAGTCCACGATACTCTCCCCTTTGCGCTTCGGGAGAGCCATCAAGTCCCAAAAATCCGTATCGAGTCAACCATCCATACATTCGGCGTACAAATTTAGAGATTGAAGAATTCGAAGTGGCCAGAGTTGGAGAGTTGGGCCAAAGGCCCATTTTTTTTAATCATTTTTGTAGTTTTGTTATTTTTGGGGCTTAAGTCCCTTGTCATCTTTTTTTCTATGTTTACTTTGTATTATTATCTGTTTAGGTTAGGACAGGTACAAAAATAAATGGGTCAAAAACCCAAAACAGGTGGGTCTAAACTCCGGTCCAGGCGGACAGAAATCGGAATTGGACCCAACTCTCTATCTCTATCTCCCTCTCTCTTATTTATTGATCATTACATATAATTCAATTAAGATATTGTATGAAAATATTATTTTTTCGATTCTCCTTTGAGAAAAAGAGGATTTTTGATTGGGTGGGTTCAAAGAAAAAGAAGGATTTTTTGTTTACCTTACTTACTTTCCTTTTCCTTATATAAATAACTCAATCAAAATGCAATTATCTCCAAGAACAAAAAGTCTGTTATGCTTAATACCTTTAGTTTGATCGGTATCTATCTTAATTCGACCCTTTATTCGAGTAGTTTTTTCTTCGGCAAATTGCCCGAGGCCTATGCTTTTTTGAATTCAATCGTAGCTATTATGCCAGTCATACCTCTTACTTGCCGATTATGTGTCGTTAGTTTAAAAGTTAGAAAAATCAAATCCTTGCGAAACGCCATCTCACTTTAATCGTTTATCTAAACTGATCAAAATTTTAAAAATTCTAAAAAAAAAAATTAGTTTGCAAAATCTCAATTAGGTAATAATTGTTATAAATTCATTGAATTAAGTGGATTGTCCATTAAGCTTATCATAAACTTATCCTTATCATGGATATGTATTCCCAAGGTGATATGAACCTTTTTGGGATAACAATGTATTTACTAATGTGACATTAAACATGGTGACCTATTGGTTGATTTCTCTACCTATAAATAGAGATATCATTCACCATTGTAATATATACTTGAATGAGAAGAAAGTCTTCTCTTCCATCTTACTTCTCTTGTCTTCTTCTCTTTATACTTCTATTATTATGAGTTTGATTTTATATCACGTTATTAGCACGAGACTCTATCCAATTGAGAGTGCGTTCTTGTTTTTCTTTAGCTGATCATATTTTGGTTGATCTCGTTATGAAGATCAAAGTATTATATGCATAAAATCAGGTATGTATTTTCTAAAATCTTTTTATGATCTAGAATACAATAATGTTCAGTCACTAACATTGACCAGGAATAAAAGGCATATACTACTATTAGTTGAATATGACATACTATATATAAAAAAATCTTAAATGGAAGAAGGTATAAAGTTTTAATAGCATTAGTTTGAATATTATTTTGATTATATTGAAAGACTCAAAGGGTGAGTCATGTTGTATTTCGGTCTATTATACTGTTGGTTAAGGGTAAGACATCAGGTTAAACTCCGGATGCACCATAAAAAAAATATTTGAGGGTAAGACGATAGATTCATGTTCTATCACACCAAAAGGGAACAACATAAATTTGAGTTTTGATGCACCATGATTGGGTTCAAGTCCCATAGAATTATGCGTAACACGCCTTATATGGGTAAGACATTGAGTTTGAGCCAATGCACCATAGCAATGATAAAATGATGACTAAGAAAAATAATATATTTTTGATGAAAAACCTTGAAATTTGTCCCATTGAACTTGCTCCATTTCTTGAAAAGAATGTGGTAGCAACATATGATAACTTTAAAATATGATGTTGACTTGCTCCATTCTATCGTATGAATGTGGCAGCAGTAAATAATTAGTCTGAAAGATGACAAATGATTAACGATATGCAAAAGGGCATGAAGGGACGGAATTATAATAGTCATCATTGTGGTAATTATAAAAGGAAGAACACTATGGGTTCTCCAAATAGTCCTTCAAAATGTGAAGGCAGTTTTCATTATCAAAATGGTATGACAGGACATTGGACTTGTGAATGTTGTCGACCCAATAATTTAACAAGTTTATAAATCCTCCATCAAAAGATAAGAAGATAAAGTGATGGTACACTTGATCTTTCAAAGTGATGTTGAGGTGTGTCATGTAAATATGATGAATTTTAAAGACATGACAATGTGCTTATAATGCAAATTTATGAAGTACATATAAATGATTAGTCCATTCCTTGAAGAGAATGTGACTTGTAATCAATATCGTGAATGCTCCACCATTCTATAAGAGAATGGGTCAAAATGTGATAAAATCATTATGGGTTGGATATATGCCACAACTCACCTCTATGGGAGGTTTGAGAAAAATGATATACATTAAAACTCACCTCTACGGGAGGTTTGAGAGGAAATAGATTTTATTTGACAGAAATGGTTAATGGTATTGTACGTTTATTCGTCACTATAGTATGTTTATTGTGAACTACCGAAAGGGCAAAAAAAAGAAATAGTTCTTGCCTATAAGGGTTGTGGTCATTATTGAAAGGCAATACAAATTTGTCATTGGTTGTGTACTTATGGTACAACAAAAGTAAAACACAAAATATGTCCTGCTCGTAATGTTTTGACCATGACAATAATAATATAATTTCCTCCTTGAAGGAGATGTTCACCATAGAAATGGTGTCATGCAATATGTGATAGTACACAAAATTAATAGCAAGCTCTAACGAGTTGTGTTATTACCAGATGAATAATATTGGAGTTGTAGTAAGTCTCAAAAGAAACTTTTTAAGTTTCAGATGAATTAAAAAGAAATATTGAGACTATAAATTACGAAAGGATTTAATATCTTTAAATTATTACAACCGAAGCGGGTTATAAATATTGATGTAAAGGATTTACCATTTTTCCTCTTGTTTGTTGCATACAAACATGGACATGCTGATGAAATCACATGTAAAAGTAAATTGTAAGTGTACTGAAATAAAAATCAGTTGGCATGATCAGTTGGACATTGCGATTAAATGTGATGTAAATATAATTGAGAATTCATATGGCTTATATGATGAAGAAATAAAAGATTCTTCAAGAATTCTCTTGTGTTGCTTGTTTTTCATTGTACCAGCTAAGGTTGGGATTGTAATTCCCTGAATGTTTTGGAACATATAAAAAGGTGGATATGGGCTCATTCATCTTCCATGTGGATCATTTGCAACTATATGATAGACGTATCTATGCGATGATCACATGTGCTTTGTTGTCAACTTACAAATTGGTGTTTGTAAGGTTGTTTGCTCGAATTGTTAAATTTAGAGCATAGTTCCAAATTATGAAATTATATTGATAATGCTGGTTGATTTAGCAGAAACTGTATGCCTTCAATTATAGCTAAATTATGGTTATGAGAACAAAACTCCCAAATAAGATTTGGTATGAG
This sequence comes from Solanum lycopersicoides, assembly GCA_022817965.1. Lineage (NCBI taxonomy): Eukaryota > Viridiplantae > Streptophyta > Magnoliopsida > Solanales > Solanaceae > Solanum > Solanum lycopersicoides. The sequence goes on from CM040624.1 coordinate 81,131,954, forward strand.
ATAATTTTATTTAACATGTAGCAACACATGTATGCATCAAGCCAACAAGGTTTTCCCATCATAATTGGTTCAGGGTCAGGAACCAAATAATTTTCATCTAAAATGTTGAATGTGTGGTTCTGATTTTAATTGCTCCACCACGCACAAAGATGAATTCCCAAATAAGATTGGGGTGAATGTTAGATTTTCTAACATTAGGGGGAGAGATGATGACAACTGAAAATTATGTGTGAGATTAATTATGAATTATCTAGATCCTCGGTAAATAAATATGTGAACTTAAAGTTCAAGAGATAATTCATTTGCATAATATTGCAAATTAATTGCCAGATTAATATACTGACCCTATGAAATAATTTAGCTGCAAATGCTCCAATGTGAAGTCCTTGAAGGACAAAGTCTATGATACGCCGGAAGCGTAATAGACCAATCGGTTCCAAATATAAAATTCCTTGAAGAAGGAGTGGAGAAAATGATCAATATGATCATAATAACGAGGCAAGTGCTATAAGAGAGCACCACAACATAACAATTCATAAAACCTTGGAAAAGGTTCAGGTACCTGAAAAATAATGAAAAATGAAGAGATCTCGATAAGTTATGTCTTGTTGGAATCGATATCAAATAAACGTCGACGGTATCTTTGATATGAGATAGCGCTCAATGATATAAATTGTGATGAGGATCATGAATTCAAATCTGTCATATAGTGTGGACAGATAAATGGTTGGCCAAGTAAAATGCATAATTCAAGTAAATTTTGTTTCACTTAGAAAAGTGACGGTTTGGACTGATAGTCCATAAATCAAGGTATAATGTCAGTGGGATACAAATAAATTATTAAGCGATAGTATAACCGTAAGATATAAAATATGGTTTGTGCCTTGTGGCATAAAGGTTTGTCTCAAAAATCCTGACATTATTGGAGATGTTTTCTCCTATGGTGGATGCAATGAGGTTTGTTTTGATCTGGCAACATATGAAAAACGTTAATGCATGTAATGAATAATTGTAATGTCTAGCTAGACAATGAAGGTTATATGAAAATCCTTGAAGCAATCGAGGTGTCTGAAGCATATAAAAGTTTGAAGGAAACTTTTTCAACAAAGCTTCAAGAATCCTTATATGGATTGAAATAATCAAGGAAGAAAATAGTACAAAAAGAATGACCCTAATTGTCCTTGAATTTTTATGAAAAGGTCAGGATATGAATTTGTTATTGTAGTTGTGTATGTTACTGACTTGAAAGTTATTAGCACTCTTAAAGATCTTTTAAAAGTTGTTGTGTGTTTGAAAAAGGTGAAAAGGTCTTGGTAAGAAAATTTTTTATCGTGACCTACAAATTGATAATTTGACAAATAAAATATTTGTTCATCAATCAACATACACAGAAAAGTTTTGATGCAAGTTTATATGGATAAATCACATTCATTGAGTACCCCAATGATTATGAGATCGCTTGAAATAAATGATGATTAATTTTGATCACAAGAGAAGGATGAAGAGCTTCTTGGTGATAAACTCCATATCTTAGTGCAATCAGGCTACTAATGCATCTTGCTAACAATACTCGACCAGATATCTATTTTGCAGTAAATTTACTGGCAAAATTCGATTCCTCCCCAACAAAAGGACATTGAAATGGTGTTATGTATATACTTGAATATCTTTGAAGGACCATAGATATGGGTTCATTCTATTCCAAAGAATTCAAGTCAGAGCTGATTGGTTACGCAGATGCAGAATATTTATTTGATCCGCATAAAGCACGATCTCAAATACGCTATTTGTTTGCATAAGGAGGCACAATAATATCCTGGTGATCAATGAAGCAAATGTTGCTATGCAGAAATAAAAGTCCTCTGTGAAGCAAGTCGAGAGTGCGTCTGGTTGAGATAAATGACACACCATATTCAGGAAAAGTGTGATTTTTCTTTGAAAAAGAATATACCAACCACAATGTACGAAGATTGAAGACATCATCGTAAGAAATTAAGTGATTTTTTAATCAGGGGGAGTATAATACGCGTTGCACTCTTTTTTCCTTGACCGATGTTTTGTCCCACTGGGTTTTCCTGACAAGGTTTTTAATGAGGCAACAAATAATGCGTATCAAAAGATATGTGTACTCTTTTTCCTTCACTACAAGTTTTTTCCACTGGGTTTTTCTCTTGTAAGGTTTTAACGAGGTACATTATCTAAGGACATCCAAGGGGGAGTGTTATAAATTCATTGAATTAAGTGGATTGACCATTAAGCTTATCATAAACTTATCCTTATCATGGATATGTTTTCCCAAGGTGATAAAAACCTTTTTGGGATAACAATGTATCGACTAATGTGACATTAAACATGTGACCTTTTGGTTGATTTCTGTACCTATAAATAGAGATATCATTCACCATTGTAATATATACTTGAATAAGAAGAAAGTCTTCTCTTCCATATTACTTCTCTTGTCTTCTTCTCTTTATATTTATATCGCCATGAACTTGATTTTATAACAATAATTTTATATTCATTTTCAAGCAAAAAATCTAGAATAGTTTTATTTCAATTTTATACCAGTTTTAGCCAAAATAATTTAGTTGCCGGAAAACCGTATTAACGAATATTTTAGGTGTTTAACACCTTCCTAAAATATAAATAGGAATTCTCGAACTCCTTTAAATGTTTTCATCAGATTTTTCTCTTAAGTCTTTTGGAAACAAAAGTTTTCTTAATTCTTGTAAAACAATTAAATGGCGACTCTCTAAAAAGTCGAAAAGCCTATAATAATATTTTTTCGAATGAAATAGAAATGATGACTCTGCTGGGGATTTGGAGGATTGTAACCTTAAAACTAAACATTATTTGGCTATAATCGCTTATCTGTTTACTTTATTATTGATATAATGTTGCATTTTCATGGCATATTTCCGCTAAACAGCAAGTAGTTTGCATTAGGAAAACGGAAGTTACGTGGCTTTCCACAATTTCTTTAAGAAATATACAAAAATTCATTTGGAAGTATCAAACGAATAGTTGGAATGCGGTCATACGACGTAGTTTGGTAGCTTCACCTCGTTGTCTGTCCGACTTGGGTAACCGTCAATTTAAAACAAATTCTAGCAAGCCTAAGATAGAGCAAAACCAAAACCAAAAAATTAAGCATTAGCCTAAGACGGCTTAATACCCAAGGTGTATTAAGTCTATTTAGTAGAGAACCAACAAAATCGTGTCCAAGGTCTTCGACCTCACGACACATCATTTTATTTGACATTTGAATGATGTATGTGTGGAAACCAATTTGGGTTGGGTAAACCTAACTAGTTTCTGTTTTGTAGATATGGACCGTTTTCCAAGATTCGACATGATCATAGCAGCACCACCCAACTCAAAATGTGGTATGACAATCTTGACGGGGATCATAGAAGAACCATCAACAAATACGTAGGTGCCCTGACAGAGTTGATCAACATGAACGGTTGGCCAAAAATGGTTGAGGTCCTCACGGGGTATTGGGATAACCACCGAATGGTGTTTCGATTTGGAACCATTGAGATTACCCCAACTTTGGAGGAGATCAGAGACTGCATAGACACAGTAGGTATTGGGATAGAAAGAAAGGCAATGAAACAAGAAGACATTTTCATCCCTAATAAGCCTTTCATAGAAGATATTGCGGACTGGTTCGGGTTGGGGAAATTTTTTGCCTACTGGTGCCAAGAATCCCACATATCATTCAGAGACCTTTATATCAGATTTGTACATGCGACCTTCTACGCCACTTACAACCGAGAGTTCAAGATCTCTTACAGAGAATGGAATGAAATTCGTCCTCTAGCATTTGCTGTAGCGTTGTTGGAAATGGTGGTCTTCCCGCACGGCCCATGTCTAAGCATCAATACCCAAGTTATAACACTTGAGCACACTTTATTCAAAGGGTACGAGAACCAAGGGCAAGTGAAATACTACCCTATAGCTGCAGTCATCCTGTCCGACATGTATCGAGCCCTGGGAAAGTGCAAAGAGGGGCACCGATACTTCCAAGGGTGCAACCTACTCCTTCAGTGGTGGATTCTGAGCCACTTGGCAAAGGGCGCTGGGACTCAGAAGTTGCATACTCTTGACAACAGGAACACCCTTAAAGATTTGAATGACATGCTGTACTGGGTAAATATGGATAATTGGAGAACAAGGGGGAGATGGGCTCATATTTTCTTCGAATTGAGAGAAGAAGATCTCCAGTGGATGCTCGATCGCTTCATCTCCAAAGAAGTTGTAGTGGAGAGCCGCAGACAGCTTGTGATTCCTCTACCAGGTATTCGGGGAATTCGCTCTTATGCACCCTTTCGAGTCTTGCGACAGTTTGGGAGGAGACAAACTATACCTGAAGAGGCGTACTATGGCGCTTATGTATACGATATTGGAGACGATAGGGTGCACGGCGCGTCTGAAATGTTCAGAGAATGGAAAGGTGCCAAGCGGATGGATAAAGACACCATCGCCCTAGACTGATTCAATGTCGGATATGATGAGGGTTACAAAGACTGACTAAAAGAAGACATACAAAGCATCTCCTCCCCAACCCCGCGCCGCTTCGCAACGTAACAGACAAAGAAGCCAAGCTACGAGAAGTAAAAAGAGAGGCCCAAGAAATGTACGTTAAGTTTGTCGAGAACCACGATGCTCTTGAGAAGGCGACTTAAGATGTGGAAAGACTAAGACGTGGTTACGATGACTTTGACTTATGGGTCAAAGATAAGATTGAGAGGATGCGATACGAAAGCTGGGAGGACAAAGGACGCCTAGGTGAAGGATTCTTGCTGATGCTACGATATATGTATCAACAATATAAGACTCAAGAAAACACCAACGGAGCAGGACCATCTGGAATGACATAGTGGATTTCGCCCCTGCGCGGATTTTTCTATATGTATTTGTCATTTTAGCCTCTACGTGGGCATGCTTTATTGCATTTCAGTACATTCAAATGGCCCCTGCGTGGGTCGGTCTTTTAGTGTTTTATTTTCCCTTTGTGAATGCTATTATTCATTTGTGAAATTTATTTTGGGGGAATTGTTTATTTGGTTCAAATTCACGCGTACATCATTCACGATATATGTGCCATTAACTGCTTATGTGTTATGTTGCTGTGAATGAGGATATCAGAAATCCACTCCTTTCCAGAAATTTCCAAAATATACACACAAGTCACTATTATAAAATGTCCGACCAAATTTTACGAGTCTTACTTTTCTCATCCAAAAGACAAATCCCATCTCCAAATCCTAAAAACTACTCTACTGTCTCAGGAAAGGAAAAATCACCGTTATGGACAAAGGAAAGAGTATCTAAGCTGAGCCAACTAAAAAAGACAGGATCGACATACAAAAGCAGCGCGGAAAGCGTCTGTATGACTTATTGTTTCCTCCTGGGAGCCCCAAAGAGGAAATCAATGAAGAGAGTTATGAGGAAGCACTTTTCCGCAAACCTTCTTTCGAAGAACGTCTGGCAAAAGAAGACAAGAAAATTTCTCTCGAAGCATATCCGCACGAACACCGAAAAAGGATAAAGATCATTTCGTGCGCACTCATTTTCGAAAACTATCGGTCTAGGTATATACTGAGATCCATCGAAAGAGTATCATCCCAAGAGGGATCAGGGGATTTCCGCAAGACGTGTGAGTGTCATCCCAACCAAAAGGGGCATACGATAGAAGAATGCATAGAATTCAAGAACATAGTCCATCGTTTGTTCAGTATGGACAGTATTCCAAACACTTGGGGTGACGACGTCCTCCTTGTGTGCGATGAACCACGACTTGATATACCAGTCACAAAGAAGACCATATTCTATCGTTGCTCGTTCACGTCTTTCAAGAAAATGATGATGGAAATTTACTCAGAATTAGTTCAGAATGGAGTCTTCACCCATTTCTACAGGGGCATGAACAAGCCGTATTCTCTTTAGTACGAAGTTCGGAAGCGTTGTCCCTATCACAACGCCACAGACCACAATATTGAAAAGTGTCTTAACTTCCGCCACGACCTCGAATCCCTTATCGACATGGGAAAGATTCATGTCGAGATTGTCCCCCGTGGTTGAGATGACATAAAGAAGAAAGAATTACTAAGATATAGTCATCATTTTATCTTTAAAAATCTATTGTTGCCTTTCAATTTCCTTGTAATCGTAATGAATGAATGAAAAAATGTTTCACTTGTATTCAAACTACGTTGGACCTGAATTCTCCTTTTGACATACGTAGGCAGGCTTTCAAGTCCTGGTCCCTATCTTTAAAATTTTTTCGTTCCCCCCCTTTACATTTCAAGGAAATGAGAAGAGTAGATCAACGAATATCAAAGAATAGCTGTAAGAAGACCATAGCTCAACGTGATTTAGCCTTTCTGAGACAATGTCAAATTAAAAAACAAGCAAACTCCTGCTTGTTAAAAAATCCGTTTCTGTCCTTACTGGTGGGTTGAAGACATTCCTCAAACATAGCAACTTGTGTGTTTATCTGCTCTATGTGTGATATCATGCGTTTTGTACTCTGAATCCAAACTAACAAATCTGCCTTTGAGTTGTTTTTCTCCTCAGGTATTTTGAATTGATCTGTGTTGATTACGCTAGAAGATCATTCTTACTTCACCAGATCAAAAGGTCCCGCAGATTCCTTCCCAGGGTAAAATTCTGATATAGGAAAGACAATTATGAGAGACAATAATGAAGAAGTAGGTCTCACTGAGGTTGTAGTGGCTCAACCCACCATAGCGGACCAAAATGAGTTGATTCTGCAGTTGATGTAACAAATTGCAGAGATGAGGGTAGAGATGCAGAGAAGGCAGAATTTGCCTCCGCCAGGATATAATGTTAATGCTGCAGATGGAAGGCCTCCTATCTACTTCCCTTCCTCGAACATGGATCCAGCTCAAAGCGTGCCGCTTGCTCAGAATCCACCCAACATAGACTTGACTTCCCAAACTCCACAATATGCTTCCGTCTCTTACCAAACTCCGCCACCTCTTCAGAATTACCATTCCAAAATTCCATCTCATCCTCAAAATACCCAACCTCAATCCGCTCCACCACCGCAAAACCAAAGTCAAAATCCGAATCATAACATTTTTAATCTCCAAACATCCCACCACCACTTAAATCAGAATACCAACCCTCAGACTTATCCCCAAAATTACCAAGCCGCTCAAAACGCCCAGAGTCGTTCCGTAGCTCCACCCTTACCTAAAAGAACCACTTTCTAGATTCCCGTCCCTGCTAAGCACGATATGGATGATTCTGAGTTGGACCATTACGAGGAAAAGGAAAGAGAATGGAGGGATAAGGAAGAGGCAAGTATGGATATAAAAGAGGAGATCAAGAAAGCCATGAAAGAGCTCCAATGCGTCCCTGATATCGCCGGGCTTAGTTATGAAGATTTATGTATTCATCCAAATTTGGACCTTCCAGAAGGGTTCAAAATCCCGAAATTTGATACTTTCGGAGGAGTGGGGAACCCTATGGCTCATTTGAGAGCCTACTGCGACCAACTCGTTGGAGTTGGTAGGGATGAAACTCTATTGATGCGGATCTTCAGCCGAAGCCTGTGCAGAGAAGCTCTTGAATGGTTCACCTCTCATGATACCAGGCAATGGCCCAGCTGGAATGCATTAGCCAAAGATTTTATCGATCGATTCGCTTACAACGTAGAAAATGTTCTAGATCAATACTCTTTGGAGAAGATGAAACAAATATCAACCGAGAGCTATAGGGAGTTTGCCTATAGGTGGAGAAAAGAAGCGGCGAGGGTAAGACCGCCCATGTATGAAAAAAAAATTGTTGAAGTGTTTGTGCGGGTGCAAGAGCCCGAATATCATGATAGAATTATGTTGCTCGTTGGAGCAAAGTTTGTCGAGATATTCAAGATTGGTGAGACTATCGAGGATGATTTAAAATCAAGAAAGATAGCCCGTGTAGCCGCATCGCCTGGATCTTCAAGGTTGTTGAAAAAGAAGAGAGAAGACGTGGCTGCTGTTTCATATGAGGGCAAGAAAAACCCAAGAAGATCTTCATACTCCCACTCCCAAGGTCATTCTCGACCTTCTCAAAACTCTTACCAGGCTAGTCAGAAAAATAATCCACCTCCAATTTACCAAAATCCACCTCCAATTTACCAAAATCCATTTCCCACATAACAATATCATCCTCCACTTTACCAAATTCTGTCTCCTTATTATCAAGGTGTTGCTCTCAACTGTGCTAACTTTCAGTCGAGCTACAGAGCACCCCCTCCTATTTATCAAGTCGAAGCTCCACTATACCAAAATTCCCCTCCAAATTACCAAGCTTCATTGCCAAACTACCAAACAAATCCATATCCCAGAAATCAAGCTCCCCGTCCCAACAATAGAAATTATCAACAGATTCCTCCTCCACAAGGCAGTTATGATCCACCTCGACCTAGATTTTAGAAAAAGCCTTCAAGGAACTTCACTGCGCTCGCCAAAAGCTGAACAAAGTTGTACGAGCGACTGGCTGCGGTCGGATATATCCAACCAGTGGGGCCCAAAACGGTGGATACCAGTTCTAAGTCCTATAAGCCCAATCAAAGGTGTGCTTATCATTCCAACAATGTTGGGCATGATACTGAGGACTGTATCAACCTCAAGCATAAATCTAGGATCTAATCGACCAAGAGGTGGTCTTTCTACAACTAGCTGTGCCTAATGTCAATACCAACCCTTTGCCGAATCATGGAGATTTGGCCCCACATCCTCCTATGACTGCCGTGTATAAGATGATAGCCACTGTGATGCTGCGGAATGGTTTTGAACCAGGTTTCAGATTGGGAAGAAACTCCCAAAGGAATTATTGAGCCTGTTCTGGTTCCCATCAAAAGGAGCAAGATATGGTTTGCGGTACGTCCCCACAGATGATGATATGAAGGCAAAGAAGAAGAATGATCAAGCATTGGCTAAGACAATACCTCATCTGTATCAATCATTCCGGGTCCGAGAGTACGCCGAGCCTGACGACATTGTGGAAGGAATCTGCGGCCTTTTCGAAAAGATCGATGCTGTCATCGAGGACGAGGTCGAGCTGACAGGATTCCGTGATGCTAAGCCTGGGGAGATGCTGCAGAATTGGACCTCCATGAAGATTTTGATTCCCCGAACTCCTTGGTAGAAGGGCATCATTTATGTATATTTAAATCGGTGGTAGTCCGGAAGAGGCCCGAGAACCACCATTTTGCATTTTTCTTAATTGCTTGAATTTTAAAATTTCCCCGTGATGTTTGAAAAAGGCAACATGACCCTTAGCCATGGCCAAAGTTTGCATTATTTCCCATTTTGAATGAAAGCCTCTTTTATTAAATTTGGTTCATTTACTTATTTGTTGTATTTTTGCTTGTCTAACTTTGTTTATTTATCGTTTCAGTAATATAAGTTTTAAACCTGCCAATGTTATGTCATGTCACGAGCTGAACGAACAAAATTAGGCAGGTGATGACGAGGCTGATGATTACGAAGAAGAAAATGAGGTACCGGAATATGTTGCTGAAGAATATCTGCAGTCTGAAAATCAGCCTAAGCCGAATTTAGAGGAAACTAAAACTGTAAATCTGGGAAACCAAGAGTGTATCAAAGAGGCCAAAATCAGCGTTCACTTGAATGAAGTCCAGAGGAAGGATCTAATACATTTACTCACTGAATACATTGATGTGTTCGTCTGAGAAGTCAGCGACATGCTAGGGCTGAGTACCAATGTTGTGTCTCACAAGTTACTAATTAATCCAGGGTTCAGTCCGGTGAAGCAAAAAACTTGGAAATTCAAGCCTGAGTTGATTTTAAAGATTAAAGAAGAGATCACCAAGCAGATAGAGTCTCGATTGGTGGAAGTGACACAATATCCGACTTGGTTGGCCAATGTTGTTCCGGTCGCCAAAAAAGACGAGAAGATCAGAAGTTGTGTCGAATACAGAGATCTCAACAAATCTAGCCCAAAGGATAATTTTTCGTCGCAAAACATTCATATTCTGATAGATAATTATGCTAAGCATGAAATGTAGTCGTTTGTGGATTGTTATACAGGTTATCATAATATGCTGATGGACGAGGAAGATGCAGAAAAGACAGTATTCGTTACACCTTGGTGTGTATATCATTACAGAGTGATGCCATTTGGCCTCAAGAATGCTGGTGCGGCTATATGAGGGCTATGACGACCATATTTCATGATATGATTCATAAGGAGATTGAGGTGTATGTGGATGACATCAAAATCAAGTTCTGCAAGAGTTTGAACCACTTGACACACTTGAAGAAGTTCTTTGATCGTTTGCGTCATTACAACTTGAAGTTAAATCCTGCCAATTGCGCTTTTGGAGTTCTAATCGGAAATTTGTTGGGATTTATAGTCAGCATAAGGGGTATTGAACTCGATTCTTCCAAGATTAAAGCAATTTAAGAGGTGATGAGTTTCTTAGGGAGGTTGAAATACATCAGTCGATTCATAGCTCAATCAACCGTGGTGTGTGAGCCTATCTTCAAGCTGTTGAAGAAAGACGCTCCGACAAAGTGGACTGAAGAGTATTAGACTGCTTTTGACGCTATCAAGAACTATTTGTCAAATCCACCGGTATTGGTTCCTCCGCGAGAGGGGAGTCCATTGTTGCTGTATTTGTCCATCTCAGATAGTGCATTTGGATGCGTGCTCGATCAACACGACGAGACAGGAAAGAAAGAAAGGGCTATCTACTACATAAGCAAGAAGTTCACTCCATACGAGTCTCATTATGTTCTGTTGGAGAGAACATGTTGTGATTTGACTTGGCTTGCCCAGAAGTTGAGACATTACTTGTATTCGTATACTACATACCTTATTTTTAGGATGGATCCATTAAAGTATATTTTCTAGAAGGCGATGCCGACCGGAAAGTTAACTAAGTGGCAAATGTTGTTGAGTGAATTTGATATCGTGTATGTCACTCAGAAGGCAATAAAGGCACAGGCCTTGGCTGATCATGTTGCAGAAAATTTTGTTGATGAAGAATATGAACCACTCAAGACTTATTTTCACGATGAAAAAGTATCGTTTATGGGTGAAGATATTTCTGAAATGTATCCTGGCTAGAGATTATTCTTTGACGGAGCAGCAAATCACCAAGAAAAAGGTATCGGAGCGGTCTTAGTGTCAGAATCTGGTCAATATTATCCCATGGAAGTTAAACTCTGATTTAATTGCACGAACAACATGCTGAATATGAAGCTTGTATTCTTGGTTTGAAAATGGTCATCGACATGAATGTCCATGAGTTGCTGGTTATTGGAGATTCAGATCTGTTGATTCATCAGGTTCAAGGAGAGTGGGCCGTGAAGAACCCAAAGATTATACCTTACGTGCAGTATGTACAGAAGTTGTGCAAAAGATTCCGTAAGATCGAGTTTAGACATACTCCCAGAATACAGAATAAGTTGATCGATGCTCTTGCCACCATCGCTTTAACGATTAAACATCTAGATACTAATTATATTGATCCTCTAGATATAGAGTTGAAAGAACATCCAGTCCATTGTTCACATGTTGAGGCAGAACTGTATGGTTTGCCATGGTATTTTGATATAAAGAAGTATTTGGAGTCCGAAAATTATCCTGAAGATGCTACATCCAACCAGAAGAAGTCGATACGCCGTATGACTCTCAATTTCTTTCTAAGTAGAGAAGTTCTTTATAGGAGAACTCCAGATTTGGGTCTTCTTAGATGTGTCGATGTTGTTGAAGTTGCGAAACTTATTGAGCATAGACATGCCGAAGTTTGTGGCACGCATATGAATGGGCTCACTTTGGCGAGAAAGATCCTTCGAACCGGTTATTTCTAGATGACTATGGAGAATGATTGTTGCATGTTTGTATGTCATAAATGTCAAGTGCACGGTGATCTGATTCGAGTGCCGCCTCACGAACTCAATGCTACGAGTTTACCTTGGCAATTTGTAGCTTGGGACATGGATGTCATCGGTTCGATAGAGTCAGCCGCTTCTAATGGACATAGATTCATCTTGGTTGCTATTGATTACTTTACCAAATGGGTGGAAGCAGTTTCTTATAAGTCGGTAACCAAGAAAGTTGTAGTTGATTTTGTTCGCAATAATCTGATATGCAGATTTGGAGTACCAGAATCCATCATCACTGATAATGGTGCAAATCTCAATAGTCACTTGATGAGGGACATATGTGAGCAGTTTAAGATTACTCACCGGAACTCAACCGCTTATCGTCCTCAAATGAATGAAGTTGTAGAGGCCGCCAATAAGAACATCAAGAAGATTCTGAGGAAAATGATTGATAATCACTGAGGGTGGCATGAGATGTTGCCATACGCTTTATTGGGTTATCGAACGACTGTCAGAACGTCGACTGGAGATACTCCATACTTGCTAGTGTATGGAACAGAGGCATTCATACCTGCTGAAGTTGAGATACCGTCTTTGAGAATCATCCAAGAAGCTGAGATAAGATGCTGAATGGGTGAGCAAGAGAATTGATCAGTTAACTTTGATTGACGAAAAAGAGAATGGTTGATGTTTGTCATGGTCAACTATATCGACAAAGAATGATTCGTGCTTTCCACAAGAGAGTCAGAGCCAAAATTTTGAAATCGGTCAGTTAGTACTTAAGCGCATTTTTCCTCATCAAGACGAGTACAAAGGAAAATTCGCACCAAATTGGCAAGGACCCTACATGGTTCGTAAAGTATTATCTAGAGGTGCTTTGGTCCTGTCGGAGATGGATTGAACCGCATGGTCGAAACCAATCAACTCTGATGTTGTCAAGAGATACTACGTGTGAAGCTGCGGTTTGCATTTCTATTATTTACTTGTAATCGTTCTATTTGCTTGTATTTTCTTTGCTTAAAATTTTATCCCTCTTGTAATGAACTACGTCTGACCTGAATTCTCAAGAATGAGATACGTAGGCGGCCTATGTCGGCCTCGATCACCCCGTTTATCCCTTTAAATATTTCTTTGTATTTTAACTACGTTCGACATGAATTCTCAAGAATATAAGTAGGCGGACTATGTCGGCCTCGGTAAGTTTCCTAGTAAATTTCTTATTGTTGTTAACCTTCAAGGGGAACTACGTTTCCTGCCTCAACGGGATACGTAGGCGCTACAAGGGTTCGGTCATATTTCCCATAAGATTTCTATTTTTCTTTACCGTAGAAATTGGGACAGAATTTTTGAGAGGGACTCAAAAATTCTTGAGAAGAAGATTACTCCTTAACAAGCCAAGACTGAAGATATGTCGAAATTTGCAACCGGGACAGAATTTTTGAGAGGATCTCAAAAATTCTGTGATTTGCTCACTAATAGTCAAAGATAAATTTGGGACATGTAACTGGGACAAAAATTTTGAGGATGGCCTCAAAATTTCAACATGGGTTTATCGACAGTCTAGAGTGGCTTTGACTACTCCCCATCGAATAATCAGATAGACCTCCAAGCGTTAGGCTCAAAGAAGTTCGCTAAGCCTAACGTGACAAGACACTTGGTAGTGACCCTTTTCAAAATACTACTTCTCCAAAATTTATTTTCTTAAAGGTTTTTCTTTTACGTTTTATCCGTTTTGGCATAAATATTTTTGTCTTATCTATCAAGAGTTGGGAGATTAGGAAGATCAACTGGAGATAGCAGGACAAGGAGCAAACAACTGAAGAAATCAACACAGATCAGTTCGTTTTAAAACTGACAATTTTTCTGTGGACGCAGGTTTATAGCTTTGCTCTGAAATCAACAAATTCCTCCGATCGATGAATATGGAGAAGACAAGGGAAGAGAAAGATCTCCCAAATTTAGCAGTCTTCCTGTAGACGCAGGAATTATTTTATACATTGCTTCTACCGGAGAATTGGGAATAAGAATGGTTTATTTCAGTCGATCTCCAACAAACATGAAATCTATAAAGAACGTCTAGCTAGATTCAAAGGTGAATCAAGCGAAAATCCCAAGAAAGATTGTACAGTTTCCGTAAAGGACGTCAGCTGCATCATAATGTCAGATATGATATTATACACTACTCGGATGAGTCATTTATTTTATCGTCGATCAAGACAATACACTACCCAAACGGATCATTTATTTTATTGTCGATCAAGACAATGCACTACCTGGAGGGGGTCATTTATTTTATTGTCGATCAAGATGATACATTACTTGGAAAATCATTTTAGCGTTATTTTCAATTGAGACGATATGAACATCCAGAAGGCACCTAGAAGATCACTATGTTGCTCGATTGAAACACTATCTTCATTTGGTACCAAGGATGACATCGAGAGTTAATATCCACGCATCACAGGAAGAAATTCATGCATTGCAGAAGATCATGCATCGCGAGTCAAGATTCATGCATCGCGGGAGATCATGCATCGTGAGTCAATATTCATGCATCATAGAAGATCATGCATCGCGAGTCAATATTCATGCATCGTGAAAGATCATGCATCGCGAGTCAATATTCATGCATCGCGGGAGATCATTCATTGCGAGTCAATATTCATGCATCGCGAGTCAATATTCATGCATCGCGGAAGATCATGCATCGCGAGTCAATATTCATGCATCGCAAAAGATCATGCATCGCGAGTTAATATTCATGCATCGCGGAAGACCATGCATCGCGAGTCAATATTCATGCATCGCGGAAGACCATGCATCGCGAGTTAATATTCATGCATTGCGAGGAGATATTCATGCCTCAAAGAAAATTATGCATCGCGAGAAGATATTCATGCCTCGCAGAAAGTTATGCATTGCGAGAAGATATTCATGCCTCAAAGAAATTTATGCATCGCGGGAAGATATTCATACCCCGCAAGAAATCACGCGTCGCGGGAAGATATTCATGGCCCGCAAGAAATCATGCACTTCCAGAGAAGGAATCGTGCATCTCAAGGGAAATATTTACCCCTCAACATCAACTGCATCTTTATTTGGCAAGAGTGAATGCCAAGATAATCATAAAAAACAACGAAGAGAAATATCAACATTGCATCAATAGTTATTTATTTCGACATCAAGTGAAGATTACATCGAAATTACATCGCAAACATAAGACATAAGTTTTATTTGCTCTACGTCATACCGATCGAGTTGACGTCAAATGTTGAAGGAGAACAACTAAGTGTCAACACGGTAAAAGACACTATCTCCCATTTGAATTGCATTTTTTAGCTGACGAGTTTTATCTCAGTCTTTGTCGAGAGCATCCGAAAGGATGAATTCTCAAAAAAAAAATCATAGGTGCGGACGACATAAAAAAAGATGCAACACAACGTGGAACTTTTTCTTAGCAGCGAATTGGGACAGAGTCCAAATAGGAATGTCAAACTCTTAGGACGCGAGCAGAAGAACGACTTCCACCACAATTAAACCACACCCCTATTAGAAGGCATGTGAATTTTTCCTTGGATTTTGTCAGTTTTGGCTTTGCATTCGGATTTTTGGTAGGTGTCGGAAGCAAGTTTCCAATCTGAGTGACAATGCGCCAAGAGCTTTGAAAATTATATCCGTGTAAGTTCTTACCTATGGATGTGAAGAGCTCCACCTTCATGGATAAGAGGTTGCAAACCTCCTTTTCATACTCGATTTATTTGTCACTTATCCAGAACCAAAGGTTATCTAACATAATAGATTCTCTTTTCAAACGATTGAGTCGAACTACAAGCAGCCTGATTCCTAAGGCTTAAGGATATGTAGGCGGGCTCAATGTCAAAAACTCGGCTATATTCCCACATTAGCTCTTAAATCTTATTCTCGAGCATCTTGGTACCTTCATAATCCGGTATCGAGATGACTTTTGATTTCTTTCAAAATCGTGCGTTAAATCGAGCGTATCGAACTACAAGTGACCTGAATTCTCATATAGCCTGAGATATGTAGGAAACCCATTTATGGGGTTCAGCCATAATTCCAGAAGTCCGTACCAAATCCCTTCTCCAAAAGATGAAGACGTGGTCGGTCAAAATTGGTTTGGTCAAATTCATTTTCCTCGAATCTCTTGCATCAATCCGAGTCAAACGAGGGACAGTTGTTGACACCCAATTTCGGACCTCTCCGATAAATTAATTCACGAGCTTCTTAAATTCCAAGTGATTTGAAGTAATTAATATTTAACAAAATTCAAATATATTTTCAAATATATATATATAAACATATTTTTATGGATGTGTGAAAATCATCCCAAAGTTTTTGTGTTTTGTTTAAATATTTTATTAACTATGTAGTAGTTTATTTTTTTTTATTATTGTTGTTTTAATAACGTCGATTTTTTTTATTTCGTTGAAATTAAGTTGCTTCTTTAATTAATCGATTTTAATCCATTTAAAGGGAGACATATTGGGCCCCATTTCTTTTATGTCAGCAGCCCAACTCTTAGCCTCCTTCACCCTTTTAATTCAATATTCCCTACAGCCCCTCCTTCTCCAATTTATTTTCAGCCCACACCATCTGATTCAACCCGGCCCACCCTTCCATTTAACAATCCAAACAAACCCAAACGCGTGAAAGGACGACCGCGATATCATCTTCATCTCGAACGTCACGCGATTCCAACGGCGCGACTCACAATCCCAGACGGAAAGCAGGGCGTGAATATCCAAAGTGACTGCAAAGTTGACCTTACTCGCGTCTCACCTCCCTCACGCGAGCACGAGTTCATGGAAGAGACGACGATAGACGGAAAGCATCGATGCACATAAGACAATTTTCTTCTTCCTCCCGTCCCTCTCGACCGTACTATCGCAGCAGAAAAGCAACAACAGGCATGCGTTTTGTCCTTGCAATGGCGAGATGAAGACACGTCGCCTAGCAAGGACACTGGTTTCATCTAGAGCGTCCACCTCGCCTCCCTCCCGTTGAGAGTTGATGAAATTGGATATTCCATTGAGTTTGGATAAGATTTGAGGCTTTGGAATTTAAATTTTTGTGGGCTTGAAAGAGGAGCGAGGGCCCTTTCTCTTTTCGTTTTTGGAAACCTAATTTCCTCCTATAAATATTTCTTGTTCTGGACATCCGGAGGAGATTTTTTTTCTTTTGGAGGAGGAGGGTAGTCTTTGAAGTCTTTTAGAAATTGAAATTTGGCTTTGAGAGTTTCTTTCTTTTTTGTTAAAAGTATTTTCGAGTAAGAACAGGGGATTTTTGTAGGATTTAGAGGATTTTATGGGGGTCACAAATTTTCATTCAAAGGAAAGTGTAAAGAGCATTGTCAAAGATTTTAGAAACATTCTGAAAAGGAAAATCAATTCGCTTAAGATTCTGTTTCGTTGCTTCATCCACGGCTCGTCCGCAAGTTCGTAGTTGCTGGTGGTGAAGTCATGGAAGTTCGTCTAGCTTGTTACGGTCTCCGTTCGCTTCTCAAGGAGAGGTAATTTTCTCTCTGTTAACTTATCCCTTTATCGTTTCTTTTGGTTCTGTCTGTGAATGTCGAATATTACTGCTAGATCGGTTGTTGGCTGATATGTATCGTTCGGCATCGATGTTTAGCCTTTACCCTTTTTTTTTACCAAGTTTGCCGAAGTCTTTTCGAAAAAAAAGGGGACAACTCTTTATCTAGTACCTACCGAGGTCATTTTGACTTTTAAAACGGTTTTGAATTTTTCTTTTCTTCCCTTCCTATGCTCGACCCATCTTGGTTTATATGTGCATCGGCTAGTTTATTTATTGAAGTTTGAATGAGTTCGTTGCTGAATATAATGCTTGTATCTCTCCTAGTTCGTCTTAACCCTCCTTGTGATTTAGTATTTGTCGAGCTTCAAGCAACAAAAGTATGAGGCAGAACATCAAAACTAATCAATGTGTTGGTTCTTTGTTTAAGATTATCCCCTTTTACTATGCAATGTGTTTTATCTTATTTTTATTGTATTCTCGTTAGTCCAAGCATACCGTCCTTATCTTTAAGTGTATAAGTGTTCTGTTCATTATGTTACTATGCAGCTAGTTTAAATTTGATGATTTGTAGTGTGGTTATCATCTTTTAGGCATTGCTTGTTGTCCTAGTTTTGAGGTATTAGATGTTGCTCAAGCATGAGAGTTTCTTTTAGATTTTTTTTGGCTCTTCTTTATTTTTTCTAAAAAATGCCTGCGCTAGTTGGAGTATTGATTTTTTTAGTTCGAAAAATATACATATTTTAAGTTGATTCCTAGTCTAAATTTGATGACTCGTTAGTTTCAGTTTCTTAAAAATAACATGGTGTTTTTCACCATATATATCTTTTTTTTTCTTCCTTCCGTTGCATCATTCCAGTAGATTTAATCGTGGAAATTAAAGATAAAATGTGACCCTCCTTGTTTATGTGTTCTCTTGTTGTCATTCATGTGGATTTGAAGCAAGTATGTTGTAATAAATCAAAATCCTTTCTGTGGATGTTTGAGTGAGTTGAACCCATCTATTTATGCAAAGTAATTGTCTAATCTTTGTTAAGTCTTTTGTGTTAAAATTATTTACTATTCTCCCAAACTCCCAAAACCTCGTCTTCCTCTTTCGTGTCATTTTCAAACCCGAGGCGGAGTGGATTAATTGTTTGACTAGTCCTAATACTCGGGCTTAACATATAGTTGCTACTTTGGCTCTTTTAGTGAAGACTTCGACTTTTGGGACTTTGTTTTGTCTGAACATAACTACTATATATTATACAGTCTTGGCATAATCTCAACCTATTTACTCCTTTTGAGTGACCAATGGGTAGTTCTTTTGTTTAATTCCATGTGTATAGTTTCAAATCTTGTTATACAATTCATGGACAGTCCTTTAAGTATAAATTCAAATCCTTATTGTGTTTCTTTGGTATGTGACATCCGCCATGAGTCCACGATACTCTCCCCTTTGCGATTCGGGAGAGCCATCAAGTCCCAAAAATCCGTATCGAGTCAACCATCCATACATTCGGCGTACAAATTTAGAGATTGAAGAATTCGAAGTGGCCAGAGTTGGAGAGTTGGGCCAAAGGCCCATTTTTTTTAATCATTTTTGTAGTTTTGTTATTTTTGGGGCCTAAGTCCCTTGTCATCTTTTTTTTCTATGTTTACTTTGTATTATTATCTGTTTAGGTTAGGACAGGTACAAAAACAAATGGGTCAAAAACCCAAAACAGGTGGGTCCGAACTCCGGTCCAGGCGGACATAAACCGAAATTGGACCCAACTCTCTCTCTCTCTCTCTCTCTCCCTCTCTCCTATTTGCTGCTTATTTACTTGCCGATTATGTGTCGTTAGTTTAAAAGTTGAAAAAATTGAATCCCCGCGAAATGCCATCTCACTTTAATCGTATATCTAAATCGATCAAAATTTTAAAAATTCTAAAAAAAATAATAAGTTTGCAAAATCTCAATTAGGTAATAATTTTATATTCATTTTCAAGCAAAAAATCTAGAGTAGTTTTATTGCAATTTTAAAAAAGTTTTAGCCAAAATAAGTTAGTTGCCAGAAAACCGTATTAACGGATATTTTAGGTACTTAACACCTTCCTAAAATATAAATAGGAATCCCCGAACCCCTTTAAATATTTTCATTAGATTTTTCTGTTAAGTCTTTTGGAAACAAAAGTTTTCTTAGTTTTTCTCAATAAATTAAACGGCGACTCTCTAAAAAGTCGAAAAGCCTACAATTATATTTTTATAGAATAAAATAATCACTATGACACGTGACATGGGTTTGAGCTTCAAGGTGAAATGGACCTTGGATTTGAATTTAATAAGGTGGGCCTATTTATTTGTAAAACTCAAATTAATTATTCAGCCCAAATGAATATGGATTTAATTCAAATTTGGTATGAATTTGATCCAATACAATTTATGTGTCTACAAATCCCCTTACTTCGAGGCTTGTTGGGGTGCTCGATTTGTCAAACTTGTAAAGACAAGCCTTGAAGTATTTGTGAAGCAAATGTTTTATTTATTTATTTCGTAGTTGATCTTTCACGAAATATTTGAAGCATCATGAGAAATGACCACGCCGATATGTTGAGGCCAACATTTACCAGAGTCTTCATGACAATATATTCTAATTTGTAAGGTCATTTGACTTTCGATTGTTTATCAACTCATTTTCGACTTGAAGTTTTTCAAGCTCTTGAAGGCTTATAGCATGACGTTTCTTCATAGTGTGGTAATTTCATTTGGGTCATCAACTACAAAATGACCATCAATTCAATGAGCAAGGGTTGCGTCCACAAGCTTGACTTGGTGATAGAGACCTTGTGGTTTCGACGCAAATTTTAGGCTTTTACTTGAATCGAACGCAAGGAATTCAAATTCTCATGACGCGAGTCTATTCTCATTTGGGCATATTTTTTCATGTAGTTTCCGAGAAAACTTTACCATAATTTGATTTCTATGAGATTTCCATAACTCAACTTCTTTTGTAAGCTTTTCATAATTTGATTCTTATTAAAATTTGCCATAATTTGGTTTCTATGGGATTTCCATAACTCTACTTCTTTGGAAAATTTTCATAATTTGATTCTTATGAAAACTTGCCATAATTTGGTTTTTATGGAATTTTCATAATTTGATTCCCATGGAAACTTTTCATAATTTAATTTCTAAGAATATTTACCATAATTTTCATAATTTATAGTAAATAAACTTTCCATCATTATAATTTTTCCATAAGTTGTAGGAACACAATTTATGTACTTTGATTTCTATCAATACATATGCTCTTACAAGGATTAATTGTCAATTTCAGGCATACAGAACTCAGTTTTCGTCACTTTTTTTCAGCACAGCACGCCTGTGGTAGAAAGTTCATAACTTGTTGTAGAAACATTGAAATAATGATACGCTTGATGTTCCAAAAACTAGACTCAGAGGTCTACGACATATCCTAAATTCAAAATAAAAACCCTTCCGAATTGGCGGTAATTGATTTTGGAAGTTTGCTGTCACATCTGTCTTTTTCTTATAGCTCTATGCAGTCCCACTAAAACATCTCTATCTTGGTGTACGAGATTCCGAATGACGAAATAATTGTTTCTATAGAAACTTTACATAAAAGTCTAAAACATATCAAAAAATAAAGGTAAAACTCTTCATGTATTGACGAGAATCAATTCTTGAAGTTGGTCTTCGATTCAATCATTATTGTTTTGCAGATTGTGGAGTCTCACCAAAACGTTTGCATCTTGGTGTTGGAGAGTTCGAATGACGAGTGACTTGATTAGATAGAAAATCGACTCTTAAGTCTACAATCTCTCCAAAAATTAAAGTCAATATTCTTATGAATTCATGAAAATTGATACTTTATAAAGCTAGCGATCCAATTGACTTTGGACAACATCCATTAGTTCATTTCTCTGCATCTTCGTCGAAGAGCCGTAAACTGATTTCCTTATTTTTTGAGATTTTTTTCTTTCTAATCATCATGTCGATTTGAAGCTTCGTGCAATTGGCACCGTGAGACACATCTTTCATCATGACGAGCGCTAGAGCATATACCATATTTTTTGTCATGTCGATTTGAAGTTTCGTGCAGTTAGCACCGTGAGACACATCGTTCATCATGAAGAGCGCTACAACATATTACATAATTTTCACCGTGATGATTTGAAGCTTTGTGTAATTTTCACCGTGAGACACATCGTTCATCATGACTAGCGCTAGAGCATATGTCATAATTTTCACCATGCCGATTTGAAGCTTTGTGCAATTTGCACCATGAGACAAATCATTCATCATGACAAGCGTAAGAGTATATGTCATAATTTTCACCATACCAATTTGAAGCTTCGTGCAATTGCACCATGAGATACATCATTCATCATGATGAGCGGGAGAGCATATGCCATAATTTTTATCATGTCAATTTAAAGCTTCGTGCGATTGGCACCGTAAGACACATCGCTTTTTTTACCTGGTTTACGATGGATCAAAAACAACCTCAATATAATACCATAAAAATGAGGGGTAATCCATAATTGTCGAGGAACCACTTCATGCATCCTCATTTGTAGTTTCAACTTTGATGACGAACCACACTTTGTGCCTCTTCTTTTATACTTGCGGCTTTAGCGACGAACCACTTTTCGTACATCATCTTCTACAATTGCGGCTTTGATGATAAATCATATCTGGATCATCTTCTTTTAGAGTTGTGGCTTTGATGACGAACCAAATGTGAAACATTTTTTTTTCCAGTTGCGGCTTTGACGACGAACCACACTTGATATCTCTTTCTTTCGTAGCTTCAACTTTGATGACAAACCACATTCGGTGCCTTTTCTTTTGCAATTGCGGATTTAGCGGTGAACCACACTTAGTAGATCTTCTTATACAATTGCAGCGTGACTCATCTTCTTTAAGATTAGTGGCTTTGATGAAGAACCACACATGAAGTATCTTTTTTTTTCGAGTTGCGACTTGAACGACTAACCACACTTGACATCTCTTCTTTTGTAGTTTCTACTTTGATAACGAACCACACTTGGTGCCTCTTCTTTTGTAGTTTACCCTTTGATGACGAACAACCCTTGTTGCCTCTTCTTTGGATGATCATGTAGAGAGTTTCTTCAAGTCGTACACAGAGTATGGTACTTTAATGTAATCAAAGATGACTAAAGAATCACATGAAAAGGCCCTCTCTGATGCGCAATGTAGTCTCGATGGTGCAAAGCTGACACATGAAAAGTTGGATGAATCCATGGAGAAGCTTCAAGCAACTCTAGCAGATGTGGAGAAAGACATAAAAGCCTTGACTTCCAAGAAAAAGAAGGTCACCGCGCATATTAACCAATATCAAGAGAAGTTGTCCAAAAGACAAGAGAATGTCACCATTACGGAGGGCGAGATTTACACCATTGAGGCAAATAATGTGATGTCTAACGATGAAGTTGAGAGATTATCTAAGCTAAAAGATACAATCGATAAAAGTTGCCAAGAAATCATAAATTTTAAACTTTTTCCGTAGTTAGATTTATTTTATTTGCTTAGAATTTTTTGATTCATTCATTAGGGTGTAGCGATTCTTTTTTTTTAAAGCAATAAAATAGTGACTTATATTTCAATAAGAAACTCCCCATTTTGAATTTCAATTTTGATTGTTTCTTTATACGAGCCACTTTCCTCATTGAAAAAAAGACTACATAAGTTGTCGTTTATATAAGGACAACGACAAAACGTTAACTTTTCAGCTTTACGCTGTTTTATCAAAAAAAATAATATTATTTTTATATAAGTTTTTGATTTTTTAGAGAGTCGTCACTTAATTTTTAAGAAAAATCAAGAAAACTTTTGTTTTCAAAAGACTTAACAGAAAAATCGTTTGAAAACTTTTAAGGGGTTCGGGGATTTCTATTTATATTTTAGGAAGGTGTTAAGCACCTAAAATATCCGCTTAATTGCGGTTATCCGACAACTAACTTTTAATTGGCTAAAATTTTGCTTAACTTTGACTTCGAAAATTACTTGATATTTTTGAAAAGTGAAATAATACTTATTGTCTAAGTAAAAAAAGATTGGCAAGTTTATTTATTCTCTTGGATTCTGTTTGAAATTTATTTTGAATCGATAAAACGTTTACGACGTTTGCGGGGATTTGGATTATTTAACTTTAAAAGTATCGACAAATAAAGCAAGTAAATAAACGAAAATAAGAGAGGGAGAAAAGAGAGGAAGAGAATTGCGTCCAAATGGGGTTTTTTGTCCGCCTGGATCGGAATTTGGACCCACTTGTTTTGGGTTTTTGATCCATTTTGTCATCTTGAGTACCTGTCCTAGACTAAACATATAATAATAATAAATACGGAAAAGAAATACAAGGGCTTAGGCCCCAAAGATAACAAAATACAATATTAGAAAGTAAAATCTTGGACTCTTTGGCCCAATTCTTCGATCTCCTTCGAATTTTGTCTCCACGATCTGTTCATCGAATTTAATGCTGGCTAACTCAATAAGAATTTTTTGAGGGGGCCTTCATAGCTCTCTCGATACGCAAGGGAGGAATCCAAAAGGACTCAGACGGGTGTCACTTATTTGGAGCAGCGAACTTGGAGGCAACGACGAGATGGAATGATGGACGAGCTTCCACGCCAAGGATCAAACACGAGCAGTAGCTGAGAAGTCTTGGTGGAAATACCAAAATTTTGGAAACACTGGGTGAAATAGAAAAGGAAAATTTCTTCTCTGTTTTCTATGAATTCTCTCTGTATGTTTCTATGCGCTTATCTAGTATTTCTCTCGATATCTTTTCTAAAGATTTTCCAAACGAAAAGCCAAAACCTCTAAAAAAAATCCCCCTCTCTTCCACAATGAAAGGATATTATATAGGGGGAAAGGATTAGGGTTTCCCAAAGGTCAAATTACCGAATCAGCCCCTTATCCCATTTGAAATTTGAAAAAAATCTCATCCCCAAAATGGAATCAAAACCTTTTTTTTTGAAAATTGAACAACAAGCTAGAAAAGGAAAAGAAGTGGATGATTGACATCAATCCCAAATGCCCTTGCCTTGACGTGGCTCCATCTCGCAATGGCAAGGACTATTTTGCGTGTTTGAATTGTCGTTAGAATCGTACGAAGCGCAGAGGAATACGCCAAAAGCGTACTGCCTCAACCTGCGTCTGCCCCTTCACACGTTGTTGTTGTTTTTCCATCCATCGCCGTTTGAGATCGTTGGTTGTCGCTTTTAGAACGAGAAGCGGTGAAGCGCGTAAAGTTCAATCTCATTCACGCGTTACCGTCGTCGTCTTCCGTTAACTGTTGGATTTTTTCACACGTCTACATGTTGGAGACTCTCCCTAGTGAACACCCGATTGGGTCGGATCAAGGGTAAAAGGTTGGGCTGGGAAATTGAAATTGAATAGTGGGCTAAGCAATAGTGGTGGGCCTCTTATGCATATTTTTCCAGCCTAGAAAAGGCCCAATTCATGACCCTTTAATGGCTAGAGGGAGAGATAGGAGTGACAGTAATTGTTGTAAATCAGCCCAATTTTGGGGTCTGTAAAAGAATTGAGATGCTAGAAAAACAAGTGGTTGATGCCTTTGCAAACGCCAATAGATTTCAAACTTAACCAAATTAGCTAACGAATTAAGATAGATTAATTAGCAAACTTCTTAATTTCGATGAAATAAAATAATCAAATTAATGATTCAAAACTTTAAACACAATTTTAAACTAAACTAATTTAATAAATATTTGCTAAAAATAATCTTTTTGAGGTGATTTTGAAATATTTGTAAAGTACGCTAATCATATACATATTTACGTAACATATATATTTTCTAAAATTATATATAAAAAAATACAAAAGTATTTAAAATAACGTGCAAATTTTATATTTTTCTTAAAATTTTATAAAACTAATTATTTTAAATCGTTTGGAATTTAGGAAGCTCGATGATTAATTTATATTGGGAGAGCCAAAAATGGGTGACAATAAATGTCCCTCGTTTTACTTGGGTTGATAAAAGAAATCCGAGGAAAATGAAATTGACTAATCCAATTTTGACCTACCACATCTTCATCCTTTAGAAATAGGGCTTTTGGTACGGACTTTAAAAATTATGGCCGAACCCTGAAAATGGGTTTCCTGCATATCTCAAGCTATATGAGAATTCATGCCACTTGCAGTTCGATACGCTTGATTTAATGCACGATTATGAAAGAGTTCAAAAGTCACTCCGGTACCGAATTATGAAGGGACCGAGATGCTCGGAAATAGGATTTAAGAGTGAGTGTTGGAATACAGACGAGTTTTCAACATTGAACTCGCCTACATATCCTAAACAGAAGGAATCAGGCTGCTTGTAGTTTGACTCAATCGGTTAAAAAGGAAATCTGTTATGCTAGATAACCTTTGGTTTGGGACAAGTGACAAATTAAATCGAGTATGCAAAAGAGGCTCGTAACCTCTTAGCCATGAATGTGGTGCACTTCACACCCATAATTAAGAACTTACACAGACATAATTTTCAAAACTCTTGGCGCATTGTCACTCAGATTGGAAACTTGCTTCAGGCAGAC
This sequence comes from Solanum lycopersicoides, assembly GCA_022817965.1. Classification (NCBI taxonomy): domain Eukaryota; kingdom Viridiplantae; phylum Streptophyta; class Magnoliopsida; order Solanales; family Solanaceae; genus Solanum; species Solanum lycopersicoides. Next base: position 81,157,948 of record CM040624.1, read on the forward strand.
ACCAAAATTTCTGGACGCGAAACTGAAACTGACAAAAATCAGAGAAAAACCCACATGCCTTCTGATAGGGGTGTGGTTTGATTGTAGTGGAAGTCGCCCCTCTGCTCGCGTCCTAAGAGTTTGACACTCCTCTTTGGACTATGTCTCAGTTCGCTGCTAAGAAAAAGTTCCATGTTGTGCTGCATCCCTTTTGATGTCGTCTGCACCTGTGGTATGTTTTGGAGAATTCATCCTTTCGGATGCTCTCGACAAAGACTGAGATAAAACTCGTCAGCATAAAAATGCAATTTAAATGGGAGACAGTGTCTTTTACCGTGTTGACACTTAATTGTTCTCCTCGACATTTGACGTCAACTCGATCGATTTGACGTAAAGCAAATAAAGCTTATGTCTTATGTTTGTAATATAATCTTCAATTTACTCTTCATTTGATGTCGAAATAAATAAAAACTAATGCAGTGTGATGATCTTTTCGTCGTTCTCGATGATTCTCTTGGCATTTAATCTTGCCAAATAAAGATGCAGTTGATGTTGAGGGATAATATTTCCTTGAGATGCACGATTCCTTCTCTGGCAGTGCATGATTTCTTGCGGGGCATGAATATCTTCCCGCGATGCGTGATTTTTTGTGGGGTATGAATATCTTCTCGCGATGCACAAATTTCTGCGAGGCATGAATATCTTTTCGCGATGCATAACTTTCTGCAAGGCATGAATTTTTTCGTGCGATGCATGAATATTAATTCGCGATGCATGATCTTCCACGATGCATCAATATTGACTCGCGATGCATGATCTTTCGCGATACATGAATATTGACTCGCGATGCATGCATGATCTTCTGTGGGGTATGAATATTTTCCCGTGATGCATAAATTTCTGCGAGGCATGAATATCTTCTCGCGATGCATAATTTTCTGCGACGCATGAATCTCTTCTCGCGGTGCATAACTTTCTGCAAGGCATGAATATATTCTCGCGATGCAAGAATATTAACTCGCGATGCATGATCTTATGAGATGCATGAATATTGACTCGCGATGCATGATCTTCCGCTATGCATGAATATTGACTCGCGATGCATAAACTTCTGCGAGGAATAAATATCTTCTCGCGATGCATGGATATTAACTCGCGATGCATTAATATTTGTTCTTGATGTCATCCTTGGTACCAAATGAAGATAGTGCTTCAATCGAGCAACATAGTGATCTTCAGGGTGCCCTCTGGATAATCACATCGTCTCAATTGACAATAACGGTAAAATGACTCTCCAGATAGTGTGTCGTCCCGATTGACAATAAAATAAAATGACCCCTCATGGGCAGTTTAAACCTAGCTGGACGCTCCTTATAGACTTCATGTTGTTGAGAATTGAATGAAATAAACCATTCACATTTCCAATTCTTCGATATGATCAATAAAATATTTCCCGCATCCATTCAAAAAATTGAGCCTTGGGAGCTTTCCATACTCATCGATTGGAGGATTTTGCTATTTTCAAAGCGAAACTATAAACCTGCGCCCGCAGAAAAATTTGTTAGTTTTAAAGTTAACTGATCTGTGTCAATTTCTTCAGTCGTCTACTCCTTGTTCTTCTATCTCCGGTTGATTTTCTGATCTCCCGACCCGTTAATAGATAAGACAAAATATTTTATGCCAAAACCAATGAAAAATAAAGTGAATATTAAGAGAGATAAATTTTCGAAAATTAGTCTTTTGAAAACAGGTCACTGCCCTGTGTCATGTCATGTCAGGCTTAGCGAATTTCTTTGAGTCAGGTGATTGGAGGTCTATCTGATTATTCGCTGGGGAGTCTTCAGAATTGCTCCAGGCTGTCGATAAAACCATGCTAAAATTTTGAGGTCATTTGCAAAATTTCTGTCCCGGTTAACTGTCTTGGTTCATCCTTAATTGCTGCTGAGTAAATCGCGGAATTTTTGAGATCCTCTCAAAAATTCTGTCCCAGTTGCAAATCTCAAAATGTCTTCAGTCTTGGCTTGTTGAGGAAAATCTTATTTTCGAGAATTTTTTAGTCCCTCTAAAAAATTATGTTCCAGTTTCTACTGTAAAGGGGAATAGAAATCTTACGGGAAATATAACCGAACCCTTATGGCGCCTACGTATCCCATTGAGGCAGGAATCAGGTCAAACGTAGTTCTCCCTTCAGGGTTGGCAATAATATGAAATTACAAAGAAACCGACCGAGGCCGACATAGGCCGCCTACGTATCTCATTCTTGAGAATTCAAGTGGAACGTAGTTTAAATACAAAGAAATAATTAAAAGGAATAAATGGGGTGACCGAGGCCGACATAGGCCGCCTACGTATCTCATTTGAGAATTCAGGTCAGACGTAGTTTATTACAAGAGGGATAAGATTTTAAATAAAGCGAATACAAGCAAAAACAAAATGCATACAAAGAAATAACAGAAATACAAACTGAAACTTCACGCGTAGTTTCTCTTGACAGTGTCTGAGTTGATCGGTTTTGGCCACACGGTGCCATCCATCTCCGACAAGACCAAAGCACCTCCAGATAATACTTTGCGAACCATGTAGGGTCCTTGACAATTCGATGTGAATTTTCCTTTGTACTCGTCTTGATGAGAAAAAATGCGTTTAAGGACCAATTGACCAATTTCAAAAATTCTGGCTCTTACTCTTTTATGGAAAGCACGAATCATTCTCTGTCGATATAGTTGACCATGACAAACGGCAACCATTCTTTTTTGGTCAATCAAAGTTAACTGATCAATTTTCTCGCTAACCCATTCAGCATTACTCAACTCAGCTTCTTGGATAATTATCAAAGATGGTATTTCAACTTCGGCGGGTATGACTGCTTCTGTTCCGTATACTAGCAAATACGGAGTAGCTCCAATTGACGTTCTGACAGTCGTTCGATAATCCAACAAATTATATGGCAACATCTTGTGCCAACCTCGGTGATTGTCAATCATTTTCCTCAGGATCTTCTTGATATTCTTATTGGCGGCTTCTACGGCTCCATTCATTTGAGGACGATAAGCGGTCGAGTTTCGATGAGTAATCTTAAATTGCTCACATATCTCTCTCATCAAGTGACTGTTGAGATTTGCACCGTTGTCAGTAATGATGGATTCTGGTACTGCAAATCTGCATATCAGTTTGTTGCAAACAAAATCAGCTACAACTTTCTTGGTTACCGTCTTGTAAGAAGCTGCTTCCACCCACTTGGTGAAGTAGTCAATGGCAACCAAGATAAATCTGTGTCCATGAGAAGCGGCTGGCTCTATCGGACCGATGACATCCATACCCCAAGCTACAAATGGCCAAGGTGAACTCATAGCATCAAGTTTGTGAGCCGGCACTCGGATCTAATCACCATGCACTTGACATTTATGACACTTCTGCACAAACTTGCAACAATTATTATCCATAGTCATCCAGAAATAACCGGCTCAAAGAATCTTTCTTGCCAAAGTGAGCCCATTCATATGCGTACCACAAACTCCAGAATGTATTTGTTTGATAAGCTTCGCAGCTTCAACAGCATCGACACATCTGAGGAGACCCAAATTTGGAGTTCTCCTATAAAGGACTTCTCCACTTAGAAAGAAATTGAGAGTCATATGGCGTATCGATTTCTTTTGGTTAGATGTAGCATCTTCTGGATAAATACGAAATTCCAAATACTTCTTTATATCAAAATACCATGGCAAACTTTCTGGTTCTGCTTCAACATGGGAACAATGGACTGGATGTTCTTTCAACTATATATCCAGAGGATCAATATAATCAGTATCTGGATGTTTGATCATTGATGCTATGGTGGCAAGAGCATCGGCCAACTCATTCTGTATTCTTAGAGTATGTCTGAACTCGATCTTACGGAATCTTTTGCACAACTTCTGTACATACTGCACGTAAGGTATAATCTTTGGGTTCTTCACGGCCCACTCTCCTTGAACCTGATGAATCAACAAATCTGAGTCTCCAATAACCAATAGCTCGTAGACGCTCATGTCGATGACCATGTTTAAACCAAGAATGCAAGATTCATATTCAGCCAATTGTTCGTGCAATTAAATCGGAGCTTATCTTCCATGGGATAGTGCTTACCAAATTCTGACACTAAGATCGCTCCGATACCTTTACCTTGGTGATTTGCTGCTCCATCAGAGAATAATCTCCAGCCAGGATACATTTTGAAAATATCTTCACCCATAAAGGATACCTCTTCATCGTGAAAATAAGTCTTGAGTGGTTCATATTCATCATCGACAAGATTCTCTGCGAGATGATTACCCAAGGCTTGTGCCTTTATTGCCTTCTGAGTCACATACACAATATCAAATTCACTCAACAGCATTTGCCACTTAGCTAACTTTCCGGTCGGCATCGCCTTCTGGAAAATATACTTTAGCGGATCCATTTTGGAAATGAGGTATGTAGTATAAGAAGACAAATAATGTCTCAATTTCTAGGCAAGCCAAGTCAAATCACAACACGTTCTCTCCAACAGAGTGTAACGAGACTCGTATGGAGTAAACTTCTTGCTTATGTAATAGATTGCTCTTTCCTTCTTTCCTGTCTCATCGTGTTGACCGAGTACGCATCCGAATGCACTATCTGAGATGGACAACTACAATAACAATAGACTCCCTTCTCGCGGAGAAACCAGTACCGGTGGATTGGACAAATAGTTCTTGATAGCATCAAAAGCAGTTTGACACTCTTCAGTCCACTTTGTCGGAGCGTCTTTCTTTAACAGATTGAAGATAGGCTCACACACCACGGTTGACTGAGCTATGAATCGACTGATGTAGTTCAACCTTCCTAAGAAACTCATCACCTCTTTTCTCGTCTTAGGCGGAGGTAACTTTTGAATTGCTTTAATCTTGGAAGGATCGAGTTCAATATCCCTTCTGCTGACTATAAATCCCAACAACATTCCTGCTGGAACTCCAAAAGAACATTTGGCGGGTTTAGCTTCAAGTTGTAACAACACAGACGATCAAAGAACTTACTTAGATGTGTCAAGTGGTCCAAACTCTCGCGGGACTTGATTATGACGTCATCCACATACACCTCAATCTCCTTATGAATCATGTCATAAAATATGGTCGTCATAGCCCTCATATAAGTAGCGCTAGCATTCTTGAGGACAAATGGCATCACCCTATAATGATATACACCCAAGGTGCAATAAAAGTCGTCTTTTCCGCATCTTCCTCGTCCATCAGAATCTGATGATAACCTGCATAACAATTCACAAATGACTGCATTTCATGCTTAGCACAGTTATCGATCATAATATGGATGTTTGGCAACAGAAAATTATTTTTAGGGATGGCTTGTTGAGATTTCTGTAGTCGACACAAATTTTGATCTTCCCATCTTTCTTGGCGACCGGAACAACATTGGCCAACCAAGTCGGGTATTGTGTCACTTCCACCAATTGGGACTCGATATGCTTTGTAATCTCTTCTTTGATCTTTAAACTTAACTCAGGCTTGAATTTCCGAGTTTTTTACTTCACCGGACTGAACCCTGCATTAATCGGCAATTTGTGAGCCACAACATTGGTACTCAGCCCTAGCATGTCGCTGACTTCCTAGATTAATACATCAATGTATTCAGTGAGTAAATGTATTAGATCCTTCCTTTGAGTTTCATTCAAGTGAACGCTGATTTTGGCCTCTTTGACACACTCTTGGTCTCCCAGATTTACAGTTTCAGTTTCCTCTAAATTCGGTTTATGCTGATTTTCAAACTGCAGAAATTCTTCAGCAACATATTCCAGTATATCGTTTCCCTCTTCCTAATCATCCCCCTCGTCATCACCCGCCTTAATTTGTTCGTTCAGCTCGTGACATGACATGACATTGACAGGTTTAAAACTTATATTACTGAAACCATAAATAGACAAAGTTAGACAAGTAAAATATAGCAAATAAGTAAATAAACCAAATTTTAATAAAAGAGGCTTTCATTCAAAATGGGAAATAATGCAAACTTTGGTTATGGCAAAGGGCCATGTCGCCTTTTTCAAACATCACAAGGGAATTTTAAAATTCACGTAAATTAAAAAAAATGCAAAATGGTGGGTCTCGGGCCTCTTCCTGACTGCCACCGATTTAAATATGAATAAATGATGCCCTTCTACCAAGGAGTTCGGGGAATCAGAATTGGCGTGGAGGTCCAGTTTTGCAGCATCTCTCCAGGCTCAGCATCACGGAATCCTGTTAGCTCGACCTCGTCCTCAATAAAGCATCGATCTCCTTGAAAAGGCCGCAGATTTCTTCCCCAATGTCGTTAGGCTCGGCATACTCTCGGATCGGGAATGATTGATACATAAGAGGGATTGGCTTAGCCAATGCTTGGTCATTTTTCTTCTTCGCCTTCATATCATCATCTGTGGGGACGTACCCCAAACCATATCTTACTCATTTGACGAGGACCGGAACAGGCTCGATAATTCCTTGGGAATTTCTTCCCAATTCGAAACCTAGTTCAAAATCATTATGCAACATCACAGTGGTTATCATCTTGTATACAGCAGGCATGTGGGGCTGTGGGGCTAAATCATCGCCGATGGCATGTACCAGTTCCACTGTATATAAATCGGTACCTCAAGACACTTCATCGATAATTGGCGCCTTTCTGCCGAAGTGACTCCCTTCACCATAAATAACCATCTCTTCGTCTTTCCAAACGAGCTTCATCATATGATGCAAAGTAGAAGGCACTTTTCCAGCCATATGAATGAAAGGCCTTCCCAGAAGAAGGTTGTAGCTTGTTTCAATATATAAGACTTGAAACTGCGCGCTAAACTCGGCCGGACCCATTTGGATAACTAGATTTACCGCTCCCAAGGTATCTCTTTGGACCCCATCAGCCCTCATGTTGACTTGGTTTTGCTCCACTTATCCAAGTCACTGCTTCAATGTCGACAACGGATAAATGTTCAGACCGGATCCATCATCCACCAAGACGCGATTTATGACCTTTTTGCGACAGACGACACTGATGTGCAACACCTTGTTGTGGGACCTCCCTTCAAAAGGCAACTCGTCGTCACAAAAGTTGATTCGATGCCCTCGAATAACCTGGTGGATTATAGCGGCCACATTATAGCTGCTCATGCCCACGGGCACATATGTATCATCGAGAGCCTTCATCAAAGCCTGTATATGCAATTGAGAGATCATCAGCAGGGCCCACACAGAAATCTGGGCTGGAGTCTTTTCCAAATGCTTAATAATAGAATAATCATTTGTCTGCATCTTTATCCAAAACTCCTCTGCCTCGCCTTCGCTTATCGGCCTTTTCCCCTGATCCTTCTTCAGTCCTCCAAGAGACAACTCTGCAGGAGTATAAAACCTCCCAGAATGGGTCATACCCTGAGCGGAAGCAGTTTCAATCACAAATTTTGGCCTGACAAGATTTTTTTATGGCACCAAGGCAACAACCTTCGCAGGTGTCAGGATAACGAACTCTTTTTTCTCTTTGATGCTCAACGAAGCCACAGACCTTTCCAACTCGTCATGAACGATTGGAGTTATCATTTTTGTCATGCACCAATCATCATATGTCTCTATCATATTAACATTGCCTCCTCCATGATTCGGCAAAGGGTTGGTGTTGACATTAGGCGCAACTGGTTGTGGAGAGACCACCTCTTGGTCGATTAGATCCTGGATTTTGTGCTTGAGGTTGATACAGTCCTCAGTATCATGACCAACATTGTTGGATGATAAGCACACCTTTGCTCAGGCCTATAGAATTTAGAACTGGTATCCACCAGTTTGGGCCCCACTGGTGGATATATCCGGCTGCAGTCAGTCGCTCGTACAACTTTGTTCGGCTTTCGGCGAGTGCAGTGAAGTTCCTTGAAGGCTTTTTCTCGAATCTAGGTCGAGGTGGGTCATAACTGCCTTGCGGGGGAGGTATATGTTGATAACTTCTATTGTTGGGACGGGGAGCTTGATTTCTGGGATATTGATTTTTTTGGTAGTTTGGCAATGGAGCTTGGTAATTCGGGGGGAATTTTGGTATAGTGGAGCTTGGACATGATAAACAGGAGGGGTGCTTTGTAGCTTAACTGCATGTTAGCACAGTTGGGAGCAACACCTTGATAATAAGGAGACGGAATTTCGTAAAGTGGAGGATGATTTTGGTATGTGGGAGATGGATTTTTGTAAATTGGGGGTGGATTTTGGTAAGTGGGAGATGGATTTTTGTAAATTAGAGGTGGATTATTTTTCTGACTAGCCTGGTAAGACTTTTTTAGAAGGTCGAGAGCGACCTTGAGAGTGGAAGTATGAGGATCTTCTTGGGTTTTTCTTGCCCTCATATGAAATAGCATCCACGTCTTCTCTCTTCTTTTTCAACAACCCTGAGGATCCAGGCGATGAGGCTACACGAGCTATCTTCCTTGATTTTAAATCATCCTCGATAGTCTCACCAATCTTGACTATCTCAGCAAACTTTGCTCCAATGAGCAACATAATTCTGTCATAATACTCGGGTTCTCACTCGCACGAACACCTCGACAATTTCCTTTTTCAGACATAGGCGGTCTTACCCTTGCAGCTTCTTTTCTCCACCTATAGGCAAACTCTCTGTAGCTCTCGGTGGATTTCTGTTTCATCTTCTCCAAAGAGTAACGATTAGGAATGATTTCTACATTGTAAGCAAATCGCTCGATAAAATCATTTGCCAGAGCATTCCAGCTGGGCCATTGCCTGGTTTCATGCGAGGTGAACCATTCAAGAGCTTCTCCGCACAGACTTCGGCTGAAGAGCCGCATCAATAGAGCTTCATCCCTACCAACTCCAATGAGGTGGTCGCAGTAGGCTCTCAAATGAGCCATAGGGTTCCCCACTTCTTCGAAAGTATCAAATTTTGGGATTTTGAACCCTTCTGGAAGGTCCAAATTTGGATATATACATAAATCTTCGTAACTAAGCCCGGCGATATCAGGGAAGCATTGGAGCTATTTTATGGCTTTCTTGATCTCATCTTTTATGTCCACCTTTGCCTCTTACTTCACCCTCCATTCTCTTTCCTGTTCATCGTAGTGGTCCAACTCAAAACCGTGCACGTCGTGTTAGCAGGGACGAGAAACTGGAAAGTGGTTCGTTTAGGTAAGGGTGGAGCTACGAAAGGACTCTGGGCGGTTTGGGCTGTTTGGTAATTCTGTGGATTAGTCTGAGGATTGGTATTCTGATTTAAGTGGTGGTGGGATGTTTGGGGATTAAAAATGTTCTGATTTGGATTTTGGCTTTGATTGTTTGGTGGTGGAGCGGTTTGAGGTTGGGTATTTTGAGAATGAGATGGTATTTGGGAATGGTTATTCTGAAGAGATGGTGGAGTTTGGTAGGAAGTGGCAGCATATTGGGGGGTTTGAGCGGTTAGGTCGATAGTGGAGGGATTCTGAGCAGGCGGCACGTTCTGGGTCGGATCCATGCTTGAAGAAGGGAAATATATAATAGGCCTTCCATCTGCATCATTAACATTATACCCTGGTGGAGGCAAGTCCTGTCTTCTCTGCATCTCTACCCTCATATCTGCAATCTGTTGCTTCAGTTGCAGAATCAACTCATTCTGATCCGCTACGGTGGGTTGAGCCACCACAATGTCAGTGAGACTTACTTGTTCGTTCTATCTCCCATAACTATCTTTACTTTGTTTGATCTTTGTCTAGGGAAGGAATCTGCGAGACCTTTTGATCTGGTAAAATAGGGATGATCTGTCAGCTTAATCAACACAGATCAGTTTTCAAAGTACCTGAGGAGGAAAACAACTTAAAGGCAGATTTGTTAGTTTAAGTTTAGAATACGAAACACATAATATCACACATAGAGCAGATAAACACACAAGTTGCTACGTTTGAGGAGTATCTTCAACCCACGAGTAAGGACGGAAACAAATTTTTGAACAAGCAGGAGTTTGCTTGTTTTTAGTTTGACACTGTCTCAGAAGGGCTAAAATGCGTTGATCTATGGTGTTCTGGCAGCTATTCTTCGATGTCCGTTGATCTGGTCTTCTCATGTCCTTGTAATATAAGGGGGGAATAAAAAAAATTAAAGATAGGGGCCGGGCCTTGAAAGGCTTCCTACATATCTCATAACGAGAATTCAGGCCCAATGTAGTTCGAATACAATGAAAATATTTTTTCATTAATTCATTACGATTACAAGGAAATTGAAGGGCAATAATAGAGCTTTAAAGATAAAATGATGACTACATCTTAGTCATTTTTCTTCTCTACGTCATCTCAACCACTGGGGACAATCTCGACTTGAATCTTTCCCATGTTGATGAGGGATTCGAGGTCGTGGAAAAATTCAAGATACTTTTCAATGTTGTGGTCTGGGGAGTTGTGATAGGGACAACGCTTCTGAACTTCGTACTGAAGAGAATACGGCTTGTACATGCCCCAGTAGAAATGGGTGAAGACTCCATTCTGGACTAATTCTGAGTAAATTTCCATCATCGTTTTCCTGAAGGGCGTGAACAAGCAATGATAGAAAATGGTCTTCTCTGTGAATGGTATGTCAAGTCGTGGTTCATCACATACAAGGAGGACGTTGTCACCCAAGTGTTTGGAATACTATCCATACTGAACAAACGAAGGACTGCGTTCTTGAATTCTATGCACTCTTCTATCGTATGGCCCTTTTGGTTGGGATGAGACTCACACGTCTTGCGGAGATCCCCTGATCCCTCTTGGGATGACGTTCTTTCGACGGGTCCCAGCGTACGTCTGGACCGATAGTGTTCAAAAACGAGTGCGCATGAAATGACCTCTATCCTTTTTCGGCATTCGTGCGGATATGCTTCGAGATAAATTTTCTTGTCTCCATTTGCCAGACGTCCTTCGAAAGAAGGTTTGCGGGCAAGTGCTTCCTCATAACTCTCTTCTTTGATTTTCTCTTCGGGGATCCCCGGAGGAAACAATAAGTCATACAGATGCTTTCTGCTCTGCTTTTGTATGTCGATCCTCTCTTCTTCACTTGGCTCAGCTTGGATACTCTTTCCTTTGTCCATAGCGGTGATTTTCCCTTCCTGAGACAGTAGAGTAGTGTTTAGGATTTGGGGATGGGATTTGTCTTTTGGATGAGAAACTTAAGACTCGTAAAATTTGGTCGGACATTTTGTAATAGTGACTTGTGTGTATATTTTAGAAATTTTCTGGAAAGAAGTGGGTTTCTAATATCCTCATTCACAGCAACACAACACATAAGTAGTTAAATAGCATATATATCGCGTCCTAGTCATGCATGTGACCCTTTTGTGCCAAGGGTAGGCCTAGAAAATCTGAAGGATGTATTGCATTATTTGAAACATATTGTTGCACCCCCCAAAATAAATTTTACTTAAAATCATAACGTCCGTTACATAGCTTTGATCAAAACAGGTACATTTTCGGGGAGGGGAATACAATGCGAATATAGAAAGAAAATAATCCCACTTGTTAGCACGTACGGCTCAGCGAACACAACTTTGGAGGATGTCGGCACGACTTGTAGAGTGTCCATCTGCTCGTCTAGAGTCGCATCCAAACGCATCAGACAAGTCCTTGCATCGGCTAGCTCTTGTGACGTCATAGCTAAAACCCTCTGACTTTCTAACTCTCTGGACTGGTACTCTTGATCCCTTCGCTGAAATTCTTGCTCCCTTCGGTCCCATTCTTGTTGAAAATGGTATGCATGGATCTGAAGCCTTATCTGTACGTCTTCAATTTCTCGACCTGCGCGTGGTATTGGGTTCACTACACCACACAGATCATTCTGCAACCATGTCTTGTATTCGTCGACATACCCATCTTCGTATCTGTTTTCAGCCATACCCCATTTCATGTTGACACGTCCGGCCCATTCTTGGAGGATGATCTTGGCGAAAGGTATTTTTCCGCTCCCGCTGTAATCGACAATAAAAGAGCTAGCATCTCCTTGGACGGATGTGATTTGTGTTCTACCAAATTACCGCATCACCCTAGCTGGGTTGTAGAGTCGAAATCTTCTGATGCCAGGAAGGATTGAAAATGGAAGTTTGGCCCCTTGTGCTGCTATCCTCTCTGACATGAAATTTGGTAACATCCATTGTATATCTCCTTCTCTCAAATCATAAAATACCCTTGCCCACGCATCCCTGGTGGTATGAATTGGGAATCTGCAGATGCTTAGGTAGAATTTATAATTATCAAGGGGACTCGTCTGACTCGGTTTGGCTAACTCTTGTGGCTGGGCGCCGTCCCTTTTGCAGAGATGTTTAGTCATCCACCACTGAAGCAAAATGTTGCAGCCTTGGAAAAATGGGAACCCGTTTTTACACAAGCTCAAGTATCGATAAATGTCAGCTAAAATGACCAGGCCAAAATGCAGTACTTTTTTTCTTCTTGTTTCTTACCAATTCCTCTGAAGACGGCGTCTACTACTATCACGACCCGGGTGTCGATCTCCTTTCCTTCACCCTTAGGGAATACCATTGTTTCTAAAAGGCATGCAGAGAAAGCAATTGTCCGAGTTTGTCTCCAGGTACTGTGATTATGGAATTCATTCGAAAATAGTCTAAAATAGTTGTCGTGCCCCCGTCTCTCGAAAAATCTCATTAGTGGTATATCGTGGGTTTCCAACCAGTTCACATTCACCAGCAGTAACATGTTTTTCAATTCTTCACTAGTTGGCCTATATGGTAGAAGGATGTGATGATCGGGATATTTTTTTCTCTTGCCACATGTTCTGATAGAGTCTGGACAATCCTTAATTTCTTCTAGTGTCGGTTTTATTTCGACATCTCCAAATTGAAAAACCATATTCTTATCGTCCCATTACTAAATGATTACCTCGATAAACGTAGGCCTAACCTTGAAGTCCATTATCAAAGGTAAGTGACCCTGGTGAATCGAGATTTCTCTCTTTTGACAGTCTTTGAGGTTGCCCCACCATACGCAGATAATATCTGGTGTCTTGGTGACCATGTTGAAACTGAGGAATTGACTCAATATCTACAAAAATATAAAACTACTTAGTTGCCACCCCCCCTCAAGATACAACAAACAGTTAAACACGCAATACATCCTTCAGATTTAACACACAAATATGATCTATCAAGTCGTGGGCTCTTTGGACTCAAGGCGGTCTTTCTAATGGTCCTAAAACTCCTTAGGTGCTGGGTCGTCTTAAGCCAATGATCTACTCTTTGGGATTGGGTTTCGCTCTATCTTAGTTTAACTAGGAGTGGGGTTATATTTAGAGTGGAAAGGGTAATCCAAGTGGACTACTTATGCTGGGACAGTTAATGATTGTTGACTATCAAGTAGCCAACTACACTCGTCAAGGTGCCCCGAGAAAAATTTGATTAATGAACGACTGCGAACCCGCATAATCGTCCTTTAAGTGGAAATGAAAATAATCATCGTTTGACGGAAGATGTTATGCCATGAATGCAACAGTTGATATAATACGATAAAGAAACACATAGACAATTATTTCACATAGCCAAACAATTTTAGTTTTAAGGTTAGAATCCTCCAAGTTCCCCAGCGGAGTCGTCATTTCTGTTTTATCAAAAAAATAAAAATATTTTTTTTATAAGTTTTAAATTTTCTAGAGAGTCGCCACTTAATTTTTAAGAAAAATCAAGAAAACTTTTGTTTTTAAAAGACTTAACAGAAAAATCATTTGAAAACTTTTAAGGGGTTCGGGGATTTCTATTTATATTTTAGGAAGGTGTTAAGCACCTAAAATATCCGCTTAATTGGGTTATCCGACAACTAACTTTGTTTTGGCTAATATTTTGCTTAACTTTGATTTCGAAAATTATTTGATATTTTTGAAAAGTGAAATAATACTTATTGTCTAAGTAAGAAAAGATTGGCAATTTTATTTATTCTCTTGGATTTTGTTTGAAATTTATTTTGAATCGATAAAACGTTTACGGCGCTTGCGGGTATTTGGATTCTTTAACTTTAAAACTATCGACAAATAAAGCAAGTAAATAAACGAGAAATAAGAGAGGGATAAAGAGAGAGAGAGGAAGAGAATTTGGTCCAAATCCGAGTTTTCTGTCCGCCTGGACCAAAATTTGGACCCACCTGTTTTGGATTTTTGACCCATTTTGTCATCTTGAGTACCTGTCCTAGACATATAATAATAATAAATACGAAAAAGAAATACAACAAGGGCTTAGGCCCCAAAGCTAACAAAATACAATATTAGAAAGTAAAATCTTAGACTCTTTGGCCCAATTCTTTGATCTCTTCGATCTCCTTCAAATTTTGACTCCACGATCTGTTCATCGAATTTAATGCTGGTTAACTCAATAAGAATTTTTTGAGGTGGCTTCGTAGCCCTCTCGAGACGCAAGGGAGGAATCCAAAAGGACTCAGACGAGTGTCACTTCTTTGGAGCAGCGAACTTGGAGGCGACGAGCTGGAATGATGGACGAGCTTCCACGCCAAGGATCAAACACGAGCAGCAGCAGAGAAGTCTTGGTGGAAATACCAAAATTCTGGAAACACTGTGTGGAAAAGAAAAGGAAGATTTCTTCTCTGTTTTCTATGAATTCTCACTGTATGTTTCTATGCGCTTATCTTGTATTTCTCTCGATATCTTTTCTAAAGATTTTCCAAACGAAAAGCAAAAACCTCTAACAAAAATCCCCCTCTCCCACAATGAAAGGATATTATATAGGGGGAAAGGATTAGGGTTTCACAAAGGTCAAGTTATCGAATCAGCCCCTTATCCCATTGAAATTTGAAAAAAAATCTCATCACCAAAATGGAATCAAAACCTTTTTCTGAAAATTGAACAACAAGCTAGAAAAGGAAAAGAAGTGGAAGATTGAGATCAATCCCAAATGCCCTTGCCTTGACGTGGCTCCATCTCGCAATGGCAAGGACGATTTTGCGTGTTTGAATTGTCGTTAGAATCGTACGAAGCGCAGAGGAAGACGCCAAAAGCGTACTGCCTCAACCTGCGTCTGCCCCTTCACACGTTGTTGTTGTTTTTCCATCCATCGCCGTTTGAGATTGTTGGTTGTCGCTTCTAAAACGAGAAGCGGTGAAGCGCGTAAAGTTCAATCTCGTTCACGCGTTATCGTCGTCGTCTTCCGTTAACTGCTGGATTTTTTCACGCGTCTACATGTTGGAGACTCTCCCTAGTGAACACCCGATTGGGTCGGATCAAGGGTAAAATGTTGGGCTGGGAAATTGAAATTGAATAGTGGGCTAAGCAATAGTGGTGGGCCTCTTATGCATATGTTGCCAGCCTAGAAAAGGCCAATTCATGACCTTTAATGGTCTAGAGGGAGAGATAGGAGTGACAATAATTGTTGTAAATCAGCCCAATTTTGGGGTCTGCAAAAGAATTGAGATGCTAGGAAAACAAGTGGTTGATTGCCTTTGCAAATGCAAAATAGATTTCAAACTTAACCAAATTATCTAACGAATTAAGATAGATTAATTAGCAAACTTCTTTATTTCGACAAAATAAAATAATTAAATTAATGATTCAAAACTCTAAATACAATTTTAAACTAAATTAATTTAATAAAATATTTGCTAAAAATAATCTTTTTGAGGTGATGTTGAAATATTTGTAAAATACGCTAATCATATACATATTTACGTAAAATATATATTTTCTAAAATTATATATAAGAAAATACAAAACTAGTTAAAATAACGTGAAAATTTTATATTTTCTTAAAATTCTATAAAACTAATTATTTTAAATCGTTTGGAATTTAGGATGCTCGATGATTAATTTATATTGGGAGAGCAAAAATTGGGTGTCAACATACGCACATAATGAAGAAAATTGATAACGTAGAGTAGGAGCGCCAAAATAATGAACTTCTTTTTTGTTGAAAAGTAAACTTCGAGAATCTATTTAAAAATTATGTCCATGGGTTTTACGGATTAGTACAGATTCATGTTCAAAGTTGGCTCAAAATCTAAACATTCAACTTTGCGCACATGTGGAAGAAAATTCAGAACGTGGAGTAGAAGAATCGGAATAGATTCTATTTTTGTTGGAAAGATAAATTATATATATTCAATATGTATAAAATTCAATTCCATGCAATTTACGGATTAGTACAGAATTGTGTTCTAAGTTGGCTCAAAATATGTGTGCTTGAATCTTCAGCTTTGCGCACATGTGGAAGAAAATTCATAACGTGGTGTAGGAGCATTGGAATAATAAGCTTATTTTTTTTGTTATTGGAATGGCAACTTCTATATGTTCAATCAATATAAAAATCAAATTCATGCAATCTACGGATTAGTACAAATTTATGTTCGAAGTTGACTCAAAATATGTGTGCTTGAATCTTCAGCTTTGAGCAACTTCGGGAGAAAATCAATAACTCGGCGTAGGAGCCTCGAAATGATGCGATTTTTGTTCCGTTGGAAGCATAATTCATATATGTACAACATATGTAAAAATCACATACAAAAGATTTCCATATTAGTGCAAATATCATTTCACAATCAGCTCAAATTTTGCTTTTCCAAACTCTTAGGCTTTGAGCAACTTCGGGAGAAAATCAATAACGCGGCGTAGGAGTCTCGAAATGATGTGATTCTTGTTATGTTGGAATCATATCTCATAGATGTACAACATATGAACATAGCCAAAATATTTCCAGATTAGCACATATATCTTTTCAAAGTCAGCTCAAATTCTTCTTCGCTAAAATCTTCAGATTTGAGGAACTTCGGGTGAAAATCAATAACATGGCGTAGGAGTCTTGAAATGATGCGATTCTTGTTTTGTTGGAATAAAATCTCATAGATGTACAACATATGTAAAAATCACAGCCAAAATATTTCCAGATTAGCACATATATCTTTTCAAATTCTTCTTCGCTAAAATATTAAGCTTTGAGAAACTTTGGGAGAAAATCAATACCGCGTAAGAGTCTCGAAAGGATGTGATTCTCATTCTGTTGGAAGCGTAACTCTTTACAATAACAAAAGACTGTCTCTTGCACTTGGAGCATTAAGATCATGATTTTTTTCCGTCTATATCATTTCAACATAGAGCTTTGATCCGAATGGTATTTTGATTTGATGTTGTAGGTAAAGATGCCCCTAATTTTGAGTAACTTACTGAATCATCAGTGAATTATACAAAATTATCTTCACCGTAAGCAAAAAACACAAGTAAAATTGCAAGTCCCTTCATCCAATGCCAATGAATTCATCAGCCTGCCGCATATAAAAAAATTCAAATCAAAATTCCTTTTGAATTGATTAGATTAATACCCGAAGTTGACTTCCAAATCTAGCATGTTTGATATGGAACTTTGAACTATCATAGTTGAAGATTCATGACTCAATGTAAGAGTTTCTTTTTACGAGCTTCTTTTTTTGTTGCGGAAAGGGCTTTAAGAATCTTCTCATTTACTCATGTGCGTCGCGTTTGAACTCATGTAATAGCTACATGATTTTTAAAGAGCTAGTGTGATGATCACGCAAGGACACCAAACCTTTTTTAACACATTTGACTGAAGAAGATCAAGTCATATCGTAGTTCAAGATGATGAGTTCTTTTTTGGGCCGTGCACAGTTTATACTCTTGCTGGACAGGAGTAACATGCATTTTATGCTCATACCTTAACGTGCGTAGCCAACCTTAATGGGAATTATTGCTTCAGGAACTTGGCGTTGATTAGGCCAACTCTTACACCATCTTGGTTGATAATTTTATAAGCGCCACTTGAATATGCCTCCTTCACAACATACGGTCCATCCCATTTTGATGTAAGTTTGTCACCAATGTGTTTGTTGAGGATTATGAGTCTCCATACTGCTAAGACCAAGTCTCCCACTTGAAATGATCTAGGTCGAACTTTCTTGTTGAATGCTCTTACAAGTCGAGCTTGATAACACTCCAACCTTTGTTGTGCTTCCAATCTCTTTTCATCAAATGCCTCCAATTCTGCTAGACGAAGTTGAGCGTTGCTTTCAGTTATAAGTCCCTCTTGGACTGCTATTAGAATTGATGTAATTTTCTCCTCCAATGGAAGAACTGCTTCTACGTCATATACCAACGAAAATGGAGTCACTTGCATAGTTGTTCTAAAGGTTGTACAATGTGCCCACAAACCTTCACCAACTCTCTCATGCCAGTCATTTTTATTCCTTGCAGCTACTTTCTTCAATAAGTTACCAAGTGTCTTGTTAAAAGCTTCAGCAAGACCATTGGCAGGTGCATTGTACATTAAAGACTTACGTTGTTTAAAACTGAACTTCTTGCACAAATTACTCATGAGTTTATTGTTGAACGATATTCCATTACCAACGACTATACATCTTGGTATGCCATATCTAAAAATTATGTTTGATTTGATAAAATAAACAACATTTTCCTTCTGTACCTCTTTTAGTGGTACAACTTCAACTCATCTAGAGATATAGTCAGTGGCAACCAAGATATACAATTGTCTTTTTGACGACTTTGGGAGAGGTCCAACAACATCAAGTCCCCATGCATCGAATGGCAATGACGCTATAGTCAGATGCAGAACCTCTGGAGATCGATGGATGTAATAATTAGCATGGAAATGACATGCTTGACATTTTTTTGCATTCTCTAAGCAGTCCATCAACATTGTTGGCCAATAGTGGCCCATCCCCTTGATGCCGAAATGAAGTTTAGGCCTGATTGGTGTGCTCCACATGTTCCAAAATGCGCCTCCTCCATTGTTTGTTGAGCTTCTTCTTTGTCAAAACACCGCAAGAATAGTCCCTCATAAGAACGATGAAATAACATTCCTTCATGAAAGATGAATCGTGATGCCCTTCTCTTAATGTCTACTTTTACTCGTGGATCCTCAGGCAGTCTTCCATGTTCAAGATACTCAATTAATTGTTTTCTCTAATCTTCTTCTTCAACCACTCGAACAGATGTATGATGGATTTCATCGACTTGAAAATCAAGACAACCAGGAATCACCCATCGATGACATAATACACCTTTCTTGTCTCATTTTATCCAAGTGTCATTGTTGTATCCAAGTTATCCAAAGCATATGCGATGCGATTTTCTTCTCGTGATTTAAGAACACGTGATCAAACCTTTCAAGTAAGAAAGTATCATATTAGTAATATGACAAAATATCTTCCTTCTTTACCTTGTAACTCACTGAAAGTTGATTGATGATCAATTGAGAGTCACCGTAGACATCCAATTAAGGAATATTCATATCTGATGTCATTTCAAGGCCCACAATCAAAGCTTGGTATTCTGCAGCATTGTTTGAACACGTTTCACCTAGAACAAATGAAAATGGTAAGATTAGTCGTTCTGGAGATATCAACACCACTCCTTACCCTGCTCCATATCGGCGTGCAGATTCATCAAAGAACATTGTCCATGTAGACAACTCTTCAGTAAAAAAAATGCATCTTCATCAGGGAACTCACCTGAAGTTTCCCATTTTCCCGGAAGAGGGTGATCAGCAAGGAACACGTACTTGCTACCTCTGTGTAAAATGATCATGTACTTCTTCCATCAGAATAGTCATTTCACCAGGCATCCATAAAATCCAGATTCTCCTATTTTCGGCTAATGAGAAGTTATAGATGCATAAATTGATCATGTTCTACTTCTATCAAAATAGTCATTTCACCAGGCTTCCATTAATTCCAGATTCTCGTATTTTCGGTTAATGAGTAGTTATGTGCATAACTCCAGCCTCTAGTTATCGTATCCACACATTTACATAACTTATGTTAGTTCACTGTTGTTTCTAGTATTCCAGCGAAAGAAATTGTGTTTTACCAAATACCTGGTCATCTCTTTTAGTTTGAAGGGGCTATTCATTCACATTACGTTCCATATTATCTAGTTTATTAAAGATAGAGTTGCACCCTCCCATCAAGAGGTTTCGAAGTCTATCTTCTTCCCTCATTTCCCTGAGACAGTGGACAGAAAACATTAGCCATCTACAGTGTTGTCCATGTTTGTAGTTTCCTCTACTAGGTACCTAACTGCACCAACTCTGTGTATGATAAACCATTCTGCATGTTATCCATGCCAATTGAAGTGATTATCCTTTCTGGAATGTCACAACACTCTTCATATAACTTTGTTTGCGTTTCTTCCCTTTGTTTCTGATGTTGTATGCTCATTCTTTGTGAGGTTACTTATTTTGATCGTGTTTGTTCATATCATGTGTACCATATACATGTGGAGGAGGCATGTATCTTTGTTTAGCACTGGTCTAGTGATTCACTTTTGCACCTGATTTCTCCTGCCTCGTCTTGGCGAAACAATTTCCTGTTAACCCCTCCTTATTGGAGGTTGACTGTGTCTACCATCATCAAAGCTGCATATATGACCAATCCTGTATATTTCTTACATAAGTTTTCAGTCATATTTAATATTTTGAACAAACGTCCTTCGTGTAGGATCAACAATTCCAACCTCTTCTGGCAAACCTTGTGTTACATTAATTTTCAGTAAGACTCTGATATAGGGTACTCTTTTTTTGTTTAGCAGTACACACATCCGCAAATAATTGTTTCTCTAGTCGATTAGAAATTTTACCAAGAGTTTCCGCACCCAAATAGTTCAGGGCAAGTAAACAGGACTTCATCTCTATCGTTTTGGTTTTGGAATTTCACTGTGTAGCAGCCTGCGTCATGGAGAAAGTAGTTGCTTCACAACCTATACATAACTAGAGCATTATTCCATTCATCGGTCTGTTTCGCTATTTCTGGTTCCTCTAATATAATTACTGGTCGTCCATCAATTATCTTCGATGGTTTATAGGTTAAAGGCACACCAGTGGTGGAAGTATAGTTCAACATGAACAGGTTGTTACAAACTTCTTCCCATCTGTATATTTCTTATTGAACTAATTGTATTTTGTTTCTGCCTGACTCTCATTCCACATTAAGGTTTGAATAAGGAACCTATATGGTTTCAATATAGCATTTAGGAAAGATGTTCTTGTATAAGTTCAATACTAGCAGACAATCATTCCAAGAACCCATCAAGCTTTTTTGAAATTGAAGTATCTCTTTCTTAATTTCATCACGTTTTAGGAGTCGTCTACTAGCAAGATTGGTTAAAATAGAAATGTTATCCATGTTGGCTCTTTTTTTCACACAGATAATGAACTACTTGTTGTTGTTGTATCCTGCAACTATGAGCCAGTGAGCCTTAGAATTCTGTTTCAACACCTTATCTAGGAGATAAGACCATTTTTTATGTTCAACTACAACTTGTTTTTCTATGTCAAATAGAGTGTTGGCTACACTAGTCCCCACATACTGAGTGATCTGTTTTTGGATGGATTCGAACTTCTCTCTTGCCTCAGCAACTCTATTGTCCAAGCTCCTCATTTCCTATGTCAATAACCTCTACAGATGTTCTTTACACAGCTTCATTTTTTGCAATACATATCTCCTCCTTTTACATTTTTTACCCAAATGATCGTAACAATATTTGAGAAGCTCTCATGTTTAGTCAGTATGATCAGAAATCTGAAAGGTTTGTGGGGTCCACTATCTTCACCGTAGTGCTCAAAAAGAATCGGCGAGTTATAAGAAAAAATATTCTTTTTGAATTGAACTGTTAGAGTTCCGTGTTATATGTTATCCAAGAATCATTACAAAGAACCCCGTCAATTCTACTCCATATGTAGCAATTTGTGCGAGTATACCTTCTTCCAATAGATTTCATATCTGTAAGAATTAATACATTTATTACTTTTTGAAAGTCTTTTGATTTAGATTCACTTACCTGTTGGCCCCTCATTCATTCCAAATCTAGCAGGGGGAGAATAGAAATCTCCACAAATACACCAAGGTACGTTCAGTGATGATAGATCCTATTCTAAGTAATTCTTTCCATAAGTTTCTCCTTTTCGCTCTACAATTTTTGGCATAGATCACTGTTAGCAGACAATAAAAATTGAAAGACTTACTTGCTACCTTTATATGCGTAAAATGATCATGTACTTCTTCAATCAGAATAGTCACTTCACCAGGCATTTATAAAATCTAGATTCAGGGCAAGTGAACAGGACTTCATCTCTATCGTTTTGGTTTTGGAATTTCACTATGTAGCAACCTGCATTGTGGTAATATAACTCAAGTACAGAAACAAAATTGTAGTACCCATCAATATAATTGTTCATGTAGGGGAAAGTAGGTGCTTCACAACGTATACATCACTAGAGCATTGTTTCATACATTGGTCTGTTTCGCTATTTCTGGTGCCTTTAATACAGTTACTGGTCGACCATCAATTATCTTCGGTGTATTATAGGTTAAAGGCATACTAGTGGTGGAACATGAACAGGTTGTTCCAAACTTCTTCCTATCTGTATATTTCTTATTGAACTAATTGTATTTTGTTTCTGCCGGACTCTCATTCCACCTTATGGTTTGAATAAGAAACCTATATGGTTTCGGTAGAGCATTTAGAAAAGATCTTCTTGTATTAGTTCAAAAATATATTTCATTTTTTACTTCATCAATTAGAGTATTCTGTTCCTTTAATTAGATAAGTTTGTTTGTTGTTGTCCATTTATTCTATTACAGAATAAATTTGAGTACTTTCATAGCATATTTTGCAACTTGGTAGCTTTCTCATACCATGTAATAGCTAATTACTTTATTTTTTTTTAAATACATTTACAAATATAATTAAGGATAAGGTGGGTGAGACTTCAACATTAAGGAATGAAGATGGTCTTGAAGTAGATGACAGAGACATAGAGAGAAACACGACCATAAATGGAGAAGATGAAGGAGAAAAAACTGGTGAAGATTATGTGAATTTATTGAAAACGGTTTGGGAGGAGCAATTACTGAAAACTTGAATAGAAATAGTGTGGAACTAAAAAAGGCAAAATATACGGGCTTGGTTCTAGAAATTGTTTGCTGGCAGATTCTTTGAATTATAATTGTGCATCTTCCACTACTCAGAACCCTTCAAATATTCCTACTCAACAAATATATGAAACACCTGAATTTCAACAACTTCTTGACCGTGTGTTGGAGCAACGAATGACGAATATGCAAGAGCATGTGCAAATGGAAATTCGGGAAAATATGGAAGCTCAAGTAACTATTGCGGTTCGTGCATTTATGACTCGGATGCTTGGTTTTACTCCTCAACCACCACTAGATGGATCTGGTTCTACCCCAAAATTTAGATAACGTATATTTTGTTTTTCTGTTTTAAGACATGTTTTAACGTGTGTTCTGTTTTTTCTGTTTTAAGACATGTTTTAGCTAGTAAACATGTACTTCACTATTCAAGGATTGATGATATTTTGAAAAATTGTTTAGATTGTGCTTATTTTGAAAAATTGATTAGATTTGACTATGATTTTCTTCTTGTTTCAAATATAGAAAATTCTATTTGTATTTCTTCATACAATTTCTAGCAAAATTTATCTAGAAAGTATCCCTAGCTATTTTTAGCTAGTCATTTAGCAAAGAAAATATTCCAAAGTAAATTTTGAAAAATAACTAGAGAATTTGTATGTTTAGATAGGGTAGTTCCTTTCTAGCAAAATGTTTGCTACGGAAAGAGCCTAGCAAAGATATCTTAGCTAAATTAGCTAGGAATGACATAATTTGTTAGCTAAAAATTAGCTAAGATCTTATTAGCTTTGAAAGTCTGATAGGGTCATTTTCCTAGCTAAATTGACATTAGCTAGGGATTTTCACTGTAGCTAGGATATGTGTGTATAGCTAACGACTGTTTTCTTGTAGTGATAGTAGAAGAAAAAATAAAACGTTCACCAGTGGCACTCGAAGTAGTAACAATAGTGGACCTCGGGGTCATTGATTCTAGACTTAAAGGTTCAAATGAAGTCCTCGTTGTTGAATCTACTAGTCCGGCAAGATAATATTCCTCAAAAAGTTCACCGACTTCGATGAGACTACACCCCCAAAACTGAGGAATTTTTCTCCTTCCCTAGTTTATTATCTTCTTCACCGTCATCCTTGAGAGCCATTGATTCTTGTTCATTTGGATAAACTATATCACCCCAGCCATACACGTGTTCTTCTTAGCCCCAAATTTGTTCTTTTTTCTGCTCTTTGTGTGAGGCTGAAAACCTCTTTTTGAGGAAGGTTCGCTAGTTATTGGTTCTTTCCCCTTAAGCTAGTTTTCAGTAAGGACGATGTGTGGTCTCTCTTCAGCTTTCTCTGAATTGAGGGAGATATCTTTAGTTTTAAAGTTGGAGGATCCCTTCGGAAGGCTTGTGGAATTTTTTTAAACATTAGCAATATATTGAAATCATGAATGGAGGTTGGAATGAAAGAGACACGTGAAAGATTTTACCATGGTTCTTGGCCTTTCAATAATTTTTTTTGGAAATTTCTTTCCAAGTCTTACGTTCTTTATTTGAAATATTTAACATGGATTGAACCCAGTCAGATATATTTACATCCGCAGAGGGTTTCCAGACATCGGTTTAAGTTTAAAAAAATTACAATTGGGTTAGAAGTAATGATGGAAGAAAATGAGAAAATTTACTTTGGTATTAGATACTTATGAGAATAACTCCATGTTTCTGGGAACGACATGTTGGTCTTTGGATTTATGTCTTTGGTGGTGACGACAACAAATCTCTCCATCCAATCTCGGTGATTATCCTCATCCAAACTAGAAAGGATAAGTCTTTCTCCTCGATTAACTAAGTAGATAACTTCGTTTCGAAAAATTCTAGGAGAGTAAAGGAGGATAAGATGATCCAGGGTGAATACTAATTCAGATTCGTTAGCTAAGTGACAAAGGCAGGAGACTGCTCTCCATATAGATGGCCCGACTTGATCCAAACAGACCTTGTACTTAACGCAGAAGGTAAGAATAACTTGGTCAATGATCGGATGGCCAAAGCCAAGAGTAAAAGGGTAAGTGAATAAATATGAGTGGTACATCTTCTCAAAAGTCACCCTCTCATAGCTAGTAAGAGCGTGTACTTCAATTTCTTCACCCACTATACAATATTGTTTAGCCTTGGTGAGGTGATCAACAATTTGAATTGAGGATGTATAGTCACTGACCCGTTGGCCACGATCCCCGATTTTCCTCGTCGACAGGGTTAAAGGACGCAAGTCTTTGTCAAAATATCTTTTATTTGGAAGAATCTGGTTGACATTAGGTTCAATTGTGTCACCTCTAATTCTTGATTTTGTCTTTTTGGAGCTTTCCTCTCCGGAAAAAGGTTTGCAGTCAGAAAGAGAAAGTGAATTCGTACGACAAATAGGCGGAGCATCTTGATGTGGAGAAGAAGTTACATGCATGATGGGTATAGTCGACGACTGTTAAAATGATAAAGAAAATATTTTTTTGTATGAAATTCCAATAAAGATATAAAGGTTAGGGTTTCACAAAGTCACAAAGGTGATTTGATGTGAGGTAGAAAGAAGTGTAAAAGAAGATTATATAAAAATAATAATTATATGTATAATTTATATTAAACGTGTCACATCCAATAGGGTAATGTCACGTGTCAAAATGACATGACATATCCAAATCACTTGTGAATAAATTTATCACATGTAGAAATGATATATTATGTTTAAACAGATGTGACCTCTTGACTAATTTAATCAAATTTGTTTTGATTGATTTAATTGAATTGCTAACAAATTTGATTAAAGTAGTCAAGAGGTCACATCTGGTTGAACATAGCATATCATTTCTACATGCGATACATTTATTCACAACTAATTTGGATAGGCCATGTAATTTTGACACGTGACATTACCTTATTGGATGTGACACGTTGAATATTAATTATACTTATAATTATTATTTTCATATAGTCTTCTTCTACACTTCGTTCTACCTCACATCAAATCACCTTTCTGACTTTGTGAAACACTAACCTTCATATGTTTATTGGAATTTCATATAAAAAATATTTTCTTTATCATTTTAACAGTCGTCCACTATATCCATCATGCATGTACCTTCTTCTCCACATCAAGATGCTTCGCCTGTTTGTCATAGAAATTCACTCTCTTTCTGACTGTAAACCTTTCTCCAGAGAGGACAAATCCAAAAGGACAAAATAAAGAATGAGAGGTGACACAATTGAACCTAATGTCAACCAGATTCTTCCAAATAAAAGATCTTTTGACAAAGACCTACGTCCTTGGACCCTGCCGACGAGGTAAAATCAGGGATCGTGGCAAACGGACCGGTGACTAAACATCCTCAATTCAAATTTCTCACCTCACAAAGGTTAAACAAAATTGTATAGGGGGTGAAGAAATTGAAATACACGCTCCTACTAGCTATAAGAGGGTGACTTTTGAGAAGATGGACCACTCATATGTATACACTTACCCTTTTACTCTTGGTTTTGGCCATACGATCATTGACCAAGTTATTCTTACCTTCTGCGTTAAGTACAAGGTTTGTTTGGATCAAGTCGGGCAATCTGTATGAAGAGCAGTCGCCTACCTTCGTCACTTAGCTAACAAATCTGAGTTAGTATTCACCCTGGATCATTTTGTCCTCCATTACTCTCCTAAATTTTTCGAGACAAAGTTATCAACTTAGTTAATCGAGGAGAAAGATCCATCTTCTCTAACTTGGATGAGGATAATGACCGAGGTTGGATGGAGAGATTTGTTGTCGTCACCACCAAAGACATAATTCCAAAGGCCAACATGTTGTTCCCAGAAACATGGAGTTATTCTTGTAAGTATCTAATACCAAAGTAAATTTTCTCATTTTCTTCTATCATTACTTCTAACCCAATTGTAATTTTTTTTAATTAACCATTGTCTGGAAACCCTCTGCGGATGTAAACATATCTGACTGGGTTAAATCCATCTTAAATATTTCAAATAAAAAACAGACGACTTGGAAAGAAATTTCAAAAAAAAATAACTGGAAGGCCAAGAACCATGGTAAAATCTTTCACGTGTCTCTTTCACTCCAACCTCCATTCATTATTTCAATATATATTGCTAGTGTTTAAAAAAATCCACAAGTATTCCGAAGGGATCCTCCAAGTTTAAAACCATTGATATCTCCCTCAATTCAGAGGAAGCTGAAGAGAGACCCTTACAGACAAGTGGCTTAAGGGGAGAACCAATAACTAGCGAACCTTCCTCAAAAAGAGTTTTCAGCCTTAGACAATGAAGCAGAAAAAAGAACAAATTTGGGGCGAAGAAGAACATGTGTATGGATGGGGTGACGTAGTTTATCAAAGTGAAGAAGAATCAACGGCTCTCAAGGATGACGGTGAAGAAGATGATAAACTAAGGAAGGAGAAATATTTCAAAGTTCAAACTGTGGGGGTGTCTAGTAAAAACTCAAGTTTCTATTCCTAAAAAGGTCAAAATAAGACATAATACTACGAACTGTTTCATCCTTGAATATGCCACAGATAGTAAAGCATATCAATTTTGGTTCATATGTCCGAACATTTGGATATACATAATAATATGTTAATTATATTGAATCGTTTAATGTAGAATTCCTTAAACACATCTATCATTGTAAAACTAAACTTGAGTTATCTAGTAAAGGGTCTAAACAACCTTGGAAAGAACCAAAGAAGAATGTACTTAATAAAAAAATTCATAGGAATAAAACACGCCAAAGGTAATCTACTTCATTTGAAAGTGATTTTGTAACAATTTTTCTTGAAAATGAGTCTTATACATTCAAACAAGTTATGTATTATCCGGACTCATCCTTTTGGGAAGAGGTTGTCAATAGTTAGAATGATTCAATCTTAAGCAACCATATTAGAAGTTGATTGATCTTCATCCAGGAAATGAACCTTTGAGTTAAAAGTAGATCTTAAAAAGGAAAATGAAAGTTGATGGATATATTGACAAATATAAAATCAAGGCTTGTTGTCAAAGGCTTTATACAAAAAGTTCTTGATTGTTTCGACATATACTTGCAAGTAACTAGCTAGGATTACATCCAGTCGGATGTTAATTGTGTTACTTACAGTATATGACCTTCAAATTCATCAATGAATATGAAAAAAAACTTTCTTAAATAGAGAATTAGAGGAAGGAATTTACAAGGAACAACCCAAGAGTTTTGTGGTTCCTGATAAAGAAAAGAAAGTGTGCGCCCTTGCAATATAAGTAAAATGTTGTATCATTGCTAGGTTCTTAGTAATAGTTTTCGGTTAGAGAAACTCTCCACTGATTAAAGTTTTTTATTCTCATATTATTTTTATTGTATATCTTATTGTAATGTACAAATGGTTTTCACAACTTGTTCACATATTGTTTACTTGATATGTTTTCCATCATCAATTCAGTTATCGTCTTATTCAGCTATATTGTATTCTTGTAAATTTCATGTATTGATGTTATTCGACCAACATAATTTTTATTATGCATATACAGGTGTTCAGGATCATCAACAGACATTTTGTTGAGATCACTTGCTCTCGTAGACAACTTTTGGTGAGACCTTGCTTCCATGAGATTCCTTTTTCATATTTATTTTAGTAGTATTTGAGGTGTCGTGGGTATTGTCCCGACTCCTATCTTGAACAATAGAGGATTCATAGACAGACAAAGTTAGATGTTTCCATTGTTTTCTTCAGATGTTCTATTTAAACTTATGAATCATTTTAGGTATTTCAAGACAGTGTCTTAAAGCTTTTTTAAAAATGTTTGAATGCTCATTTATTTAAGCTTTTGCATATCTTATAGAGTCATGTGAGTCATAGTTAGTCAGGCCAAGAGATCGCATGGGGCCAACAATGGTCTTCGAGTAGCGTCCGACCACGTCAAGAGTGTAGGCTTGAGGCATGACGGTATTGATACACCAATGAGTAAGATTTTTCTATCCTAAGAGGATTATTCCATTAATCTTGGGTACTTGAGGGGAATAATTTCCTTATGGACACATTGTGCATTCAGTGGGGCTCGATTTTCTTCTTTGAAAAAATATTTTGTATATTATTGATCTATTTTCTTTACCAATTTTAAACCTCTTGTTTTGAAAGCACTCTTCAAACTTTGTTGATTCTTACCAAGTCATTCAGAGTTATTGTTCTAAGTATTTTAGGAATATAGGATGAACAACAATATGTAGGTCAAATATTACTTTATATATATATATATATATATATAACATTTTAAACATTCTTACAACCAATAATTACCCATACTATAGGGGCAATATATAGGACTCAAAAGTATGTAGGGCATGCAAGATTATATCTGTATAGAGTTACTTCTTTTTTTGTTTGAATTTACTATTTAAAATTTGAACACCCTTCATGAAATTTCTGATTATGTCCCACTGTACCTACTTCAAAAGATAAAGTTGGAAATAAGAATATCCACTTAAGCAAGTGTTGGATAATCTTTGAAAATTGCAAAGTAGGCCTCTTTGTTGGTCGCCCCACTGAATCCTAAACCATTGAATTTGCACTACTTTTGGGTCTGAGTTTGCACTCTAGTTTGTGATCCTAGTGGTGTGCTTGTCGAACCACCACTTTGAGTAAAACTCTCGAGTACGCCCAATATTCTCAATAGCATCTTGTTGTACCAACACTTTAAGTAAAACTCTCAAGTACACACAATATTTTCAATAATGTATGATGAATCGATGGTGCACCTGCATACTCTAGAATAACTTAGTCATGTCCAACATCAATCTCTGGCTAAAGAGAGACATCCCTACCACGGCCTCTTATCGGTGTTACTCCACGGGCATGACCTTTAGTTGGTGCTACTCCACGTGCATGAAACTTGAGATCTACCCCTGTCTAGGATCTTAATAACTGACTCGTGGATTGCCTCCAATACACTAATACTAATAGAAGACCTAGTTCTTACCATCTTCAAAAAGAACACGCTACAACTCAGTACAAGAAAAAGGAAGTTCCCAAACAATCTTCATAGCCTCTCGAATATAAGTACAGACTCTACTAAAATTGACTTGTAGACATGTGAGACCTATAAACTTGGGGCTCTGATACCATTTGTCACGATCCAAAAATGACCCTAACGATACTTGTCTCATTCCACCAAGATAGATTAGTCTCCACCCAAACTTAACAAATCAATGCAGAAGTAAAATAAAAAGAAAGTCTTAACACAATTTAATAATACAGGTAACATAACCAAACTTAAATAAACTCCACAAGACTCTAATATATTACAACTTATTTGAAAGAAAATATAAGTCTCAATGTCATTGTTTCTAGAGTAGAACAATATCATAATAAAGGAGTAAGAGGTGTTTGTCAAAAAGATGTGTATACGTAGATAGATACCTCTCTAAACCTCCACAATAAGCCTCTAATGTAGAAAAGAAGAAGGAGAAACACAACGATTTGGGCTCGTAAGCTACACAAGTTTATAAGAAAAGGAATTAGTACCAAGAAACACAGTACTTAGCAAACAAGTCACTAACTCAAGGTAATATAATAGAGAATACATGTACCATTCCAATCAAACCTCCAACACTACAAACTTCACAGAATCAGCTCAACCTAACAATTGACACCACATATAGGAAAAATCACAAATAACAAACACTCCAACGTTATAGGTCACCAATAAAAGGTATCATATTGTCACGACCCAAAATTAATAGTGAGTGGCACCCACACTTAACCTCTTAAGTGGGCGAACCAACCAATTTAACCTAACTTACAAAATACAAGCATAACGCGGAAACTAAAATGTTACTAAATATCTTTTCCCAAAACCTGAAAGTCATCACATCAAGGATATCTAATCTCCAATACTAAGTCTAAGAATATCAAATACACCAATATAAAAGAATAAAATGGTATGTGTCCGAAAGTATAGGACATCATGTCATGAGCGAGAGAATCCAACACGAGCTTAAATGGATAGCTCACCCTGGAACTAGATATGTGGGAGGCAGGCTAGAGCTGAGGAAAATCAGAAGTCAAAGGTACACTCGCTGCATTTCATAAAAGGAAAACAAAGAAGAAAACAAGTAGGGCTCAGTACGAGGCGACATGTACTGAGTAAGTATCATCGGTCAACCCAAAATAGTAACTAATATACAAAGAATAATAGTATGAACTTAACTATAGCACTTAATATGTGATAAGCAAGAAACAACATGAACAAGTGTCAACAACATTAAAGTAAGCACGTATTAAGTCGACGGTATCAAGATCACACATGAGGACTCATGCCTCCAAATCAAACCATTTTGGGAGTTGAGTTCTTTGAGATTGAGTATCTTCCATTAATTCAACATGTTTTTCCTTTAATATTACCATGTCGGAACGTGACACTCCGATCCAAGAATACCGTGTCGGAACGTGACACTCCGATCCAAAAATACTATTTTGAAACGTGACACTCCGATCCAAGAATACCGTGTCGGAACGTGATACTCCGATCCAATAATATCATTAATTTATCATTTAATATTCCACTTTTTCATTCGTTAATAATATTTCATCGAGCCTTCTTTATTCAAGGCATTACTTCGATAGAGATGATTTAAGATTATACATTCCACGATCTCGGGATTTCAGACCAATCACAAAACACACAACCAAGCCACACAACCACACAATTAAGTACATAGAAAACTTCACAATACCATTCAATGCATATCAATCACTATTAAGAGTTTACTATCAAATAGCATGAACCATAACCTACCTCCACCGAAGAACCGAAGTCAACCAACTACTTCTCCAATGCTTTTCCTTTCCTCAATGCTTCCGAACCTTTCCAATCTATCAAGTGTATATGCATAATTTGTAAGTTAACAATCCTATTAATGCTCATGTTATTATGTGTCTAGCTTAGACCCAAAAATCTCATAATTCTATAATTAATTTCCTAAATTTCAAATCTAGGGATAAGTCTTCATTAGCATAACTTTCATGTACTACACCTTATAATAACTACACCTTATATTTAATTATCTATTACAATATATCAAATTTTTATTTATAAGGTGGTAAAACTACCACTGTCATGATACCAGTGGCAGCCAACACATGAACCTACCAAATTAACTAACCAAGGGAAACAATATCACACCGAAACCAATGAAATCCATTCCAAAACACGAACATAACAATGACAATTCAATTTTGTAAATTTTTCACCTGTAGTCCACTTATGTTGTTTTAATAATAATTTACATTACTTTAATCATTAAACAATCCCCCTTTAACCAATCAATTTTAATATTGTCCCACCTTTCAATTGTAACAATAATGTACCCCACATGTAATTCCTATCTAATAAAATAACAATATAATGCATTCTCGCCTAAACAACAATCAACATATATACAACTAGTTGCTGTCCCACACTTTTATAGGGATTAAACACAATTGACTAATTTAATACTTAATATTAAAATAATATTTTCATTCTAACATATTAGCAATACACAAATTCAAGTATTGAAGTTTCTACCTGGGGAGCTCGTCCGCCTCCTGCCAATCGTGTCGCCATAGCTAAGTTCCTTTTGAGTTTATGACTCAAGATAGGAACCCTGATTATTATTATGAATAATTATAAAAGTGTGAAAGTAACCCACTATAAATTATAATGTTATTTTTTTTTCAACCATCAACTAAATAAATTACTAAAAGTACCCCATTAATTTTATAATTGTAGTGATTAATAGTCCAACATATCCATTTAGAATTTATCGGAAGTATTTTATGAACTAAAATCTCTATTACTCAAAATAACCAAATGGGTCGTTACATTAGATATCAATTTACCCATCGTTCGTCCTCGAACGATCAAAAGAAGGTAAGGGTAAGAAAGTGTAGTTGTATCAACAATTCCTCAAAATATTAGTACCCAAGGTCTCATATCAAAAGTATCAAACCAACCAATTGGAGAGCTACACCTCCTCCCATACAGTGCCTCAAATTGGGTCATCTCAATACTCTAGTGATAATTGTTGCTTATAAACTCAACTAACAACATAACTATTTCAAACAATGGACTCTTCAACTGACCAATTCTGCAACTAGACCTTGACACAACTACCAGGACAAATATTATCTACATAACCATGATAAAATTCTAAATCAATAGGATATACAATTAGAAGTGAGCTTTAACCAACCACCACACATTCATAATGAACAAATCAAGATTTCCTTTTTACAACACAATTTCATCACAAGCCTAAATGATAAAATTATTATCTCTAGACATCGATTACTCATCATCACGTTATGATTTTCACTCAAAATTTATCCAATTAACCCATTGTAAATGTAGAACATTGCTGCCATTGACCCATCTCCAATTAAAAGACACTTTCGGCGGCTCTTTATGATAACTGCCTTCTCGATTTGATTTTCTTCTACACTGTGCGCCTCTCTTCTAAAATTTTTCTTTTCTCCAAATAAATTATTAACCTAATTGCTTTACTAAATCAATTATAAAAATGCGAAAATTAATTCACTAATAATTTTAATGTTATCTTCTTTGATTTTTATCCACCAACAATCAACTAGTCTAGTCTTTATTACATCATACATACATTGGATTTATCAGAACTCCACATAATTATCCCAATACTCAATTGAAGCCAACACTCTTAATACTAACATCATAACTACAATGTTCATTTACCTTACTCTCAAAGTGTCACTCGTATAAAATATTCTTATCAAATATATGTTCAAACTATGACTATCTCCCTTTCTATTTAAGAATTTCATGACAGATATGAGTATCAAACCAGGTTAATAACTCTAATTTCAAATTTGATAGTATCTTTTTATCAAGATTAGACTATTAAATCACACTCAAAGTCAACTTCGCACTACTTTTACATACCATAATTTAGCTACTAGTATAAACCGTCACTTACCTCATGCCAACACTTACAGAAATTCTTGGTCACTCATATTATTATGTATACTATAAGTTCATAACCTTTATTCACCATCAAATGTCTAATTAAGGCATCATAACATTCTATGTAGTCCCATCAATGGAGTAGTATTAATCCAACTCTAAATTTTTAATAACCACGTAGAATTATATCTCACATTGTACATCATTCTTAAGTTATCTATCATAAATTGAGCAATATAACCCCAGGTAAAATTTTAATTTTTTTTTCATACCTCATTATTGTCACCCAAATCAAAACTCAATTTTTATAAAGCCGATGATAAACCCATAATAAGTCTGTACCAAACTAGTTCACATCTTACAATCATATTTAGTCTCTTATGCAAAAATTAATACAACCTTCAACTATTAACCAATGATTTATACTAGAGGTCTTATTCCTTCACTTTTCTCAAATTCTTACCATGATGCAAAATTCTATATGTCTCGATCCTTTAATATATCAGACACTTGTCTCTCTAAATCGCTTATTGATCTCAACTTTTTATCAACAACCCATGAGGTTTTACGTCACACTCTAAATCAAAACTTTGAGGGAAACTCTTTCTTAGGTTCTTTAACAATCAAAAGTAACCAAATTACTGACTTAAATTATGCACAAGTCTTTCCCGAATACTCAATGTGATTAATCATTTCCTACCTTACGAATTCATATCTTGATAACTTTTAGAAATCCATCTATATTAAATTATTATTGATCGCCTCTTCATAGATCTTACTATATCCTTCGCTAAAATTCAATAGTACTCATAACTAAACTCAAAAATCACAAAAGAACATATTGTCACACTCGAGTTAAACATAAGTACACTTTTAAAAGTCTTTTTCAATAGTTTTTAACCAATATGATAGACAGGTGACACTAAAACCATGTCCATATTAAAATAAATGAAATCACATGTCTTAGAACCCAATACTATACCTCCAAAAGATACCTCTTTATCCCTTGCAATTAGACAAAATCACGCGTCTCTGAACCCATATATGCTCCCATAAGAAAAAAAAATCCACATCCCTGGAAGCCAAATTCTACTAGATTTTAAAGTATCAGGTCTTAAATTAAGATTCCTCTTAATAAATATTATACTAAAACACCTGATAATACACACTATAAATACAATGACTCTACAATTTTAATGCATGCACCACCCAAATGCAGCTACTGTTCGGGACCAAGAAAATAATCTTTCGGAAATACAAATCCAATCTCCACCATTCAGATCCACCACCAATATGTCAGAAATACGTAGTTTAAATTTTAGCCTGATCCAACGGTTAGTTAATTAAAAACACGATATGAAGGTTGTTATGCGGAGCTTATGCAACAAAATAAATCTTTTTCTTCTCTCTTCTCTCTTGTTGGAAGCTCTCTCAAAACATCTCTTATGTCCTAATGTCTTTCAAGGAAAATACTAACGAGTAGAGTAGTTCAATTTTTCTCTCAAGACCATCCTCCATTTATACAATTGTTTTTCTTTTTTTCTTACAAAGTCAAAATCAACTAAAAGTAGGATTACAATTCTAATTCTTTTCCTAATAAAATTGGAAATCAAATAAGGAAAATAATTTCAATCCTTTTTCAAGTAAGATTAGGCCTAGTGTCCAAATCTTAAGCAAATACTAAATTCGATATCACAATCGGTCAAACACTTTAAAAACTTTGTTGCCACTAAAACTGATTCTAAATGAGAATTTTCGATACTAGTACAACAAACATAAATTATATAGGTCATATATCACTTTCTCTTTTTACCATCATGCTTAGACAAACCTTTTCATCATCAAGAAGTGAACCTTTTCCTCGACATGACACCTTAAACTCCAGTATACCAATCAAATTTAAGGGACTAATTCAATTTTATAAGCATTTTCTTAGTAAAATCTTCAATATACTTTACCCAAAGTATACTCACTAGGACATTTTTTCCTATAAATTTGTCATTCTAGTATCAATCTACTTTTTGAAGCTTAAGATAAAATCGTCAGTCCTCATTCAGAACCCTCAAGATACATTTCTCAATCTAAATGCACTAGTACCATACCAAAGATCCACCACTAGAATACATTATACCTACCGAGAAGATCATATCCAAATAGATCACACATTTCTACCATTAAATAAATCCAAAATATTTTTAAATTCATTCTTAGATCATGTCGATGACAAAAATAACACACATCATAAATTTAACCAAGCAAACATCGATATTATTGTAGTAGTCGTATCATGACCCTTATATATATATATATATATATATACACACACTTAATTTATAAAATCGTAGTAGAGATCCTTCCCTCAGTTGACTGAACAAAATTTTATTATTCACTAAGCAATCCATATATCTTAAGAGAACTTCACTAACTATATTTTTCAAAGTAGTGATACTCATTACCTATCCGTTTCTTACGAACTTTTTAAATGTTGTCACCTTGACAAAGTCATCTTGCTTCACCCCATCTACCTCATATCCATTAAGATCCGAAGAATATATTTCTTCATGAAGAAGCCAGAAAATGCTACCCAAGTCATAGGTAGTGTCATTACCGGCAATACTGAACATGAGACCGCCCCCACATTTTGCAGTCGAGAAAATATACCTATTTCTAAGGACACTTTTTTTTCTGTCGTTATTTAAACTTCTAATACTCTAGTAGTAACCATATTTGAAATAGAGTGAAGAAGTTCAAATACCAATTTGTATCACCTAGATACCAATTGGATTCAAGTAGTCGCACGAAAGAAAGAAAGAAATGAGTTTTCCTAAAGTCCTATAGCTTCTCGATGAAAAGTAAAGGCGTCCCCTTACCGTTCCACAAGACTCTACTAGACTTGTCCTTGTGTGATGAGATCACCAAACCTAACGCTCTGATACCAAGTTTGTCACGACCCAAAATGAATCGTGAGTGGCACCCACACTTAACCTCTTAAGTGGGCGAACCAACCAATTTAACCTAACTTACAAAATACAAGCATAACAAGGAAACTCAAATGTTACTAAATATCTTTTCTCAAAACCTGAAAGTCATTACATCAAGGATATCTAATCTCCAATACTAAGTCTAAGAATATCAAATACACCAATATAAAAGAATAAAATGGTATGTGTCCGAAAGTATAGGACATCATGTCATGACCGAGAGAATCCAACACGAGCTTAAATGGATAGCTCACCCTGGAACTTGATATGCGGGAGGCTGGCTAGAGCTGAGGAAAATCAGAAGTCATAGGTACACTCGCTGCATTTCATAAAAGGAAAACAAAGAAGAAAATAAGTAGGGCTCAGTACGAGGCAACATGTACTGAGTAAGTATCATCGGTCAACCCAAAATAGTAACTAATATACAAAGAATAATAGTATGAACTTAACTATAGCACTTAATATGTGATAAGCAAGAAACAATATAAACTAGTGTCAACAACATTAAAGTAAGCACGTATTAAGTCGACGGTATCAAGATCACACATGAGGACTCATGCCTCCAAATCAAACCATTTTGGGAGTTGAGTTCTTTGAGATTGAGTATCTTCAATTAATTCAACATGTTTTTCCTTTAATATTATCGTGTCGGAACGTGACACTCCGATCCAAGAATACCGTGTCGGAACGTGACACTCCGATCCAAGAATACCGTGTCGGAACGTGACACTCCGATCCAAAAATACTATTTTGAAACGTGACACTCCGATCCAAGAATACCGTGTCGGAACGTGATACTCCGATCCAATAATATCATTAATTTATCATTTAATATTCCACTTTTTCATTCGTTAATAATATTTCATCGAGCCTTCTTTATTCAAGGCATTACTTCGATAGAGATGATTT
The DNA here is from genome assembly GCA_022817965.1 of Solanum lycopersicoides. Taxonomy (NCBI): domain Eukaryota; kingdom Viridiplantae; phylum Streptophyta; class Magnoliopsida; order Solanales; family Solanaceae; genus Solanum; species Solanum lycopersicoides. The sequence goes on from CM040624.1 coordinate 81,195,649, forward strand.
AAGATTATACATTCCACGATCTCGGAATTTCAGACCAATCACAAAACACACAACCAAGCCACACAACCACACAATTAAGTACATAGAAAACTTCACAATACCATTCAATGCATATCAATCACTATTAAGAGTTTACTATCAAATAGCATGAACCATAACTTACCTCCACCGAAGAACCGAAGTCAACCAACTACTTCTCCAATGCTTTTCCTTTCCTCAATGCTTCCGAACCTTTCCAATCTATCAAGTGTATATGCATAATTTGTAAGTTAACAATCCTATTAATGCTCATGTTATTATGTGTCTAGCTTAGACCCAAAAATCTCATAATTCTATAATTAATTTCCTAAATTTCAAATCTAGGGATAAGTCTTCATTAGCATAACTTTCATGTACTACACCTTATAATAACTACACCTTATATTTAATTATCTATTACAATATATCAAATTTTTATTTATAAGGTGGTAAAACTACCACTGTCATGATACCAGTGGCAGCCAACACATGAACCTACCAAATTAACTAACCAAGGGAAACAATATCACACCGAAACCAATGAAATCCATTTCAAAACACGAACATAACAATGACAATTCAATTTTGTAAATTTTTCACCTGTAGTCCACTTATGTTGTTTTAATAATAATTTACATTACTTTAATCATTAAAAAATCCCCCTTTAACCAATCAATTTTAATATTGTCCCACCTTTCAATTGTAACAATAATGTACCCCCCATGTAATTCCTATCTAATAAAATAACAATATAATGCATTCTCGCCTAAACAACAATCAACATATATACAACTAGTTGCTGTCCCACACTTTTATAGGGATTAAACACAATTGACTAATTTAATACTTAATATTAAAATAACATTTTCATTCTAACATATTAGCAATACACAAATTCAAGTATTGAAGTTTCTACCTGGGGAGCTCGTCCGCCTACTGCCAATCGTGTCGCCATCGCTAAGTTCCTTTTGAGTTTATGACTCAAGATAGGAACCCTGATTATTATTATGAATAATTATAAAAGTGTGAAAGTAACCCACTATAAATTATAATGTTATTTTTTTTTCAACCATCAACTAAATAAATTACTAAAAGTACCCCATTAATTTTATAATTGTAGTGATTAATAGTCCAACATATCCATTTAGAATTTATCGGAAGTATTTTATGAACTAAAATCTCTATTACTCAAAATAATCAAATGGGTCGTTACACATATTCACTAATCGCAAGTTTTACAACAGACACCCATAAGTCACAAATGTTAATAATGTGTAACGCAATAAAATGAAATGTCAAATATAGTGATGCATATTGCCCTACGATACACATCCACTAAATATCAGGATGGAATCCATGGGGAAGCACAAGGTCCATGTACCTATTCTAACCATTTCTCATCGACATACATCAATCATCGGAACCATTTTTCATCGGAATCACTGAAACCATTTGTCATCAGTTTAATCATCACAATAGATATCATCACAATGTTTTATAACTAATTAAAACAGGTATTTTCATCCAAATAATGAGAAATTGGCAATTCCATATCAATACACAGTCCATGTCAATACATCAATACTACAATACCAATAATAAGTCAATATTATCCCTAAAATCATCCACAACACATCCATTATAATAAAAAGAGATTTTAGCGGCAATAAATATATACATTAACAAAGAGTGATAAAAGATTTACTAACATTAGTTAGACGTTGGATCTAGTGTCGCCATGGGCTTTAGTGACACTTACAAAGAGTGTTAAATGTCCCTAAAAATATATTTTTAGTGACAATTAAGCTAATGTAATGAATTAATTATTGATAAATATCATTTTTAATGTAGTGATGATACATCAATATACTATCAAGTTGCATTTTTATTACCCTTTTTATCACTAGAACCATTACCTAAGTCATGTAACCACAAATATCAAACCTCTTATCGAATCGCATTACTCCCCAACATACACAAGAAGAAAATGTGAGATATTAGAAACTTTAAAAAGTTTAAGAAATCAACTTGTCTCAAACAAACAATCAATCATTTATTTCCCGTGAACGTGGACCTCGCCTAGGTTTAAATTTCTTCCCCTAATTCAATGAAACTGTCATAATTCCAATCCAAGCATCTGAATTCTAAATATTGACCAAAGTCAATTATTGTCCTAAGTTCACATATTCTTCCAACTCAAGGGTTCAAATCCGCGAAAAAACTTCAAATCATAAAACAATAACACTCCTAGACCAAATTCCACATTCTTGAATGGATGAAACTCACGGGATTCTATTACTAGACTCAAAACTCTGATTGTTACCAAAATCCATTTTAAGAACTTTAAATCTTTTAAAACTCAAAACTTCCAAAAATGAAAAAAATCAATCAGATTATAAATCCAACTTTACAAACTGATCAAAAATATTGCAAGGAAATTATCGAGAGGGGCCAATGGTAGATTTATAAAAAAAATCTAAAAATGACCTTTCGAAACATTACATAGTTTAGATTAAGATATTGCTACAGCTGGAAATGCCATACCTTTCCAAGCAACTCTATCGCTCTCCCCAATAAAGTGTAAGTAAATTATCTTGATGGCAACTTTACTTTGTCCAATAAGTTGAGTTTGTTCTAGTAAGCTTCAGGCTGATATAATCTTCTTAACTATCTAAGATGTTTGTTGTGGTAGTCTAGATGATATGGTTTGATGGTTCTTGATGTAAAATATGTGAATCCATCATATTCAATGCTTATCATCTTTATGAATTCAGTCCCAACATATCTTTGTCACATTTTCTTTTTTTATATTAGTTCTTGACCAAATATAGTTTCTGCAATAGGTTTACCGATCTAATTTGTCGTTATTCAAAAGGCACCTCGTGAAGAGTCTTAGAACTGTTTAGAATACATTGCCAATCTAAATTTGGGGTGACACGACAAAATTTTGAAACTTAAAATTTTACCCAACTTGATGACATCCCACCATAGAGAGAATATTCATGTTATGGCGGCGGCGCTATGGCAGCATGACAGATGTCGTAACGGGGCAAAAGCTCAAAAAATAAATTAATTTTTTTTTCTCCTCCTCTAGGATTAAAACAAACTAGGGTTACTCCTAAAACCTCCAAAAGTTTCTCCAAGTTTGGGGACAATAGAGAGGAGGAATCCCAACGCAAGGTAGGTCAAACCCGTGAATTTCTTGTCTACAATCATAAGGATTCACCCCCATAGATCCATAAGCTCGTGTCTAGAGTTAATCATTAATAGTTTGGTATCCAAGTAGGCTCTCTCTCTCTCTCTCTATATATATATATATATATATATATATATATATATATATATATATATATTACATCATATCTTGTAGATTATCGAATATTGCATGTATAGTTCTTTGGGCACAGAGTTTGGATGGTTGAATAAGGGGTTAGTTTGGTGTAGGCTAAATGAGTTGGATTAGCTAATATTGAACTTTTGAATGATTGTTGGGTGTTATCATTAAGGAAAGTGAGTTATGGGTAATCGGGTTCCTAGATGGATATTCCCCAAAAAGAGTTTCCCAGGAGTAGGTGATGGTTATTCTTTTTCAAGTTTATGTATGTATGCATGGTTAGGGATATGATAAAACTAAACCGACCAATAAATCGAACCAAAAAAAATATTATTGGATTAACGGGTTTTTAATAATTTTGTAAAAATAAACTTATTGGGTTATCAATTTGGTATCAGTTTTTAGAATTGAGTTATTGGGTAAACTGATAACCCATTAAGATGATAGTAATTTACTACTATACTCTTCATAAATATTAAATATTAAAAATTTAATGTTGTAACATCTCGCAAATAGAAACGGCTAGAAAAAAAACTAAAATCTGGAAATATTTATTTTTGGTAAGAATAAGAAAAATCTGGAAAATTGACTAAGTTGAAAAAGTGAGTTTTGGCCATTTTCAAACGGACATAATTCTAGCTCAAGAGGACTAAGCGTCGGTTCTTTAAATGGTCGTCAAATTTGTGAAATTTCGATATCGTATGAGTGAGATATGTCTTTCGGAAGTTGGGTTGATGGAACAAGGAAAGTCCAATCCAAATTTTAAAAGGGTGTTTTGGTCTTTTCCTTACCCTTTTATTTATTTCGTTTTTGAGTAATAAATTGGGGTCTAAACTGATCCTATTCAGTTCACCCTTTCAGAAAACAAGTTAGGGTTTTGAGAGAAAGAGAAAAAAAATAGGAGAAAAGAGAAGAGGACGCGAGAACATTCAAGATCATCAAAGTTCGGCTTGTGGAAATTGTCGGAGGTGATCCCTATTAAGGTATGTGATATCTTTCTGTGTTGGGTTCTTCTACCCACACACCAATTTGATTCATTTCAGCAAGTAAGAGTAGATTGGATGATGAACATTGATATTTTGATATTGAACAATTATCGAATTCTTGATCGAATGAGTTGTAGCATGTTCTAGTTGATTGGATTCGTGTTTTCAGGCTGTTTTACGAGTCTAAGTTATTGGGTATTGAGGATATTAGTGATTCTAAGTGTTTGGGAAAAGATCCATGGAAGATTAGAAGGTTTAGAGATGAAAAACGGAGAAGAAAAGTCAAAACGCTCGTTTGTAGGGCATTGGGGCACCGCGCCTCCCATAGCCCACAAGGCAATGTCTATCCGTAGGGGCTAGGGGCGGCGCGCCATCCAGAGCCCCCCAACTTTGCCTCTGAAGTTTGGGGCCTGGTGCCCCACGCCTCTCAGAGTGCCAAGGATGCCAATACACCCCATTCATTCCCCATCTTTTTATACTAGTTCCTAAGTAATGTACCTACGTTTCCTAGTTGATTCCAACACTTTAAGGTACATCAAAATATCATGAAATCATCTATAAACATAGATCATGGACCTTGAATCCATAATTCAATTCAAGGAATGTTAATATCAAAGCAAAGAAGTTAAGAGTCAAGTCTAAAAGTTATAAAGCAAATCAAAGTAAGTTTTTAAAGTTTTCAAGAGTCTTAAACAAACATTTTCACTTTGTTTTTCAAAACTTAAAGTTCAAGTCAAGAAAGAGTAAAGAGTTTAGTTAAATTCTCAGGAGTTATAAGAGAACTAAGTATTCCCTAAGAGTTAAGTTTCAAGTAAAGCAAAGAGCAAAGAGTGAGTGCATTTCTTAAAAGCTAGAGTAAAAAGTAAAGAGTTATGTTGAAGTTCGTTTCTTCAAAAGTATAGGGGGACTAAGTATCCCCAAAGAGTTATAGATTTATAAAATGAAGCAACCAGGGAAACTATGATATCCAAAAGAGCTTTTAAATCTAATTTGAGCACTAATCTCAAACCACAAAATCAGTATGTTTTATAAACATAAAAGTTAGTATATTTTTGGGAGTAGTATTGAGCACCGATGTGGGGATGCGAGTTCATATTAACTCAAGTCTCCATGAAAATCATGTAGCCATCATGGGTAGAAAAGGGTCATATGTTTTAGATGAACCCTTCTCACAGTTTACTAGTGGATCCATTAGGCAGTTCAAGTCCTATACTCTGGCAGGTTTAGGATGGACCTTGGCAGCGTGAGGTAAAACGCGGTATCATCACTATAGCTATTAAGTGATAGTTGTCAGTTAGAGAAACTCCCACAGCAGTAGTTGCATGGTTCTTCAAAAGGTTCTTCTTAGTATGAATGGGGGTATGGGACTCCATTCATGCATTTGCACGAGTAAACATTGAGAGGAAGCATGATATATTTTCTTTATTATTAAGATTATGAGTTTACATCATATTATTTTGTAATTTTTTACATACATCTCAGAGTCAATTGTATTTTTGCATACACAGAGTTGAAAACCATGTTTTAAACAACTTTTCTTTATATTGCTCATGTCTTTAAACTGCTATATAATGAAATGAGTTAGTTATATTAAGATCAATAATTCATGAGTTGAGCAACGCCAAGGTAAGTTCTTTCTTACTCCTTTTCAAGCTTAAGTGTTGTTTAACATTCCAACTCGCATACTCGTACGTTTAATGTATTGATGTCAGTTGAACTGCATCGTATCATGATGCAGACGCAGGTAACGAGGATCGACATCCAGCGCATCATTGATCCAATTGAGCACTCCACAGTTAGTTGGTGAGCCTCCCTTCATTTCGGAGGACATATATATCATTCAAGTTGTTATTTTTCTCGTTTTTAGTTGTTAGGATGATTGGAGGTCATGTGCCAATATCCATCCTTATTTTAGAGGGTTCATAGATAGATAGAGTTAGTTTATTTAGTCTTTTCATTTATTTTGTAAACGATAAGACTTGAGTTTTCATTTTGGCTGAGTATTATTCTAAAGATATTCTCTTGGAGTTGTTTCTTTAGTGTTTAAGTTTTCCGCTGAGTTAAGAAAGCCAGGCCAAGGGTTCGCTTGGGTCCAACAATGGTCTCTGAGTGTCGGCCACGTCCAGGGTGTAAGCTCGGGGCGATACAGATATAACTAGACGGTATATCAGTACTAGACACTACATTCTAAACTTTACAAGTCATAATACTTCTACTTCACATATGAAATTCCAAAGTTTGGTTGTAACATGTAATTGTAGCCTTCGTACTACATCTACTCTTATTGATGCAATTTCTTATTATTTCGTGTTTCACTATATCAAAGCATTTACAGTTGATTTCCTTATCTTACTGTATTGCGCCAAATTGTTGGAGAAGTGAGAAATCATATATTTATTTTATGAGCATTTTCTTATTGGGTAAACCAAAAATCGATATGTTTAAAAAACCAAACTGTTAATAACCAAAACACTGAAAATTGATAAAGAATATATTATTAGTTTGCTATTGATTTAGCATATTCAAAACCTAAAACCGATAATACATAAAATCAAACCAAACCGATTGATACACACCCATATGCATGTCAACTCTCTCTATAGTGAAACCTATACAATTGCATGTTAGGGAAAACATAAGGGTTGAATGTGAAATGATGAACTATTGACAATCTCATGCAATGAAGGTGCTTGTTTATTTGTATTTGTAAGTGTGTTTTCATTTCATTGTGATTTTGACTACACTTATGTGACTAACAATTGGCTCAGGTACCACGTCTGGTTATGGGATATCATTTAGTTAGTGCGGGTACAATGTCTGGTATATATTATTGGTTGAATGGGATACTACATATGGTACAAGATGTCATATAGTTGTCTTCGGTATCACATGAGTACAAATTACGATGCCTAATCTACTAATTATTTATGTGGGTTCCATGCATGAACCAAACATACTTTTCTACAATATGATTCTTACATGTTGGTCCATGAGTGGTTGGAATTTGTGTTTAAATGTTGAAATGGTTCTTATGTAGACCGGGATAGTATGTTAAAATATTCTAGATGATGCCTTAGGTATCCTTGGTGGTCAGAGTTACTTGGAAGGTGTAATTAATCAGGTATACATTGTTGTAATGTTGTTAATAACATATTTGTGAATATTATGTTTGAGTGTTGTCTGGGAATTTCACTTATTCACTAGCTTACACTATATTGTCGGTTTGGATGGTATGGGACATATCTTATCAAGAGATTTGAGTCAAAATGATTTAGTAAGAGTCTTACAGGTGGTTTACTAAATTGTTCAATGGTCAGAGTGTTGGCATGAGAGATTGAGGGACAGTAGTAGACTAGGTAATAGAGTTAGTAGTGGTCTTGAATTCGAGAAATCTATATGTGGTAATGTCTAGATGGCGGAGTTGCGGCAGAAGGAGGTGAGGTGACTTGAGATAAAGAGTGTGATTTCCAAGCAGGGGAGGAGCTATCCTTAATGAAGGGGGTTCGAATCGGCGGAAAACTATATTATTTATATATGGTTAAAATAAGTTTATAGGTATATATAGTAGATGTCGAACCCCCTTCGACTACCTATTTCTACAGATTTTTGAACCCCCTTATTGAAAATTCTGGCTCTGCCTCTGTTTCCAAGGTAATATTGCTTTAGTAAGAGTGGTGACTCAGTGGATCGGGGTCCTAATATTATCTATGAGTTCATGTTTCTTTCATTATTTACATGATATTATGTGGTGGATTTGATGTAATGACCCTTCAGTTTATTTTTGCCTTAATGCCTTATTTATGTCGTTTAGAGCTTTTCTATAGCAACCCAAAGTCATTTATGACTTGTTGGCACTGATAGTTCGGTCGCCTAGTTGTTCGTTTGAAGTTTGTGCAACTTTTCATGTTTTAGAGGTCTTGAAGATTGAAAAGTAACTTTTAGTTGGTTTGTCAGCTAAATGACCTCAAAATTGAATTCTGAGAGTTCCATCAGCTTCAATATAGCCAAATTAGACTAGTAGCATGGTCGGCACAAGTATTAAGGCCTTAGGTGCGAGTCTGGACCATTAGGCATTTTAGCCTTTGAAATTTGGCCTAAGGTTGACTTTGGTCAACATTCCTGTCAAACGTGCTCGGATGAAAATTCAGTCAGCGCGATTAGCTCCAAAATGTTGAATTTGGTCTAGACCGACCTTTCGTTCCACTCTCAAGGCCTCCAGACTCATTCCAAGCCCCTTGGTGGATTTTTGTTCAAAATGGCCTATGGAAGTGGGACCCACTTTTTATAGAGATGACTCTGATGAAAATTTCGACTCTGCCGTTGAATCCACAATGTCAAATTTAGTAGGATAGAATATATTTTTCATTTTTATCGGGTTCCAAACGAATTCCGAGCACCCCGTCAGAGACTGTGAAGAAAGTAGCCAAAGCTGAAATCTGGTGCACCTTTTTAGCGATCAGGTTTTGGCTTTAATGACCAGTTTTTTTGGGTCTTTTTAGCGACTAGGTTTGCCCTTTTAAAACCCCAAGTTTCATCTTTTATTCCTCATTTTAAAGGTGTGGTATCTTTAGTTATAAAGCTCTGATTTAGGCAATTCAAGAGGCTAAGTTGTGAGAATTTTCGAGGACACCACATTGGTGAGATTGGAAGCTGCTTTGGCACCCTCATTTGAGGTAAATTTTTGTTTTCACCTGCTGGTCATGGCTACTTTGTGAACCCATATTGTGGGATATTTTGGAAATGGATATCTCCATCATTCTAAGTTTGAATTCGATGATTCTAGTGGCTATTTTGAGTGATTTTCCGAGGAGAACGTTGTGGTGTTTTTGGAATTCTCTGTAGACCGACCATTTATTGATTTAGCTATTGTCCCATTTCTACATTTTGAGAAAATCTGGGTTGGTTGCATGTTGACATTGTGTTATTTCCCAGCCCCGAATTGTGTCCCATTTTGGAACACAAGTTTGGGGAGGTGTTTAAGAACCTATATTGAGGGTTAATTCCGGAATTTTCACTGCGGGTCCCACTTTTTTTTTTACCCCAAAATTGGTCGTCTCCGTTTCTTGTGATTTTAGTGTCTAAACGACTGTTACAACGCTTTGACTCTATTTTCTATAGTGTGTCAACATTTTGAGACCGTTCGAAAAGGGAAAGATCCGGCGAAGTAATTTTTGGAGAGTGTGTGATCTGCCTACAGGTAGGCTACGGTTTCTTTATCTTAGATTGAATCGAAAATGTGGATGCATGTTGATTCATTGGGATTTGGGTTGGGCAATTATTGAATCATGCATAGGTGTTAGACATCATGTTTTTAGCCTTTGAGCATGCTTTGTGTTATTAATTGACCCTCTTTGCTATGTGGAGTACTTGTATGCTTGAGTACTGTTTATTTGAAGTATGTTGGGCCTTAGTTTAGGTTTGACTAGGGCTTGCTTTAGAAATATTCAAAATCGGTAGGACTTAGTTTTGCCCGACGTCGCTTGGTTGATTTAAATCCTTGTATACTGGTGTAGCAAACTTCAGTCTGATAGTTTGGGCCTTAGCTAGGTGATGAGCTTGCTCCGGCGATAGTTATCTTTACTTGTTTGGTGTTACAGCTTCACGAGTTACGTCGATGATAATGAGTTTCGCTCCTCTATTCAAAGTTGATTTTTGATTCGGTTCCAAGGACTTACATATATTGGCTAAGTATGGATGGCGTTCCACGGGTATTTATGATTATGGATAGATAGAGAATCTTTCAGCAGCTATATTGGAACCTTTGTCTGACATCCAAATTCAAGGCCCGGCCTTGACTTCATTGATAATTTTTTAATAGCATCCGGTTCAAGGTCCGTCCTCGATCATCCGCATCCTTATGTAGAGCATCCGGTTAGAGGTCCAACCTCACATACTTATACTTATGATTGCTACTTGGGTACTTCTGGCAAGCATCCGGTTCGAGGTCCGACCTCCGTACCGTCAGATTCTACTAATTGGGTTTGAGGTTTTGGTTTGATGTTCTTTGGCCTTGAGTTCTATTCTCTTTACTTATAGTTATTTTGTGTACTCGTCGAGCTTATGGGGTCCGTTTGGGTTTTTATTTAAACTTACGCACAAGTGTACCTTCTGGGCTTATTGGGGTCCAGTTAAGTGTAGTTAGCTTATATATTACTTTAGTTAGTTCTTTCTACACTCGTGTATATTCCATTATTACTTAGACTTCTGTTATTAACCTCGAGTTGTGTTATTCCTTATTTTCTTATTGCTTTACTTTTCAAGTTCAGTCGTTCTATGGTGTCTACTGGGTACCTATTGTTTGGTACTCATGTTACGCTCTGCATCTATTTTTGTGATGCAGGTCCGAGCACTAATAGCCAGCGTTGATTGAGTTTGGAGCAGTCTGATCTGGAGACGGGGGTGAGCACACAACGTTCTGTACTATTTCAGTCTCCATCTGTATATATAGACTAGTCTTTTACCTTTCGAGACATCCAGTTTCGGTGGTCCACTTTTGGGACTTGTACTCATTTTATTGGTAGCTCTGTACTAGTGACTTCCAAATTCTGAGAGGGATCCTTACTGCATATATGTTTTGGTTTACTTTTGTCTGTTTATATTGTTATAGTAGATTTTGCCTACTCTTGTTTAGTTTCTACCCTCAGACCCATTACGTGTTGCTCCGAGTTAAGGGTTGGCTTACCTATTGGTGGGTTATAGTAGGTGTCATCATGACTCAATAAATCGGATCGTGACATTTGAGTCAACTAATAACGCCTACCAATACATGTTCTTTCTACTGATACTACTCTTGTTATGCCGCTTGGCATAGTCTAGTTATAGGATCTGTGATGTTTCTTAGGTAAAGACGAGATGATCTCCGACAAATTCTACCTTTCTTTTCTTATGGTGAAAGTTGTGTCTTATTATTTGAATATTGTAACTTCTTAGAAGTTCTCATACCATCTTAGACTAGTTTCTAGGGGAGGGTTCTACGTAATTCTTTACAATAGTACTTTATTTTAACCAAGTTGGATATGTCTATATTAAATAAGGTGTTAACTATTTATTCACTTCCGCATTTAATATACAGGGTTGAGAGTAAGGGTTCTCTTATCTAAATATTATAGTATGTGCTCGCCCGACAAGGTGGGTTGGGTCATGAGAATAGGCCTTAATAAGTTTGAGGATCATAGAAGGAATCAATAATAGTTGATCCCAATAAGCTTGAATACCAAACATGATATTGAATGCAGTATGGAGTGACAAGTAGTCCCAAGCTAACCCATGATCTGGAGTGAAACTACAATTAACATAATTAACATTTGAAGATAACTGAATGCAGAAGCTAGAACTTAAAAAACTGAGTAGTCTAACATATAAAGCTAAATACTCAACGAGAGTTCATATGAAAACAATACAAAGTTGATATATCTACTAAGATAAGTTGCTAAGAAAACCCTTAGCTAATTCTAACTGTCTGAAACTAAATAGTAAATAATTGAAATAAATATAAATGTTGTCCTAGAAATATGAGGAATCAGCAAATGTGTTGTTGAACTGATCAGAAGTTGTACGCAGACTAAATGTTGAATGTTGAATGATCGAACTTATGTTATTAAAAACTATAGCGTGAAAAGTATGTTGCCAGTACTTTTAATGTACTATGTATGTGAGACATGCATCACATGTATACTAAACTGAACCAAATAAATTTGAAAGACTGGAACGATGTACATAAATAAATGCGATGACAAAGTAATACAACATTTAACTAATAATTACTAAACTCAAATAATTGAATATGTGGTCATGCAATATCTGTGAACGGGACTAAATTGTAGGAGATACTAAAATTGACATGTAATCATGTGAGCTATACATGGAGTTTGATGCGTAATTTCAATTGAAAAGGGTCTAATATACCTTGTTAGAGTATAAAGGTTGATCTCATCTAGTGTGCTACCATTAAGCTGATAATAGTGTCTACCACTACAGTAAAAATGACTTTTAGTGGCAATAAATATTAGCATTAATGAAGAGTGCTAAATTCTTTGCCGGGATTAGTTAAGTGTCGTTAGAATCAATATCACTAAATGCTTTAGGGATATATACAATTAATGTTAATTGCCGCTAATGATTTTTTTTTATGCGGGACTTAAAAAATGCTACTAAAGGTCTCAGGCGAACGCTGACCGTGAGCCTTCATCCCTTAAATACACTCAATGTAAGTAGCTCTTTCAACTGAATGTATAATACTAATAATAATGAAAATACTGAATACTGAATGGACGATACTAAAATAGTAAACATTTTATCTAAAAGTATCTTATGCATAAATACTGAAAATATTGAATATGAACTAATAATGAAAACTCTTATATGCTAACTCATGAAACATGAGAATTCAAGACACGTTGTAACTGGAGGATTTGTAAAAATACAATTTAGCAAAACATGCTGAGATTTATGGAAAATCACATAATACTAATTGGCTTGTAACATGTAGAAACTGAATAACTTGGAAAGAAAAACCATTAAAACATAAGAACCCTAGTATTCCACAAAATCAGTTATTTGGGAGCTAGAGCTTTTCTTAGGATTCAATATAATGGATAAAAGGATATTTATTGATGAAATCTCATATACTTGAAATGAAAGGCCTAACTTGAATATGAAAAACCCTAGTTCTTGCTTGAGAGGAGTTAGGACGTATTGATTTAAATTTATAGGTGTTAGGCATGAATGGGGAGGTTTTAGCCAACTAAATTCCCATTAATCCCACTTAGTACAGTCCAAATTTGCATAGTATAAAAATTAAAAGAATGGAAAGAAACCAAAACAATCCTGAAAAAAGTTGTCAGAGGATCATCCACTGTCCTTGGATTGATCTACTAACGTAGAAGGCTCTAAATTTTTTCTGAGTTCCTTAAGTTTCAACTAGGAACAATCCGTAAATGTAAGTAGTAAGAATTGAAAATTTTTACCAACAATAGTTGTGTGAGGCGTCATTTTAATTTTTGACATTTGGATTTGTGGGTCCATGTTAACACCACACACACTCTCACCTTATTTTTTCCACAAATCAGCCCCCTTTTCCCTCTAAAGTATATTAGCTCTTCTCTGTTCAGTATTCCCCTCTTTTCCATGGTTTTTTTTTTAAATAATTCTTTGTGTTCTTTATTAATTAGTAACTTGATTAGCTCTTTGTTTTCCATTAATCATTTCTGTCCATCAACTAAATCAATTTAAAAATTGCCACCTCCCAAAAAAAATTACTCCTTTAAAAATTAAAAAATTATTCATCGTAGCCTTAGAAAAAATAATCTTCGAAATTTTCATTTTATATCTCAAAAAATTGAATCAAATCCCTAGGATACCTTTACAAGATAAATTTTGAATGAGAAATTCACATACTTTTTATATTTGTATTAAGAAGTATTCACTGAATATCGAAAATCGAACTAAACAAAAATCCAATCAAATTGAATATTTCTTTTACTGTAATTTTTTTTTTTTTAAAAATGACATAATCAATTTTGGTTTTTAAGTAAAAATAAATCGAAAAATCACCAATGCTTACAAAATTTGACACAATGCTTAATTTATTTTCATCTTCGGTTGCATATAAGTTTAAATTATTATTATTATTATTATTATTATTATTATTATTATTATTATTAATAGTAATAATAATATCAGTAATCCTTAATATTATTAGAATTCATTTTTCGTGTCTTTACGTACATTCAGTTATAATATATCAACGTTTTTTCTATTACGTAGTTTTAAAAATGTAACTTAAATTAAGAAAAATAACGGATACTCTCTGTTAAAAGAATGACTAGCAATATATGAACTAAAACAAAATTAAAATTAAAATCTCAATAAATATATGAACTAAAAGAGAATTAAAAAAATATGGAAAACTAAATTTGAATGAATTTGTTTTTCTTAAGTGCTAGTAATTGAGAAAACACTAAATATTTTTGAGTTATTTGATATTATTAAAAACATTGAATGATATGAGGATTTTAAATACTCAGTCCTAAAAACCTTTTTAAGTATTGGATAAAGAAAATGTTTATTAATGATTTATTCAATATATCAACATTTTTAAGAAAATGAAGATAAAAAATATTTATTAGGAGTAAGAAAATAAGAAATGAATGAAAAGAAGGGTGAGTAGGAGAGAGATGGTAAAAAGGTAAAGAAGTAAATACTTTATCCATGTGTCAATTAATCAATGAAGGGTCATACAACTATTGTTGGTTGAGCTGAGCCTCTACCATTGTAAAAAAATTTCGTAAGTATCAGGCTAAAGTTTGAATATCAAAACTTTGATCCACAACACCATCCACGAATCGTAAAAGCTATTACGGTCTGTAAACCTTACTCGTAAAACTCAGGATAATTTCCCTGCTTCTGAAGTTGTTCTTTGAGCCTCATCTACGACATGTGGTTGTATCTATTATATTGTTTCTAGACGCTACTCGTAAATCTGAAAAAATCAGACAAAAAATTCTAAATTTCCATGATTTGAATGGTAATTCGTCAAGGGTAAATCCAAACTGTAGTAGTAAGTTTTGTTTTATTTATGATTGTCATTTTATTATTACATACATACATTAAGTATATGTGTGTATGTACGATGTGTTATGTGTGTACATATTAAAGTTTCACTTATCTCTAAGGCATAATACATTATGTGTTTTTTAACTTGGACTCGGACATCTTTGCTTTCTAGCTTTGGGTGTGCACATTTAGACACTTAAACTTTTATAAAGTTAAAGTAGACACATATCTTCTATATATACATGGAATAAAATAACTCCTACATGACATAATACAAATCAGTTCGAGTGTATCTCACGTGAATTTTCATGTAAGTTGCAAGTGATATTGAAACAATTAAGTCAAAAGAACCGTTAAATTTTGAAAACGAAAATAAAAATAGGGATTAAATGGGGCGGGGCAAAACAAGGCTAAGGATTTCTTTTGTGTTTCTCTTTGAATAAAAACTTTCGGACCTCACTTTTGATATTACACTAAATTTGTTGTCGTTCAATCGCTACCTTACTTCTATGTTTGCAAATCTATGTTTCATTTACACTAAATTTGTTCATTATGATAATTTTATCTTTAACTCGAAATAAAGTATTTGAAGTTGAATAACTTATTTGAAGAGTATGTCTATGTCATGAAAAATGTTTTTTTCTTCTTGCTCAAGTACAAGTGTAGTAGAGCCCCTCCCCCACCCCCCAACAAACCATCACTATAAGTTGCATGTAAAAGGTGATCAGTGCAATAATATACAGTTTTCTTTTTCTAATGTCATATATATGCCAACACAAATGCAACTCTTAATCTATAGTCTGTTTGGTCAAGTTTCGTTTTACTTCTTTTCATGATGTAGAAGAATGCAAGAGAGATTAATAGTGCATGTCATAAGCAGAAAATGGTGATTTCATTAATCAAAACAAACACAACTTGCAATATTGAAAGATAAAAACCTTCCATTCAAAGGGCATTAGAGGAAGGAATTGAATTCAGAAAGAAAAAAGGGACAAATTCAAAAACAGCAGTCTCTCCTCCATTGTATGTTCCATCTTCTTGGTTGCATTTTCAACTATTCATCAATGGCCAGTGGAACTTTCTCAGCCTTAAATACAAAATCAACAAATATTCAGATTAGCAGCAGAGTGACAAACTTTATAAACAAGTTCAATTATTAAATACAGATAAGTGACACTTACAGATTTCTTAAACATGAGTTCATAGAACATTTCGAGATAACGCTTCTTTGCACTAGCAACTTTGTCATTTTTGGTTGCAAACTTCCAGAATCCGTAAATTCCTGATAGTGTCATCACTTTCTGTGAATAAATTTGCCATGTATACCTAACAAAAGTAGAAAGTTGAAAAGTGTTAGTTTCAATTTGTTCAAAAGTTAAAAACTCTGGTTGTGATGATTAAATGAAAAATCATTACTTCTCGATGATACGTTGTAGGCCTCCCTTGGATATGTTGTCCCAATAACTTGGATCTTCTTTGGATTTCTCAAAAAACTTGACCAAAAGATCAGTAGCCTTGTCGCCCTGATTAGGGTCAATGTGGAATCCAGATTTTCCGTGTACTATAATCTCAAATGGTCCACCATTGCAAGTAGCAAATGTGGGCAAGCCACAAGTCATGGACTCAACAACTGTCAAACCGAAAGCCTCATAGAAGGCTGGCTGAACGAAAGCACCCCTCGTGTCTGCAATGTAACGGTAAAGCTCTCCGTTCCTCACACGATTCATCTGGGAAGAAATCCACCTGAATTGCCCATTCAGGTTGTAGGTTTCAATAAGGTCATACATTTTCTTCATCTCTGCTTGCTCTTCCAAATCCTTGGATTCTTTCCTTCTGTCTCCACCAACAACCACAAGGTTAACAAGCTCCCTCAGCCTTGCATTCTTGGCATACCATTCCACAAGTCCTGTTAGATTCTTCACGCGGTCTAGCCTTGCCATGGTGAAGAGAATTGGCTTGCTACGGTCCCTCAACACACATCTGTTTATGTTGATATGAAAAAGGATTAATTAATCTATTCGGAAAAGGCGTTGAAATGAAAAGCAAATGAAGGAGACTAACAGGTGCTCCTTATTCTCTACAGGACTGTAGAGAAGTTCTTCAATTTCAGGGTGGAACTTGGTTAGCCTTTTCTCCTTTTCAGTGTAAGGGAAGTAGATTGACATATCAGCACCAGGGGAGACAATATTGAACTTTGGATCAAACGAATCGATTCCATGGACTACTCGGTACAATCCAGGCATGGTAAAAGCAGTATGGCTCTCATACTGCCCAACAGTATTCTTACTGCAAATCAAGAATTTCGATTATTAACAGGATAGTAAAATAATGAAACAGGACTTGAGATCAGCAATTTCAAGTCCATTTGTGTTTTTACCTTCCAGCAATTTCTTGAAAAGTGCTGGTGATGATGAAATCAGTGTGATTCATGGCGTAAAGATCAGCAGTGAACTGACTTGAGAAATGATACTTGTCATCGAATTTCTTCCAATATAGGTCAGAGTTTGGATACTTGGTTTTCTCCAAGGCATGAGCAATAGTGCATTGAGTAGCCCCAAATTTCTTAGCCAACAAGGAGGCAGCAAGGTTACCCTCACTGTAGTTGCCAATGATCAAGTCTGGTTTAGCTTGCAATTCTTTGACAAGTTCTTCCGCGACATCCTGATGATTAATTTTAAATGTATCTTAGTCAGCAAACACTTTCTAATCTTAAATGAGAAGTTTCAAATACATTTTTCATTGTTTTATGCTCAACCTCAGTGAAAGTTTCCATGTATGGCCAGACTTCGAATCTTGAGATCCATTTGCGCAACATTCCCTTCTCAGTTCTAAATGGAACACGAATTATATGAGAATGCTCTGCTCCGTATACTTTCTCCATACGCTCACCACAAGTGGTTCCTACTGCATCAGGCAGCAGCCTGGTTACCTGATATGATAACAACAAAAATGATCCATTCAAGAAAGTAAGAAATTGGAAAATCATTTCCATTTCAAAGGATACATACAACAAGGATGCGAGGGATGATATCATCAAGTCCTTGAAGCTTCAAACGGAGAAGCATCTCAGTCTCCATTGCTGGAACTTGATCAAGAATGTAAACGACCTATTCAAGAATGTTGATTCAGATCAGATGGTATGAAGAACTTGATCAAGAAAGAAAATTTCTTGACTTGCAGTATAAAACACTGATAATTTTCATAGGACACAAACCTGGCCACCAGTATCAGGATAACCAAGAACGTTTTCTTGGGCGAAATAACCATGTGGGGTGAGAATGACAACATTGAAAACTAGTGGGATTCTTCCAAGGAAGTTTTCCAAAGAAGATGCATTAGGTGCCTCAAGGAGGTGCAACAGATGACTGATGGTTTCTTGCACGCGTTCAGCAGTGTTTCCCCATCCTCTTTCCAACCCAATCTCTTCAAACTTGGATTCAAAATCGGAGTACGGAGTTTCTGAACTCAGTGTGCAAAGATATTCCTCTGCTTTTTTCAGGACAAATTGGAAACTTTCCAAGCTTTGGATGCTTTCTTTCACCATCAAAGACTGTTCAAATTGACATAGTTAGAAAAATACACATATACAATAGCCTACATTGTTTATTAGTTAACTTTACTTACCTTTCCTTTGTAGTTATGTTGTCTGAGAAAGTCAAGGAGGCATTTAGCAATCTCCTTGTCATGGAACATTGTCGAAGCAATGTGGCGATTAAGAAACTCCAGACCATTACCAATGGAATCCGAAAGTGTCTTTGTAGGAGTTACAGTAGTAAATGGCTCAAAATCCATTTCCAAGATGTTTCCACTGGTAACATTAATAAGACACAAAACAGTAAGACTCAAACAAGAAAAAATAACTCTTCAAATTCATGACTAAAATTACCTTTCATCGACAACGTTCTCTTTCAATTGAAGGTAGTCAGGTATGGTCAATTCAGCCACTTTCTGTTGCTTAAGATTCAGTGACAAGTACTCCCACACACCGGGCCTTGGACGTACAGCTAATGCAAGTTGTGGTGGTACAACAGTAGCTTCCTGGCTACAACTGAGTACTTCCACAAGTGCACTATTACCAACATTTACTCCATTCTTCTTACTATTCACAGATATCAAATGGTTCAAGAGATCAACTGGTTTCATAACCCCTTTTCCTTCACTTTCAATCCTGTGACAAAATAACATACATTAGCGACAAACAAATTCTATAGCTAAACAACATAATCCACGGATTAAGCTATTCAGTGACAAAGTTTATGTACTAATGTACCTTGACTTGAGTGCTGAAATTTCATCTGGACGGGCCAAAATGGCTTCCTCCAAACGTTCCTTAATACTAAGACCACTAGCAGCCATTTTTTTTTCCCCTTTGAAACTGAACTTTGTTCTGTTCAAGTAAACAAAGAAAGAACAGATTAAACGTTTGATGTGAATTACCAAATAAATTAGGCCAAATTTATAAGGATTGTGTAACTAATATTTTTACTGTAGATGCACCAAAAGTAAAAAAAAAAAAAAAAAGGTGAGATTATTTGAATGATGAGAGATCTCAACTTGCACTAATTAAAATATTTTTCTAAGCAAGCTAGCTATTCTGATTGATTGGTGGAACAAGAAAAAGGTACAACACAACCACCAAACTTTAGGTGTAAGATTAATGATGAAATTAGACACTAATTATAAATCTACATCAACTAAAGAAAAAAATTAAATGAATAAGTTGCATGAAAAAGGTTATAAATCTGGTGAAATTTGACCTTAAGTCCAACAAATATTGAGAAAACGACTAAATAAATGCAAAATTATAATGATAATGAAAAAACATTAGTGGTAATATTTTGAGTTAGACATTACATTTAGAGTCGTTAAAGTCTATATATAGTGATAATTAGAAATGTTCATATTTATTATTATTATTAAATATAATATAACGATAATTATATTATTATCGTTAAATAATTTATGATTCTAAAACTATTGATGGTAAGTGTAATGAATATATTGTTAGACTACAACCAAAAAGGAATTGTCCCTTTTTCATTTTTTCCCCCAAATGAACTAGTTATTCTTATCCACCAAGAAAGCATCTTGTAACTGTTTATGATTTTTAATTTGCTAAATCTTCTATTTTAAGAGCTAATAATATCGTTTGCTTTCAATTATTATGGATGCAAAAGGCGGTGGCCCTTATAGCCATAAGCCAAAAATATTGGAATAGTGAAAAAGAGAATAATAGTAAATTAAAGAGAAAATGAATTAATGTATGGCTAAAAAATAGGAGGACGTAATTCTGATCATGCATACAAACATGCACATCATAATATATAGTTTGTCATTGAATTGCATCAATTTCTTGTCAAATCTAAAAGGTATATGCAACTTCATTTCAATTGTTTTTCTCTAACAAGAGAGACTTGACGAATCAAACAGTGACAAGAGGAGTTGTTCAGATGATAAATATCATTCATCTTTAATCTTAAGATTTTGGATTCGAGTAATGACCAAAAGAATAAAAAGTTTGAAATCTCCTAATTAAGAGTGGTAAAGAAAGAAAGAAAGAAAAAGGTTCAAATGATCAAACACTAACTAACAAGTTGATACATTCAATTTGGTGAAATTACGACTTAAGTTGTGATATGCACGGTTGTAGGGGCATATGAGTCGAGTGAACCCAATATTTTTATAGGGGTAGTATAGGGTATCCTATTAGGGTTTATTTGTTGGTTAGCTAGGTTTATAATGATTTGGCCGATTATATAATAACTTGAGCACAATTTCATGCTAGTAAAAAAATTACAAGAAATATGCTCTAACTAGATTACATTTTAAGTTATGCACATGTAGATCACATATTTAGTTGTCCATAATACCTTATTTATATGTACATATGAAGCTTTTGTCCTAAGAGTCTCAAATGTGATAGCTTGAAAGGGAACCCTATTTTAATAAGATAAGTCGCAAACTGAACCGCTTCCCTTTGGCGTGTTCTTCCAAAAGAGAGATGCACGGACTATCCCCATAACCTGTCTATTCTTCCTTTCTACTAGGGCATGTTGTTATGGTGTGTATGTGCAAACTTGTTTGATGATGTATACCTCATAATCGATTGAATGGTACTGTATTTCATAAATTTCATGGCATTATCGGATAGCCAAATACGGATTTGTCGCTGATATAAGTTTGTACCATTTTATTAAAAAAAAAAGGGGGGGTATAAACATACTATTCCTTTGAAGTAATTATGATATTCATTTATTTATGAAAGTAATAAAATAACAAAAATATTAGAATATAGAATGTACAACAATAAAAAAAATTATTCATAATAAATATAAAACATGACTTTCCGCTAATTGACAAATGTCACAATGAAAATCAGAGCTAACAAAACATAAGAAGCAAAAGGTTGTCGCTAGGTCTAGTGCAGTAGGAGAATTCTGAAGGATGGTCAATGGTCTGTGTGAGCAATTATGGATGAAATATGTTCCGAAGGATCTTGGATTGGAATTGAATATATATAACCTATGAACTTGTTCTATGATAGCAAATCTACTATTCAAATAGCACATAACCACGTTGAACATGATCACACTAAGCATATTATAATTGATCGAAATTTCATTCAGGGGGAAATTAGATCAAAAGATTATATGTTATTTTTTTCAAGTTTGAAATTAACTAGCAGATATATTCACCAAGGATATATCAGGGAAGGTCTTCCACTCGATAATTGGTAAAATGGTATGATAGACCTCTATGTACCATATCTCGAAGAAAAGTTATTGACATTAGAGTTATTATGTAAATATGTACTTCTTGTAGTATAGAGGTAAAGCATTTAATTTGTCCATATTTCTAATCTAATTCTACTTCTGGACAAAGTGCTTATATACATATATACCTCTGTTATGAGATAAATAAAATAATAAACGAACAAAATATTCTTTATACCTATAATTCTACATCACCCACATTATTTTCTTGTCAAGGATCGAGCAACCAAGAGTTAGCTTTTTTCATGAGTGAGTAGCAATGACCTCTACATCCTGTCTCTCAAGCGTAAAGAGGGTTCAAGTTAAGTAGGATTAAAATATTGTATCTTGAGTATAAATTCAAAGATGTACATAAGAAGGAGATAAAACCGTGAAAGTGAAGATCGTTAAACAAATCATATTCAAGAGAGAAAGCTTCAAGTATCTTACGTCCATAATCTAGGGAGATGGGAAATGAATTATCATGTCGCAAATTATATTGAGCGATGTATGAAATAGAGGTTCGCATCTGAAATGTTGTGTGATAAGAATGTGTTGCCTCAATCATTCATTGAATAATAAATAACTATAAATGACGGAGACAAAAGACTTTTTTTTTTTTTGAAAAGAAAATAGTGAACTCAATTCATCAGGAACTACAGGGACGACCTCGCTCGGAAAAATGAGGAAAAAAATACTAAAGAATCAAGTTTTTATTATAACAAGATTTAAATATAAGCTCTATAGAAGGATTGTTAGGCTAACATAATTGTATTAAGCAGAGTAGGTCAATTAAGAATTCCTACTATAAAATAGAAATATAGCGGAGACAGAGGTGGCTCTATGCATGTAAAAATAAGGCGCTTACGCGCCTTAAGCCCCGAATTTGAGGAGCCTCAGTTTTTTAGCAATAATCTATAATATAGTACATAGTATAATCCTATTGTTGTTTTTCAATCACTCACCCCGCATAACATGGTACTATTTTACCAAGATATGTAGACCCTAGTTGCTTGATTTAATGGGCTACACTACTTAATGGATCGTGGTCATTAAATACAAATGATTATGGGCCATATGTGAACAATCATGCTTAGGCCCACTGTAAATAAAATAGTTTATATTCATTTCTCTTTTTTGATCGGTCATAAATACTCTTAATTATATAAGAATAGTTTTAAAATGGACTCTTAATTATACTTTTATAGGATTTAGTTTTTCAATTATTTAAAAACTTATCAGATTTTTGAATAATTAAAAGATTAAATTCAACAAAAATATAATTAAATAATCTTTTTAAACCTACTCTTATAATTACAAAACTATTTATGACATTTTTCTCTTTTTTCCAAGAAAAACACTTACGTTTAATGGTTGGTTTCTTCTAAACAATATGACATTTTCTCTCTCATCGTATGTTGTCTTTTCACCAATGCAGTAATCCCTCATTTCCTAATTACTTGTTCCTTTTTTTAATAGTTGTCTTTAAATACTTATTCATTTTGATAAATTAAGAATTATCTATTATATTCTCAATTAAATAACTAATTATTTTGAAAAATATAAAACTTTTCAGCCACTTCATAATTAATAAGGGTAAACTCGAAAACTCACTATGTCATTAATTATTTTCTTAATAGTGCCAATTTAAAAATAGACAAGTAATAAGAAAAAAACTTATCCACACCGAATATTTACACCGGGTATTTACACATGACATGCATGTAAGTTTTAACCAGTAATTAGGGACAGAAAAACTAATTTTTAATAAAAGATAAAACAATTTTTATCTATAATAAAAGATAGAATGATAATTTAAATTGTTTTCACTCATTCCATTTTAGAACTGTCAAGGATAAATATAACTTACCTAACCCCCATAGTGTAATAATTAAATTACATTCTAACCCTACTATTTTTCAATTTACAAAAATCCTTCAAAATAAGTTCTATTCGAATACATAGCAAACGAGCTGGATACATAAATTTCGATACATCAAAACAAATTCAGTTACACTTTTAAAGGAAAGAGAATCCATTTTGAATATGACTTCCCCAAATTATGCTAATCAATTCTCTTCTAAATATTCATATATTCAGTCAGATGCAAATCCTTCCAGAATCAACAAATTCAAAATTCATTTTTTTTTCTTTCTATTTATCGTCTCATGTTCATCAAATAATCATTTAAATTTATCGAAAATTTGATAAGATGCATAATGAATAGTAGTTGGATAAATAATTTTGTGTGATTCTCAAATTCACCATTGCAATATATCGATGAGATGAGGAAAAACTTGAAAACACGATATATAGTAGAAGGAAATCATAGGAAAATGTTGATTATGTTTCTTGGCCTCCTCTTCATCCCATCTCGATCGTGGGCACCATAGTAGGAAATGATCAAAGAAGCTACTGTCCATTTGAATATGTATTTCATAATACATTAAAATCTAGTTAATGTATCCCAAAATTCTTCTTTTGATTCTTTCTAAAAAATCTCAATTTTTTGAATTAAACTTGTCGATAAATTGTACTATATAACTTGAACATGTCGATCTTGTTGAGACATTTCAAAATATTAGAAAGTGAGGTGAGGTATGAACAATACAAAAGTGTTTGTGGCAGTTTCTACGTATCAGATACCATTAGTATAAATTCAAATTTACGTATCATGCCTAAAAAATTGTGTATTTGCTCATGCAAAAATAGAATGTTGTATATCCGATACAATATAGAGTATCAAAAAATCAATTATATGATTTCATAGATGTAAAATTGTGTATCTAACACAAATTTTGTACAGTTATGTTTGATAAAAGGGTATTTGATATTAGCTTTGTTTAAATGACAAAATATTGTGTACATGATCTTCGAGATCTTTACATATTGCCTCAAACTAAATAGACTTTTGATAATAACATTTACGTATCACCATTTATGAATCTGATACATACTTGTGTGACACTTTAATGTATCATGTGTTGTGCACGGATACATATCCTTTTAAATTTGAACAGGATAGAAGATACATAGCAACACCTAGATACATGATACATTTGATAGAAATTTTGTATCAAGTATGAAAACTAATTAAGTTTATGTATCAAAACTAATATTTGAACACGATATATTGTGCATGATAAAATCGTAATGTATCGAAGTGTTGAAACAAAGATATTATACATTAATTTGAGAAATAAAGTTAACTAGATACATTAAAAAACAGTTAATATATCCCAAACTATAATCATAAGAATAATTTAGTATTTAAACACGATACATTGTACATGATAAAATTGTAATGTATAATAATATTGAAATGAAGGTATTATACATTAATTTAAGAAACAAAAACAACAAGATACATTAGAAATCTGAATCCATATATATCAGAAAAAGATGAACAAGAAAATCAACAACTTGATCTATTTCGACTTCTCCTTCTCAATATTCACTTTAGAAGATAAATGTATCATTCATGGATTTCGATCCAAAGTCCTTACCAAAGCCACTAGTAGATCAATTTTTTTTGTCTTTTTGAGCATTTTTTCCAAAATCTATTTAGAAGTTCTAGATGCATCCTTCTTCAACTAGTTGAGTAATTGTAATACTAAAATAAGGATCTTAATTCGTATGTATCAAGAAATAAGAAGAAAAAAATAAAATTGAAGAAGACGACTATGAAGATGACACAGTTGATCAAGAAATAAAGAAGAAAAAAATAAAATTGAAGAAGACAACTATTGAGTAGTTTTTAAATTTGATTTAGTGGAGTGAGAATCCTTTTGTAAATCAAATTAATATGAAAATTGTAACTGATAAGATTATGGAATGAAATTAGGGAGATATTAAAGGAGTGAAAAAAGAAAAAAAAATCGTGTGGTAAGGCTGTGATATTTATGTATCTTGTTGACTTGAGAATTAGAAAAAATAAGGGATTTTAGAAATATTTTAAAATGGTAGGAAATAATAGAAATTATGGAAAATAAAGATGTGTATATAGGTAATTCATCCTAAATACAAGCTAGTTACTTTCAACGAAAAGGGTAGAAATTAACCCAAAATATAACGATACAATAGGATAATATTGTTCATGATATTTTTCAGAAAGACTGAGATTTTTAAGAAACATCATCCGAAATAAATGAAAATGTTTATCATAATAGATGGATAATTTGGACTTTTATCTTCGATAAAAAGAATTTAATATCATCTTAAGACGAACACTCTAACTCATAGTACCTGGTGGTTTACACTCATTTGTTATATTAGCACCATGTCAACGTCATGTTATAAATTATATTTTTATAGTTTATATGATTTACTTTTTTTTAGTTGGTAACAAAAAGGATGACACATTTCTATATTAAGTAACAATTTAACATTAAAACGTTCATTTTACCCTTAATGAATTGATTTATAGCGACACAAATATCTATCATTTATTTAAATCACAAGTTTCAAAAGTCTTTCTTTCTTTTTTGAATTTCGTATCAAATCAAACTAACTCATATAAAATAAGACGTATAAAATAGTAATTATGATCTCAACTATAGTTGTTTGGGAATTTTCTTCCTTTCCTACTTGCATGGCCAAAATAATTTAGGATTACTATAAATCAACTTTTAAGGTTATCCAATAATTAAAAACTCTAATGGACGGCCATTGGTGTTTTATATTTCAATTCTAAAGCTTTTCATGTGGGCTAGACAGATCAATTTAACACCTCTATTTAAAAGAAAACCAAATTTAAGGGAAAAATAAGCAAATATCTCATAAAAGTAAAATAATTATAAGAATATCTCTTTATATTATATCTCATTAAATAATTACCCTATATATTTTCTTATTAATTTCGATTAACTGATACTAAAAGTATTTTATACTGCATTACTAAGCCAGTATTATATATTGTATTACTAGTTTCGCTGAATTGATACTAAATCAAAATGTATAGATTATATTGATATCATTAAGGTGAATTAACTAATTAGTCAAAGATACTATAAGAATATATTATACTCTAACAGTATAATTGACTAATGAGTAATTTTTGAACAAGAAACCTTAATGATACCATAATATATGTAATCAATGAATCAATTACAAATGAATTTTTGCCCAAATAGTTTTAAAAAAAGAAGAAGATTTAGACCATGTTTGGATTGACCTAAAAAAATAGCTTTTAAGTCAAAAATTAAAAGTCAAACTGAAATGACTTTTAAGTCAAAAAATAAAAAGTAGTGGGAGACCTACTTTTAATTTTTGACTTATTTTAACTCATTTTTGACTTTGTCAAACAATTCCTAACTTAATTTAAGTCATTTGTTTTTTATATTTGTCAAACTCGTTTAGAAGTCAAAAACAAACTTTAAAAGTAGATTTTACCAATTTTTAAGCCAATTCAAACACCATTTTAATCAATTATTTATCAAATGTATACATTAACATGATACTTTTGATTTGAGATAACATAAATCTTTTAACTAAGGAAACTAACCATATTTGATACCTTTGTGGTAAGAAATCTATGTCAATTTATTTTATTGAAGGTAACATAAATTTCTTTACTAAGGTTACTAACCATATTCAATACTTTTTGGTTAGAAAATCTATTCAATTTATTCTATTGAGACCATAAAAAAAGTTTGTAATACTATATAAAGATGAAGCGTAAAAGCAATTAACACATAAAAAGCAAAAAATATATATATTATTTTCAGTTATATCATGAGTAACTTCAATCTTTTTGTATTTATTGTTGTTCTTCTCCTTCTAAATACATCAGTAGAAGTTGTAGCTATCAGAATTGAAAACATTTCAACCAAATCCTTAAAAGTCAAAGAGATTTTTCGATCTTTCATGAAGCTAGAAACTTTTCAATCCATGCGCACAGTTCCTACAGGGCCAAATCCTGGTACCCCTCCATATTCTCAAAATACCCCAAATACATTCGCTACACGCAAACCCAACGCAACAAAGAGTTAGCTTTTGAAAGAAATTTTCATAAGATGTAATAAAGTCATAGACATATGCATTCAATAAAATTGTGGTTGCTTCATTATATTTTATTAATATTATTATAATATATATTTTGTTATTTAATATTTGTATAATTCTAAATAAATAATTATAATTTTTGTACTATTATGAATGCTAAAAAAACTTATGATTATTAGCACATACACTAGAAACATATATTGAATATAAAACAAAAATAAATCAAGAATTATAAAATTAGGAAAAAGTAAATGTTTGTATATATATATATATATATATATACTAGACGGGTTTAGCACGGGCCCAGCATTTTACGTTTATAAATTTTGGTGATGAAAATGATGATAAAAAAAAAATAATATAAAAGAAATAGAAATCAGAAACTGCATAAACATATATTAGGTGCTTATATGATTGAAAGTAGTAGGTGATGAATCTTATTTTCACTAAGTGATGTATATGTGAAGCAACAAGGTAACAACATCAAATTAGACTTGAGTTGTGTATCAAGAGAATTATAGGGTAGAAAAGTTTCAAAAATAACATAAGCAATACAAATACACACATTTACTTTACAGATAACATGTACTCATATGTCCAATAAGTATAATTTAGTGTTATTACACTGAAGAACACCATCACAAGTAATATAGACATTCCACATATTAAATATAAAATGCCAAAAAGGACTAAAAATATTGCTTAGCTAATCCTTGGAGACATGAGTAATTTGAGGATTGGTTTGTCTTGAGACATCTATGCAAATCATCTCACTTTTCACATGTTTTTAGTAGAAAATACAATGAAATAAAAGTAGTTTAATTTTCTTCTTAGATTACAGAAATACGTGATAACAATGTAAAAAATGGATGACATACAACTATTATGCAGTTTTTCTTGTATTGAAATTGTTCACAACATAGATTTTTGTCAACGGGAAAAACAAGAAACACCGTTTCATTCGCTGACCAACTTCATCACCACGTGTTGTTTTGTTATTTTTGAAAAGACATCTCGTCTTAGTCTCGAATACCATTATTTATTTATATTCTTCTAATCTTTTTATTAAATTGATCAACATCACACAAAATTAATACAATAAACAAAAAATTCAACTTTCCAATTAAACAATTACTTACAAGATCGACTAAAATCTTAAAATATTAACGTAGCATATTCAGAAATTCGACGGGAAAATCTTGCTCCAATCTTTTTAAGGTCACCGACCTACGGATAATTATACATGATCGATTCTAATTCAATTCAAAGAAACATAATGCTGAACAAATGAGCCTTTCAAATAGATCTCAAAAGACTTTGTAAGCTCAATATGAAATAATGACTAGATTGACTAAGAGAGACCTATTTAGATAAATTAAATTTCAGTTGTTGTTTGTCTCTCTTTTCTAGCCGATTGGAAAGCCTTTTGGAAACAAAATAAAATATGACATTGCATAGGCAAGTATAGTCAAATTGTATCTGCAACTGTGAAGTAATACAATAACAATCCATTAAAGATCATATTGTTTACTATCTTATTCACATGAAATGATTATTGATAGATCAATTATTTCCACTTCAATACCAAATTAAAGAATCAAGGGAGCAATGAATACTCTTGACCTGTCACGACCCAAAGTACACCCTATAAGAAAAGGCATCTTTCAAGTTTGAACACGGCGTACTTGACCTCTCGGAGGTCTTATATAAGTCCTTAGACATCATTGATTGCATATATATGAAAAGTAGTGCGGAGTTAAAAAATTTTCTTCAAAAACGTAATGTGGAACATATCATAAAACTTCTAACATATGTCTCAAAAACCATCTATGACATCATGAGTACAATAGTCATGGGTCACAACCCATAAAAGTCTAACATAGAAAAGAACATAAATAACAACATAGGAGTGATGTCCTCGGATACTATGAGGACTCACCAATCTTTACTTCTTGACAAGCCTTGGAAACTCTACCCTTGAAAGCAACTCAATCTCCTCAAGACCCTACATTGGATTAGAATGTAGGCAAAATATGCATTACTACGAAATGTACCAAGTATGGAAACTATCATACCAAAACATAAGATATCTCAAAGGGTTTAGTCAATAATAGACATAATCATAAGAGAAGCATATAATGAATATCATAGGCATAATAAAGCATAATAAAACATATAAGAGTTCGTACTTAACCCATTGTCCTTCTTACTCAAATGAACTACTTCACAAGCTACCTCCAAATATACTTGTGCAAGGCTAAGGTAGTATCTCATACTACTACCAAAGCTAAGTACCTCTCTTTGGTCATCCTTGATCATAATCTACTTTCATAATTAGACCTTAAGTTCATCATCACATATGAGCACTATGCCCCTAGACCACCTCAAAGCATACTTGTGCAATGCATGTGAAACATCTCATTCTACCTCAGACACTAAGCATATCTTGAAGTCACTCTATCCTCTTTCATTTTAGTTTAGGAGTCTCTAGTAGATATACTTCATATTGACAAGGAAGTATCATCTTAAGTCAATCATGTTATGGAAAGCAACAAGAGCCACTACCCAAGCTAAACATATATATCATAGGGGTCATGTCATATGTAGCTTCAAGTCATACTTGTGCCATGTATGGATAACATCCCATACTACCATCCATATTAAGTACTTCTCTAGACTAACCTAATCCAATCTAACTAAGGAAGGAAACACCCATACTAACTATCATGCAACCAATCATGTAGACGCAAACTAATCATAGGGGAACACGAATTCTCAACCCTAAGATATTATGAGAAACTAATCTCAAGCTATTTCATGTAATGCACCTTGCATGCAAGACAAGATATCATGAAATGCACCTTGCATGCAAGTCAAAATAATCATTAGAAGAGTATAGGTCTTTCCCCTAAAGCTATCATGAAATGTTTAGGCCTAACCAAGTCAAGCTATCATGAAGGCACTCTAATCATGCTACTTCAAGCTATTCTCAGGAGAGCTTCATTACTCAATCCCAAGCTATCCTGAGAACCAGCATTCCAAAGCTATCATGATCAAGCATCCTAGCAACACATGACCAAGCTAAACATGAGAGAGCTTACTTCCTCCATCCCAAGATATCATGAGATTCATCAGCTCAAACGATCATGAGACCTAGCATCTCAAGCTGTCATGAGATCTACCATCTCAAGCTAACACACCTTGGTCTTATCTTACCAAGTCAACTAATCAAGAAAAGGCTATTCAATACAATTCAAGTTATTCTAATTCATCATGTCTTGATTCATTTTAGGTTATTATTCAACCTATAATTCATCTATGTGAGAGAACTTGCTTCCCCTAGCTTGTTCATGTCTAAGTGTAAAGAAGAAGAAAAAACATCATCACAATCCCTTCACAATGACTTCACCCCCAAATCCCTAATAACAATTACATACCAGCCCTGTAATCGATTATCAACTTCAATCTATCATGATCCATGTCTAATTTCAAGTTACTTCATTCAATTAGATCATTAGAAGGTAAGTCTAGGCATACATGATCACACAGGTTCAATTCCAACTTTACAAGTCAAGACCATCCTAGATCAATTAGGCCTAGTTTAATTCATATCTAGGTGATTCAATCATGATCAATTAGCTTATAATACAATTGAACTAAGAAGATCAACTTAAAACCTTCAACTTGCCTCTAATGGCCTAAAAAACACCATGATCAACTTCAACATCAAATACTACAATTCACCATGAAAACTTCATGAAAATATCATATAATCATCATATGAATATAATTGAATGCTACCAACTAGGTTGGGATCACAATCAAGCCTTACCCACAATGCAATCACAGCCCTCTCTAGATTGGGGTATTTTGGATTCACAATTGAGGAAAACTAGGGGTACTCCATGGATGGAAGAATCCATGGATGAATCAGATTCACATACCTTAGATTAGATCCTTAAACCCAGTTTGAAACCTTGGTGAATTTCGTCCTAAAAACTGCCTCCAATTTCTTTTCTTCTTCAATGGTGTTCTTGAGAGAGTTTTAGAGAGGGAGAGGTTTTGATTTGGAGTCTAGAGTCTAAATGACTGTTGTAATGTTTAATACACTTCAAACCCTAAAATAACCGCCAATAATTAATCCCTAAAGTACTCAAAATACCCTTGCACCTATTGGACCATTTAACCAATTCTAGTTTGACTTATAAACGACTCGATAAAATCTAGAAAGTGATTGCGCGTTGTGGTCACCTCCACATCTTGGTTCTGGAAATTAATTTGAGATAGAATGGTTAGCGATTTCCCCGTGTCACCGGGAAAAAATTTCTCGTTGAGTGCTAGCTGCGCGAGGCGCAGCAACCTCCACATCTAGGCTGCCCAACAACTTTCTTTTCCTACGTTTGGGTCCTCTTAGGGGACCCTTATGGTGGTCCCCGGGGTGTCGTATTTGAATATTTTGACCCTTACATTTAATTGTATGTGTAAGAACCATCTATACTCAATTTCACCCTCATACCATACCTCAAAACGCCTTTAAAAACTCTTCGACACACTAGCTCAACTTAGACTAGATTCCGGATGTCTTGGACGTTTCTTATCCAAATTCTTCCAAACTCTTCAAGCTGACTTCTAACACTTACATTCATCCTTTTTAGAACTTATTAACTCATGACACACATGTTAGTCTCTATTTGGACCTAAATCATTTTGGGGTCCTTACATGACCGCGTGAAACTGTCAAACTGCTTAATGATAATTGATCATCTTTGAAGACCGTGAGTTTGTGTGATTTTTACATATTCATCACATGATTCCTAAGGTCAAGAGGATAATTCTCGTATTTCTTTAAAAAAATCTTGGCTCATACGACAACCATGTTTTACTATATATAAAATTCTAATAAACTCAAGGTCATTTTCTTCCATAAACATTTGTGATCATTGTTATAGTACTACATACTTTATTGATTACATATACCCATTAGATATAATTTCTTAAAAATCTTATTCAAATACATAGCAAAGACCCTCGTAAATGACTAATCAAAATTTCAACAGAGATCTACATAAGTTCTTTTCAAAGAGAACGACACTTCTGTGAAATTCAACTTGCACAAATTCTTTGCTTTCAATGTCGCATGTGTGTCCGATACTCCAAATACACTAATTTTGGTGAATTCGACGCGTTTATTGACATTTTTAAAGAGTCTGAACTACATAGGTGAAAACTGAATAAAGAAATGAGTTCTACGAAAACAAACTCACTTCTCTAGAACATAAAAGATTTGTTAGAAATACATGAAAAACATATTATTGAAATGTGTATCTAAATTGTTACATTGAGACCCTATATATAGACAATACATTGAAATCCTTTTCTAACTAGGATTCCTATTCCTATTTTCTTCCTATTCGACGTAGGAATATATACGCATATTTATATTCTAACGCTCCCCCTCAAGCTGGTGCATACAAACCATATATACCTAGCTTTTTACAAATGTAATTTATACGAGGACTTGTGAGGGACTTGGTGAAGATATCTGCAAGGTGATCATTTGGCTTCAGAAATTTCTTAACAAATATCTCTTGAGCGTATCTTTTCTCTGAAAAAGTGACAGCCAATATCAATGTGCTTAGTCCTTTCATGGAACACTGGATTTGATGCGATATGAAAAGATGCTTGATTGTCACACACAAGTTCCATCTGATCAATTTTTCTAAATTTTAATTCTCCCAGCAGTTGTTTGATCCAAACTAGCTCACGAGTTGCTGCCGCAATTACTCGATATTCTGATTCTGCACTAGATCGAGCAACCACAATTTGTTTTTTAATCTTCCATGACACCAAATTACGTCCTGCTAAAACACAATATTCGAATGTCGAACGTCTTTCAAAGGGTGATCCTACCCAATCAACGTCTGTATATCCAATGATATGCTAATAACCTTATCCTCATAGAGTAGTCCTTTACCAGGAGCTGACTTTATATATCGCATGATATGAACAACTTCTTCCCAATGACTATTACAAGGGGAAGTCATAAACTGACTTACAATAGTCACAGGAAAAGATATATCAGGTCTAGTTACTGTGAGATAATTCAATTTTCCAATGAGTCGTCTATGCCTTTCAGTATTACTAAGTGGCTCCCCCTTCCTAGAAGGAGTTTAACATTTGGATCCATAGGAGTGTCACAAGGTGTACATCCCATCATTCTCGTCTCCTCAAGAATGTCTAAGGAATACTTGCGTTGACAAATAACAATACCTGATCTAGACTGAGCAACCTGAATACCTAGAAAATACTTCAATCTACCAAGGTCTTTAGTTTGGAAGTGCTAAAAGAGATGCTGCTTCAGTTTGGTGATATCATCTTGATCATTACCAGTGATGACAATATTATCAACATACACAACCAAATAGATACACCGATTTGGTGCAGAATATCGATAAAACACAGAGTGATCAGCTTCACTACGAGTCATGCCAAACTGTTGAATAATTGTGCTGAACTTCCGTTTGGGAGACTGTTTCAAACCATAGAGTGACCTACGCAATCGACATACAAGGCTACTAGACTCCCCCTAAGCAACAAAATAGGTGGTTGTTCCATATAAACTTCCTCGTCAAGGTCACAATGCAAAAAAAAAAAATTTAATGTCCAACTAATGAAGAGGCTAATGACGAACGATAATACGAACAAATTCTATTTTATACACAGGGGAGAATGTGTCACTAAAATCTAGCCCAAATATTTGAGTATACCCTTTGGCAACAAGGCGATACTTAAGACGATCAACCTAACCGTCTGGACCAATTTTGACTGCATAAACCCAACCAACCAATAGTAGATTTACCTGCAGGAAGAAAGACAAGATCCCAAGTACCACTCTTATGCAAAGCAGACATCTCATCAACCATAGCCTGCCTCCATCCAGAATGAGGAAGTGCTTCACCTGTAGTCTTAGGAATGGAAATAGAGGACAAAGACGATACAAATGCATAATGGGGTAATGATAGACAATGATAACTCAAGAAGGTATAATGAGGGTTAGTATTTCAAGTGGATTGTATACCTTTTTGAAGTGAAAACGATTGGCTAGGAGGAGGCAATTCTGTAGTATAAGCAGGGTTTGGTGCATGACATGAATCATCTGGGACTAGCGCAGGACGCGGACGACGATGATAAGTTAGGATTGGTGGAACTACAACTGGAGATGTAGAAGTAACTGTAGATTTCTCAAAATTTGGTACAACTAAAACCTGAGGTATGGGTTAGACCATAGATACATCAGGATGATCAGAAGACATATAGTAAGGCTGAGACTAAAAAAATGTAAACATCAGTGGGCATAATGTAATGATGAAGATCACGTGAATAACAATGCTACCCTTTTTTCAACTCGAGAGTAACCAATAAAACACATTGAGGGCACGAAGGGCTAATTTATCTTTCCCTGGGCTAAGTTTTGAACAAAGCACGTGCTCCAAAATACACGAGGGGGATTGGATAGATATGTGACTCAGGAAACAATATGTAATGTGAAACCTAATTGTGAATAGAAGATGAGGGCATTCTATTTATTAAATAACAAGACGTAAGAACTACATCTCCCTAAAAACGCAGCGAAACATGAGATTCAAGGAGAGGAGTACGAGCAGTCTCAATAAGATGCTATTTTTCTTTCTGCTATACCATTCTGTTGAGGGGTGTATGGACAAGTAGTCTGGTGAATAATGTCTTGGTGAGTCATAAACTCTTGAAATTGAGAGGATAAAGATTCCAAGGCATTATCACTACGAAAAGTATGAATAGTTCCGACTGAATACATTGTTACTAAATAAATGAATACACCAATATAGTATACATCTGAATGCTTTGTTGTTAAACAAAAATTCAATATATTTGACAATAAAAAAATAAAAAAAAATGGAAAATAACAGAATCTATATGTAGGTAGCAAAAGTGTGCAAGTAATCGACTGTATAAAAAATGAAGAAAAAAAAACGTCAATCTCTTTTTGGTCAAGTTTTTCTTATAATACTTGAGGCTTCATGTATTTATTTATATATAAAAAAATAGTATTAATATATCCAATAATACTTGTATTGTATCCAAATATACTTGTATTAAGAAATCATCATTTCAAGTTGTGTTAATATTAGAGTACAAGTATCTATGTATATAAGTGTTCTACTATATACAAATTTGAAACCTCATTCTCTTTTTGCTCGTGTTCTTCTTGTACTACTTTTTTTTTTATAACTATAGTTACTGTAATATAGAAACAAATCAATCAAAAGCCTATAAAAATAGATGCAATATATATGTATACAAATATAATCTTCATAAAAAACGAGGAGAGAATCAATTAAGCGATATCTGATGAATTCAAATTACAAAAAATGCTCCTAAAGTCATCAAAAAGATCTTAAACCGAAAGAAATTTGGGAGAAAAATACATAAATTTTGTAATAAAGGAAGACTAATGAAAGAGCAAGTATTAATGAGGGTAAACATGTGGAAACAATCACATAAAACATGCATAGACATAACCAATTAAGTGTCTGATGATAACTTTCATATTTAATATTAATAATTTTTCTGATCATTTATATATAATTAATTTTGCTATTTATTGTGTAGTTATATCCATATAACAGAAAAAAAAGTTGTAGCTATTTATTTTAAATGTATATTAATGTTTGCCATATTTTTATAGGTTTTTCTTGTTTATAATTACAAAAACAAATTAGTCCAAAATCAATTACTTCTTTTCGTTTCTATTTATATATATCACTTTAACCAAAAATAAACATTTTTAATACATCTTATTAACAAAATCAATAACTAAAATATCGTCATTTTTCTTATTTTACCCTAACAAATTGATTTTTTTTTTTGATAGATATGAGATAGATATGATGTGGGAGACAAAACTTATATAAGGTTTTCCTTAGAATTTGTCAGGTGAATTATTCGGTTCCATTTAAAAAAAAAAAAAAAGGGTCAAAGAAATGGAAAGCTACCAAATATACTTTATCTATTAAAAAGTCCCTCATACAATTATGACATGGTAGACCTTATCCATGGTAAAAAAAATTCTTTGAAAGTTATTAATTTTGAAAATATAAATTTTACCAAAAAGAAATTATTCAATTTATTTTCATTAGTCAATTTAATTAAACGAACTAAATTAATTTATATTTATTTATTAGAAGTTTGACTTCAAGATAACACTAAATAAGTGTACAAATGGGACACAATATTTGGTCAAATTAACAGGGCCAACCACCTGTGACGTAATTCAAATATCAATAGCTCTTGCTTCAAAAAAAATGTTGAAGATAAAACAATTTATTATTATTAGTTATGTAAGAAAATTAAAATGTGTATATCTAATTATGTTGTAGACATTGAATTTTTCTGAAACTCTACAAGATGCGTTTAATTCGAGTTGAGACTTTACATGTGCTCAATTTCAATTAGGATTTTTGGAATCTACTCAACTCTAAACCTATTTCATGCCTATATAAATGATACTAATTTCTCTTAACATCAAAATTTCAAATATTTTGCAAATTCATGAATGTTCTTAGATTATTTCCAAATTAAATCATCTTAATTTGAGAGATACTCCACTAATGCCTCTCAAATTATAAAGATCAAGTTCAAATTATCTTAGTTCGAGAAATACCCCACTAAAGGACCTCATATTATAAAAATCAAGTCCAAATCATCCAGGTTTGGGAAATACGTCACTAACGGAACTTGAAACATGGATTAATGGGCTAACCCATCGGTAATCCATTGAAGTTGGCACGAAGTTTCACTTGGGCACCTTAATTGAACGATGTTCATTTTAGACACCTCATGTAGGAACACGTTGTGCCATTTTGACACTTTATTTATCATCATATGTGAGGTGTGTATGTTACTCTCGTAAATGTCGTGTAAAGTAAAAAATTAAACGACGACATTTGTAATTTGTGTCAAAAACAATTCTTAAATAATGATTTTGAGTAAAAATAAAAAGTAATCAATGAATCAATTACAAATAAATTTTTGCCTGAATTGTTTTAAAAATAAAAGATTTAGAGCATGGTTGGATTGACTAAAAAATAACTTTTACGTAAAAAATTAAAAGTCAAACTGAATGACTTTTCAGTCAAAAAATAAAAAGTAGTGGGAGACCTACTTTTAGTTTTTGACTTATTTTAAGTCATTTTTGACTTTGTCAAACAATTCCTAACTTATTTTAAGTCATTTTTGACATAGTTTAAGTTATTTTTTATATTTGTCAAACTCTTTCAGAAGTCAAAAACTGACTTTAAAAGTAGATTTTATCAACTTTTAAGCCAATCCAAACACCATCTTAATCAATTATTTATCAAATGTATACATTAACATGATAATTTTGATTTGAGATAACATAAATCTTTTAACTAAAGA
This sequence comes from Solanum lycopersicoides, assembly GCA_022817965.1. NCBI lineage: Eukaryota > Viridiplantae > Streptophyta > Magnoliopsida > Solanales > Solanaceae > Solanum > Solanum lycopersicoides. The sequence continues at coordinate 81,233,751 of CM040624.1, forward strand.
AACTAACCATATTTGATACCTTTATGGTAAGAAATCCATATCAATTTATTTTATTGAAGGTAACATAAATCTCTTTACTAAGGTTACTAACCATATTCAATACTTTTTGGTTAGAAAATCTATGTCAATTTATTCTATTGAGACCATAAAAAAAGTTTGTAATACTATATAAAGAATGAAGCATAAAAGCAATTAACACATAAAAAGCAAAAAATATATATTATTTTCAGTTATATCATGAGTAACTTCAATCTTTTTGTATCTATTGTTGTTCTTCTCCTTCTAAATACATCAGTAGAAGTTGTAGCTATCAGAATTGAAAACATTTCAACCAAATCCTTAAAAGTCAAAGAGATTTTTCGATCTTTCATGAAGCTAGAAACTTTTCAATCCATGCGCACAGTTCCTACAGGGCCAAATCCTGGTACCCCTCCATATTCTCAAAATACCCCAAATACATTCGCTACACGCAAACCCAACACAACAAAGAGTTAGCTTTTGAAAGAAATTTTCATAAGATGTAATAAAGTCATAGACATATGCATTCAATAAAATTGTCGTTGCTTCATTACATTTTATTATTATTATTATAATATATATTTTGTTATTTAATATTTGTATAATTCTAAATAAATAATTATAATTTTTGTACTATTATGAATGCTAAAAAAACTTATGATTATTAGCACATACACTAGAAACATATATTGAATATAACAAAAATAAATCAAGAATTGTAAAATTAGGAAAAAGTAAATGTTTGTGTGTAAATATATATATATATATATATATATATATATATATATATATATATATATATATATATATTAGACGGGTATTGTCCGTGCTAAGCACGGGCCCAACATTTTACGTTTACAAATTTTGGTGATGAAAATGATGATAAAAAAAAAATAGAAAAGGAATAGAAATCAGAAACTGCATAAACATATATTATGTGCTTATATGATTGAAAGTAGTAGGTGATGAAATTTTTTTTCACTAAGTAGTAGGTGATGTATATGTGAAGCAATAAGGTAACAACATCAAATTAGACTTTAGTTGTGTATCAAGAGAATTATAGGGTAGAAAAGTTCCAAAAATAACATATTTTCATAAACATAAGCAATACAAATACACACATTTACTTTACAAATAACATGTACTCATATGTCCAATAAGTATAATTTAGTGTTATTACACTGAAGAACACCATCACAAGTAATATAGGCATTCCACATATTAAATATAAATGCCAAAAAGGACTAAAAATATTGCTTAGCTAATCCTTGGAGACATGAGTAATTTGAGGATTGGTTTATCTTGAGATATCTGTGCAAATCATCTCACTTTTCACATGTTTTTAGTAGAAAATACAATGAAATAAAAGTAGTTTAATTTTCTTCTTAGATTACAGAAATACGTGATAACACCGTAAAAAATGGATGACATACAACTATTATGCAGTTTTTCTTGTATTGAAATTGTTCACAACATAGATTTTTGTCAACGGGAAAAACAAGAAACACCGTTTCATTCGCTGACCAACTTCATCACCACGTGTTGTTTTGTTATTTTTGAAAAGACATCTCGTCTTAGTCTCGAATACCATGATTTATTTATATTCTTCTAATCTTTTTATTAAATTGATCAACATCACGCAAAATTAATACAATAAAAATTCAACTTTCCAATTAAACAGTGACTTACAAGATCGACTAAAATCTTAAAATATTAACGTAGCATATTCAGAAATTCGACAAAAAATCTTGCTCCAATCTTTTTAAGGTCACCGACCTACGGATAATTATACATGATCGATTCTAATTCAATTCAAAGAAACATAATGCTGAACAAATGAGCCTTTCAAATAGATCTCAAAAGACTTTGTAAGCTCAATATGAAATAATGACTAGATTGACTAAGAGAGACCTATTTAGATAAATTAAATTTCAGTTGTTGCTTGTCTCTCTTTTCTAGCCGATTGGAAAGCCTTTTGGAAACAAAATAAAATCTGACATTGCATAAGCAAGTATAGTCAAATTGTATCTGCAACTGTGAAGTAATACAATAACAATCCATTAAAGAGCATATTGTTTACTATCTTATTCACATGAAATGATTATTGATAAATCAATTATTTCCACTTCAATACCAAATTAAAGAATCAAGGGAGCAATGAATACTCTTGACCTGTCACGACCCAAAGTACACCCTATAAGAAAAGACATCCTTCAAGTCGGAACACGGCGTACTTGACCTCTCGGAGGTCTTATACAAGTCCTTAGACATCATTGATTGCATATATATGAAAAGTAGTGCGGAGTTAAAAAATTTTCTTCAAAAACGTAATGTGAAACATATCATAAAACTTCTAACATTTGTCTCAAAAACCATCTATGACATCATGAGTACAATAGTCATGGGTCACCACCCATAAAAGTCTAACATAGAAAAGAACATAAATAACAACATAGGAGTGATGTCCTCGGATACTATGAGGACTCACCAATCTTTACTTCTTGACAAGCCTTGGAAACTCTACCCTTGAAAGCAACTCAATCTCCTCAAGACCCTACATTGGATTAAAATGTAGGCAAAATATGCATTACTACGAAATGTACCAAGTATGGAAACTATCACACCAAAACATAAGATATTTCAAAGGGTTTAGTCAATAATAGACATAATCATAAGAGATAAAAGCATAAGCATATAATGCATATCATAAGCATAATAAAACATATAAGAGTTCGTACTTAACCCATTGTCCTTCTTACTCAAATGAACTACTTCACAAGCTACCTCCAAATATACTTGTGCAAGGCTAAGGTAGCATCTCATACTACTACCAAAGCTAAGTACCTCTCTTTGGTCATCCTTGATCATAATCTACTTTCATAATTAAGACCTTAAGTTCATCATCACATATGAGCACTATGCCCCTAGACCACCTCAAAGCATACTTGTGCAATACATGTGAAACATCTCATTCTACCTCAGACACTAAGCATATCTTGAAGTCACTCTATCCTCTTTCATTTTAGTTTAGGAGTCTCTAGTAGATATACTTCATATTGACAAGGAGCTATCATTTTAAGTCAAGCATGTCATGGAAAGCAACAAGAGCCACTACCCAAGCTAAACATATATATCATAGGGGTCATGTGATATGTAGCTTCAAGTCATACTTGTGCCATGTATGGATAACATCCCATACTACCATCCATATTAAGTACTTCTCTAGACTAACCTAATCCAAGCTAACTAAGGAAGGAAACACCCATACTAACTATCATGCAACCAATCAAGTAAACGCAAACTAATCATAGGGAAACACGAATTCTCAACCCTAAGATATTATGAGAAACTAATCTCAAGCTATTTCATGTAATGCACCTTGCATGCAAGAAAAGATATCATGAAATGCACCTTGCATGCAAGCCAAATAATCATTAGGAGAGTATAGACCTTTCCCCTAAAGCTATCATGAAATTTTTTAGGCCTAACCAAGTCAAGCTATCATGAAGGCACTCTAATCATGCTACTTCAAGCTATTCTCAGGAGAGCTTCATTACTCAATCCCAAGCTATCCTGAGAACCAGCATTCCAAAGCTATCATGATCAAGCATCCTAGCAACACATGACCAAGCTAAACATGAGAGAGCTTACTTCCTCCATCCCAAGATATCATGAGATTCATCAGCTCAAACGATCATGAGACCTAGCATCTCAAGCTGTCATGAGATCTACCATCTCAAGCTAACACACCTTGGTCTTATCTTACCAAGTCAACTAATCAAGAAAAGGCTATTCAATACAACTTCAAGTTATTCTAATTCATCATGTCTTGATTCATTTTAGGTTATTATTCAACCTATAATTCATCTATGTGAGAGAACTTGCTTCCCCTAGCTTGTTCATGTCTAAGTGTAAAGAAGAAGAAAAAACATCATCACAATCCCTTCACAATGACTTCACCCCCAAATCCCTAATAACAATTACATACCAGCCCTGTAATCGATTATCAACTTCAATCTATCATGATCCATGTCTAATTTCAAGTTACTTCATTCAATTAGATCATTAGAAGGTAAGTCTAGGCATACATGATCACACAGGTTCAATTCCAACTTTACAAGTCAAGACCATCCTAGATCAATTAGGCCTAGTTTAATTCATATCTAGGTGATTCAATCATGATCAATTAGCTTATAATACAATTGAACTAAGAAGATCAACTTAAAACCTTCAACTTGCCTCTAATGGCCTAAAAAACACCATGATCAACTTCAACATCAAATA